>JAWWEE010000122.1:60661763-60723990 GCA_035221455.1 Xenops minutus | reverse complement strand
TTTATTAACATAGCTGGGGTGTATATATAGGTTTTAGGGGAATCCAAATTACTACCAATAGAAATCAAGGGATAAATCACCAATGGGAAAGAGTTAACTATGGGCCAATAGAGAAACTTAAACAGACACCTTCAAGGACGAATTCCTTGCTTAGCTACATAGATAAGGGGTGTTCCGAGGGGTCTTGGGAAGAAGGATGACTAAGTAAAAAAGACAAGGAAACCATTTTGCAACACAGTAAAAGCTTCAGTTTTTAAGACACCCTGGCTAGTTTTCTTCATCTTCAGAAACCCATCACAACACTATTGTTGAGAAAAAACCTCTCACGTATGCAAAATCTATATTTAAAAGACTGTTTTCTTTTGCACAGAGGGAAAAAGGCATGATGGTGACATCTTGGTCTTGTGTAATAGAAAGAGTAGAAATAAGAGAAATATGTGCAATCCGTGCCTCCTTAAGAGGAAGCAGAGAACGTCAGCAGCCATTTCAAAATGAGGGAAGAAGGGTCTAGATTGACAAAATGGGTAAAACTTTTATGTGAAATAGGTAGTGAGCTATTCAGCCAATTGTCACGGGAGAGTGGAAGGGTTAGACAAAGTTATTAAAAAGCATTTCTGTTGAGTCACAAGGTACAGAAAGAACTCCCTTGCTTTCTAAACTCTGCTCAGAGAAGGGTTTAAGTGCAGCTGAATCCAGTCTTAGACTCAGACTGTGTCAACAATTTTAGGTTTAGGGAATTATAGAGGTGTGATTAAATCACTTTGTCCTGCAGGTTTTAATGATGGCAAAATGGATATGTTTATATAGAATGAATTATTTATTATGGCAAATTAAAAAACAGGTGAACAGATGAAAGATCTTAATCAGGATTAATTATTACACTGTGTAAAAGCTAAAAATCTGCTTTTTGAAGCAGGATATGAATTCAAAGTCTGGTGAATCAGGATGGTTTTAGCACAATTTAACACCAAGACAGCATCCTGGCGCCACCATTTGAACTTGCATGACAGTTTGCCTGATGGTTTGCACAGTATGCATGTCAGGGTAGGACTATCCTGCCACACCTTGTCCAGACTAAGTATGACACAAACGTTTCTGGGATACTCTGGCTTGAAAAGATAGAATGGATTCAGGATTTTTAAAGTCCTGCTGTTAACTCTCTGGGATGCTCATAAGGTAAAATAATAGGATGTAGTGTATAGCCCTGATAATTTTTAGGATTTATATATTTTGATATATAACTGTTGTACTGAAAGTGTCACAATTCACAGCTACGTTATCCACATTAGTAACTAATACAGTCAGTGCAACTTCTATGCCAGTAAAGTAGTAGGATTTTTTATAATCCTGTAAATGGTGCAGGTACTGAGCCGCTAAAAGATGTCATGATCCCATACATATCGAAACATAACTGATACAATTCACTCATTAGAATAAATGATGCCATGAAAGGCATGCATAAGAGATAGAGAGAATTGGATGAAGAAGCAAAAGGAGGAACAATGCAAATTTCAAAGTAAATGTTATCTTTTAGGTAATGATAAAACTAACAGTGATTTCAGTCAAATGCTGCTCAAAAGTCTTAGGATAATAGGAGTTGAACAGCTCTTCAGCTCCAGTACTGAACATCAGTACTGTATTAGAGGAATCCAATTCCTGTCACTAATGTTATCTGTTCTTGACAGCCTGGGATCTTCAACCAAGTTTTCATTGTAGCACATGAAAGGTAAAGTCCAGGAAGAGACTTGGGGTCTACTGAAGTCAGAAACCTGCTAGGTGAAGATTGCTGTAGGTTAGGGTGATGGCATATCTTGTTACATCCATGTCCTTCACATAAGACTTACAGTTTTAGGGAATTGGTAGTGCCACAGATTCTCAAATTCACTCTGTCAGTTTTAAAAGGTTGTTATTTCTATTACTGAGCGCTGTACACTCCAAACAATTTACATCATGATTCCATAATTTAAGTTGTCACTTCGCATGGAAGTATCTCAGATCTAAATGAATTTCTATAGCTGTTTAAACCTGGCATGTTACAGGACTGTACTCAGACCATGTTTTTATTCTCTTCTCGAAAAGACTCACAAACCTGCTTAAAACAACTTATTAAAATTTTGGACTGAATATAATTACAGCTTTTTAATTATTGTATTATTCTATGATGTAGTCCTATGCAATGACATGAAAGGACGAGGTTTCATTTGGAAGTAGAGTTTTGTGGATCTGTACATTGTTTTCCTGAAATCTCTGGTTTTGACAGGGCTTGTGCCCCCTTTGGGCTGTGCCCATACTCCTAAGTAAAGGAGGGCCAAGATGAGGCCATTAGTAGTCAGTATAAATGCAAATGACTGGATCATTTCTGAGTATCTTGGACTTGCCTCCTCTATGGAAGAGCTATCTTGAAAAGACCTAGTTGGAGAGAGCTGGGCCAAAGTCAATGGTGTCTAACTTTGTCATAGTGCAGATGATTTGGGATCCACTCCCTTTTCCATTTTTGTACTTTTTTATTTTTAACATTGCTTGCTCAAATTTCTGATGAAATCACAGTTATTCTTATGTATAATTTATCATTTTTTACTATCACATCTATTACAAATAGAACAAAAATATGGACAAATCAAAGCTGTAATTAACTTACTAGATCAATGACTCCCATTAGTCACATCAAAAAATAGATTTAGTGGATAACCATTTTTGTTTTGATTATATGGTTGGAGCTGAAAGATACTTCATCATTTTAATTCCCTCTTGATGAAATTTAAAGAAGGACTCCCAGATACAGTGCTTTAAATCATGAGGGTGCTGATCTGGTGAAAGTATCTGTGGACCATAAATTTCCATTAGATTATATTTTATTCTGAGAATGTGAACTAAGGGATTAAAGCTTGCTGAATCCTCCAGAATGCAAAGGTTGTAAAGGAACTGTGAATCCTCCTTGAAGTCTCAAAAAGTTTGCCTTGTAGTCTGGGCTCACTTGTTAAAAGGCATATAAGGCTGAATACCTGTCTACTTAGAAGACAAACCACTGGAATGACAGACACTAGAAGGACAGAATGTGAGGATTTGAGGAAACTGAGTTGTGGAAGCAAAATGAGAACTTTTAGAGTTAGAGATTTGAGGGTCCAGAAGCAATTTAAAAACTTGACTTTATTTATATTTCTGATAAAAATCTTGGCCATGGAGAGCTTTGCAGATGGCATCCTTTTAGTTCTGTCATTTGTTTTACTTTATTTCTGTTAAAAATCCAATAGTTCCATGAGATCTGTCTGTAGTAAAGATGCATTATTTTATCCATGGATTTGTTTAAACTATGTATGGAACACTTTCTTTCTCAGAACATATCAGATGAGAAAGCAAGCTATGGAACATGGGCAGATATTGCTGCTAAATTTTTGGAGGCTGGTTTTTAGCATCCAAGTCAATGGCACACATATAGTGTATATCTATCCACTGCTTAGTTTCAGTGTGTTTCTCTGAAAACAGAATCCTATTGTATTGAAAGGTCACAGATTGAGAGCGAAGGGATAATATGGTGAGAGTGTAGAGCACTTATCATTTGTGACAAGTGATAAGAAGCCAATGAGATAAAACAACCAAGCCTTTCCATTCTTCGATAAGTTCATACATATTTTTGGGGAAAAAAGATGATCTCAAGGCTATTTGCAGTTTCATATATTGTTTTGATTATGTTCAGTTAAAATCCTTACAGTTTTATGAAAGTACCTCATGTTGTTTCCCTTATCTGAATCATCAATGCCAATTGCTATGAGTTAAATAAGATTAAGATTACATTATCCTATTAGTATCACGTCTTTTCTTTGCAACATCATTTAATACACTTTCATTTTAGGCAGATTTTTTAAAATGCTGTTTCTTTAGTTATAATAACTGTGGATATATAATATGTTGATTCTAGCTTTTACAAATGTTGGTGGATAGAGTGAATATTAGGAAAGAACAGCAGCACTAACTGGAACAGTTTTGGTATAAACATTGCAAGTAGATAAAATAATTGCAGCAGATACTTTCATCAGTTAAATGTAGGAAAATAGAAACTTGTTTACAAATATCTATCAATTTAGAATGGGATTTAAGGATAACAATGAGCATGAGATGAGTAGAATACAAAAACCTGTCCAGAATCAGGCTAGGATACCAGGGATAAAATAATGAAGAAAAATAACATGGTGACTTCAGGGACTGCTAACGATCAGCAGCTCAATTTTGTTTATAAACTGAAGGGGGAATGTTGGAAGGTGGCTATGACACATGGGGTGCACTTGTTTCATCCTGACCTGTGTTTTGTGGTAAGCACTTGGTGTGTGCCTAAGTTTGCCAAGGCAAATCTGCTATGATGTATTCCACAGGAGGTTTGTGACAGATCCTGGAGGGCTTGTGACTGGGAAAGATAATACAGAAGTTAAGGAGCGTCATCTTTTACTGCTTCAGAATTGCTGATCCAGCAGCTCATAACATTGGATTGTCTCCTCAGCAGTAGCTTGAGATGCTGTAAATATTCAGATTGCCTGCATGGCAAAAAGAAAGGGCTTCTTTTCTCAACAAGGGAACAGATTATCACCCCAATTCCACAATGCTTTTAAAAGGTAGGGACGCAGCATATTCCTTGGTTAAACTTGGCGTAGCATGTCTAAGTTCATACTCTTGTTTTCTAGTCTATTCATCTAAATGAAGGTGTAATGAGGAATCCAGAAAGCCAAGGAATAACTACTAAAAGACTACATGATAATTTGATGAAGAGTGTGAAAATGTGAGTGTGGGCTCAGGTTCAGGCTGTCTGGGCATTGATTACAGGATCTAAACCAAATATACTGCAGAGTTTTATGAGCTGAACAAGGACCCTGGTCCATGATTGATGTTGGAGACCATGGCTTTGGTCAGTCAGACTGGAAGTGCTGACTGAGTTGTGCCTATCCTTATTTGACTGGGAAGCACTTGATACTCTAAGTGTAGATTTTTCCATGCCCAATACTGTAAAGATCAGGGATTGGTTATAACTTCCTACATAGACTGTAGGAGTTTTGTTTTGCTTTGATTTGTTTTTTCTCTTAAAGGAAATCTTTAGGTTTAGTAACATATAATATGCAGAACTGATTAATCTTGAGACACAAGTTTCTAATGTGCTTTATTTCCAATTCACACCCTTGCAACAGAACTGAGCAGGCATGTGGAGCATTGTTTGGATATGAAATTGACAGAAAAGGTTACCAATATTGAGAAAACTCACCCATCCTAATTTACAAGCACACCAGAGACAACAGTGAAATCCTCTCTTTCATGTTGGGAAAGGAACTTTCTGTAAGTTACACCTCGTGCTTCACAGTAAAGTGCAGTTGCAATTGGCACCCCACCCTCAAAGTTCCATTAAACAGGATGTAACAGAAGTTTCCAGACACAGACATGCAGTTCTCTGGGCCTCAGTGCATTAATGCATTTGATTCAAACACAGTAGGAAAAGGTTCCAGTTCAGAGATGAAAAAGAATTTACCCAAACTCATTTAGCTTTCTAGAGACATGAATGTGCTCTCTCAGCACAAAACATTGGCCTATTTTTTTTCCTTTCTTTTTTCCCCCCTTTAATTTAGTTATTTGTAGTAGAATTGAAAATATATGAATATTTTGCAGGAAACATGTCAAAAAAGAAAAACTAACTCTTTTGCTTACAATTTTTAAACGTGGTGTTGGAGATGTTATTTTCCGCAAATTAATCTGGACTTGAAAAACAAAGGAAGGAAAAATGAAGCTAAACCACTGATCATTCTAGTAATAATTGCTCACAATTATTGTGAAAGAGTGGTGTAGGTCACTTAGGTGTCTCTGTCCTCCCTAAAGATACAAATGTTAAGTGTGCAGGTGATTTTCCTCATAATTTTAAGAATCACACTCACAGTAGTTTAGTGTTCCAGAAATTCCTCTCTGAAGGACTTAGACAACTTGCCCATAAGAACCCACTGATGAATTCATCTACTGCTTTCTTTGAGTTTGTAATCACCAGCAATGAGCACTGCCATCCACTATGGAAATCTGAAGGCCATTGCCCTGTCTTTGCATTGTGCATGACAAACTTCATGATCACTAAAATGTTTCTGTGAGCCAATGATCTGTCTTCATCTTTCCTGAAGCCTTCATTTTATGAGTTGTGATATTGGTTATGATATGTATTTTTTGACATGGAACTTTGTAAATAGTAATAGATTTATGTATGTTACTATATATGACAACAGTAGTGCTGTTTGTGAATGTAAAGAAATGCAAGTTAATAGCCACTAAATAATAGAAGAGTTGAAGTCTGTGTGAACAATTGATAATTTGATTTGTGAATGAAGAGAATTTCCGCAAGAACTTAGATTTAGGTGTCTCAAAGAAACCAGTGGAAAAAGGATTCCTATTCTCACTGTATGGAACTTCATACCTGAGTCAAGGAAGCTAAAATTTCATTAATCAATATAAATTTTCTAAAAAAAAAATTTAATATATGCTTAGAATATGGGATTTTTGAATGGTATAGCAGTACCTCTGGTATGCTTTTGAAAGTCTTGTAGTTCTGATGAGAATGTGTCCTCAAATGTATTTCTATCTTCTTTCTGAAATATAGATTCTGTAAAGGAAAACATCTGAATATCTCCCATATGGCCCAACTTATGAAGCTACAGAATGATTAGTAATTTTCATTATTAAATTAATTTATCTGCATTCCATGTAAGCACAGTACTTTATACATAGAAAGGTTACAAAACATATTGTAATATAGCAATATTACATATGAGAGATGCTTTAACATTGAAAATATATTTATTCCTATTTCATTAGGCTGCTACAACTTAATGGCAATATATTCAGATCAAACCAAAGTACACAGCTTTTTACCAATACTATCACAGGATAGGAATAATATTTTAAAAAGCCAGTGAATATGTCAAATGCAAAAGGACAACATAAATATTCTCAAAATTAATTAATGGATCCCTCTTGCCTCATTCTATCTTTGTTATAGATGTTTGTTTTACTTTGTATATTTCTGTGAACTCTCAGATATTCATTTTGCAGAAGACAACTTTCCCCATTTCTAATCTAAAGTCTGTATCTATCACTTCTGCTGTAGCTTATTGTTCATTCTAATACCTGAGTTGCATGTTATGTACAGATGAAAAAGCTATCATCACTGAACATTAGAAAGTTTTTTCAACCATTACTTAACAATTTGTTTCATCTGCTGAGTCTATCTTGTATGACAGGAAATTTGTCAGTTAGCTCGGTAAGATACCTGAACTTTGGCCTGGTACTCAAACCATAATTCCTTTCATCCTTCTTGAAGCTGGTGCATTTATTGTGTTTCTATGTCAAATGATGGCTGGCTGTTTACCCCCTGGTATCCATGCCTTTGTTATTGTGAGGGCCCTGTGAGAAAAGCAGACACATAATTTCACTTGGTACTTATCTTTTTTTAATTTTTGTCATACTCCTACTAGTATGGAAAACATTGGTTAAATAAAGAAAAAATGCTCTATTTGTTCCTTTGATAGCTGTATCAATTTCTTGTGTGCTGTTACATTGTCAAGATAAATTTACAGCTATATGTCACATTGTTGTTCTAACAATGACCACTTAATTTTATTTCAGTATTGGACTAGTAAGGCAATTAACAAAACTGTTTCTCTTAATCCCCAAATATGTGCATTTCAACCAAATAGCTATGTTACACCTTATTCCTGAAATTGCAGTCACCAAAGGCACTAGTCTGAATATGTGGATGCCAATGAGGGGTTGTCTATTTTATTTTTTTTTTAGGAGGGAAAAAGATATCCTGGTATTATGGTATGAGTGTCCTATGTAGTGTAACTGTTACAACATTAGCAAGAAGTCCAGAATCTGATGCTGATTTCTGTTATTTAGCACATATAATTTTTGATCTTTCTATCTCAATAAATGCAAGCTACTGAAGGGATGATGCCAAAACTAGATTTTCTAAGGATTATGTTTAGTCAGACTTTCATAGCAAGCCTCTAGAAAAATCTTGTGAAACTGGGAACTTTGATGTGATAAAGGTGAACTGGGTCATTTCTCCATTTACTCCTGAGGGAATGCATGTCAGAGGGATGCTGTGCCTTTTGCTGAAACTTGGTTGTGTTAAATTTTGCATGGAGCTTATCCAATCAGTTGATAGTTTAACAGAAGTAATTAAAAGCTTTTCCACTTGGCAGGAAAAAAGAATCTGAGCATGCTGAAAACAACAAAATATATTAAAACAAATGCTCAGTTTTCAGAGAACAAGGACTTCAATTATCTATCACAACATTGCTTATCAGTGACATTGCTGGTAATTGCTACACCTCTGAGTGGCAAGTAATAATATCTTCTTGAAAAATGAATGTTGGGAGCCATTGTATACTATTCAGCAAATGCACAGCACAGCAATTTTCAAACACTGAATTTTTATAGTTTTAAGGTTATTGTACTACATTTTGACTTAAGTTTTACTGATGTGTGACCAATTAAATGATTATCATATTATTGTGATAATTCCTGTCTTCTCTATTTTGTTTCTATCATTAAATCTCAAAGCAATTTGCAGTGGCGGTCAGTATTATTATTACTACTTCCCAGGAAAAGCAAAATTAAAGTGACTTGTCAGGCATAGAGAGGCTGAATCAGGAAGGGACATGTAAGTGCATGAAATAAAATTAGATTCTGTTGTCTAGTGGGACAAGATGTCTTCCATGTGCAGTAGAGCACAGAGAGGAAAATCCTATTTATTTCATCTTAATTATGTCATAGGGTAGGTTGTTGCTTAAAAAAAAAAAAAAGTGATGGTTTGATTCAACAGCAAATACTGGATATAGAACAACTACAATGCATGATTAAGCACTTACCTAGACTATATAGTAGTTTTACATACCTATGCTATGCATCTGCCATCATCTACCAGTATTTTAACGTAGATACTTTAAGAAAGAAGCAAAATCCCATTTTAATTTTCATAGCTTCTCTTTGGATGTTTATGCTTCAGTTGAATCAATAACCCAAATAATAGTGAAGTTTACATCTGTACTATAGCAGACTTGAGTAAATGGGACACTCTTTTGAAAAAATGTAATTTTCTAAGTTAATTAAGTGAAAGAAAATTCATCCTTGTTTTTGCTCACTGTTGATTTTCCTCTCGGTGAAAAATTCAACAGCTCTCTATGAGACCCACTCAAAGAACACTGTGGCCCTTTGGCACAGACTAGTAAACAAGTCCCACAGAGCTTAGAAGATTATCAGCTGCTGAGGAAGCAGACGTTTGACTGTGAGCCTGTAGACATACACAGCAGGGTGCATAAAATAAGGTAAAAATAATTGTGCCAATGTGTCTGGTTGAGAAATTCAAAATTCCTACTAGTGAGAAAATAAATAAACAGATGAGATGGAAAATTGTAGTAACATCAGTTGTGGATGAGCTGCTTGAGAGCTCTTTGAAAAATTTTGCACAGAGGAGCAAAAGAAGAAAAACATGTGGAGACAAACTTATAGCTGAAAGTATGACTTAAAATAATTGCGAATGTGAGAGAGAAAACAGAATAAAGACATTGATCTTTAAGAGCTATGAATCAACACAAAAATTAGGGGACTTCTTTATGTAATTCATGCAAATTTTTGTAGTTATCCTTCCTGAACTTTACCCCCAGCATGAAAATAATGATATTATATCTATCATAAATTTCAGGAAAAGAAATCCCTGAACTAAAAACAGGAAAGAAGTTACTGTAGGTGTTTGCTTTTTGTGTGTCTTAGGTAAGAAAATGTGCTTCATAGCTTTTATCTCATATACTGCAAAAGGTGATTCTCCATGGCAGCACCTTTGTGCCTCTAAAGTTTGTGCTGGAGCAAGAGGAGAGGTATTGAGAATAGATTGTGCTGAAATCTCAGTGATTCCGTTGTATACTTGCTTACAGACATATCCAGTCAGAGGAGACTGAGTTTTGAGACCTCCAGGCAATATAAATACTACTCATAAAATGTAACTAGAAGAAGAGCAGGGCTCATGGCAGATTGTCTGCACTGGATGGTGGTCTAAGGACAACATTTGCCTAAAACCTCTGGGTGGCTCTGTCAGTATACCCTCATGGGGTGTGAAGGCCAAGATAAGGCAGAGGTACATTGAGGAACAGTGTGATACAGATGGCAGCTTCTGGACACATCTGGGGTGCATGTATCAGCAGAATAGCATCCAACACACTCATAGAAAAGAGCCTGAATATGTATGTGATATTATGTCAGTTAATTACATATATTGGAATTCTTCACTCATGTTCTTGTTATCACAACTTGGAAAGAAGACTCATTCTATGGGTCAGTATCCAGAATGAGCAGGCATGAAGGAATTTGTTCCCTTACCTGATCATACAAGTGCAAGCTCGGACAAGCTAAGCAGAGTATCACCAAACCGCAGTGATAACCACTGATGGGGGTAAGGTGGACATAAAAGGTTTGCATATTATATTAAACAATAAAAAGTAAAAGCAACATATTGCTTTGGAAAAATTGAGCAAGAATTTGAATTGTAACAATTTGGAGTAAAAACTTAAAGGTTTTGGAGTCTGTGCCTGTTCATTTGTTTGAAATAGGTTTCCCACTTGCTTTGAACCATATAGAAGAAGTCAGTCATTTAAATGTGCAATGTGATGGAGTAGAACAGATGCTCTATTTCAGTGTCCTAAGGCTCAACATATGGGACTCATGGCTTACTGAATTAAGATAACCAGTCATCAGCTTGTGGAGTGCTTTTCAGGGCTTTCTGATGTGATCTAGAAAGATATATTCTAACTGAGTTACAGATCTACTTTTATACTTGAGTGCTTAAGACTAAATAAAAGGAGATCTAATATAAATAAAAGTATCCTATATTTCAGAAAGATCTAAAGTATCTGTATTTTTAAAAGGAGACTTTGATCTTCACTGAAATGAAAGTTTATATTAATAGTATGGCATAGAAGATGGTTTTGATAAAAATGTGTAAGTGTGTTGTTATAATTTGGAAATGAAAACTGTTAGGGTTGCATTTATTTATTTATTGTTACTGTCTGTAGTCAATCAGCAAACATAGGTCATGACATAAAAGGTCATGACACAGTTCCATACTAGGTTCAGTTGCACAGGACTCACTGCCAAAGCACTCCAGTATGACTTGTACCTGAGCATTGAATCAGGTTTCCTTCTGTAGCGAGGTTACCCTCCTGTCCTTCACAATAACTCTCTGCTAATATTCATTCTTGCTTGCTCTTCTCTCTGACTTCCCTTTTATTATTGCCCCGAATCCTAGTGCCCTGAGAGTGAGATGTTTAAAACCTTGGTTACACACCAGAGTGTGTCAGAATCAAGCTGCACTGCAGTATGTGCTCGTAGAAAAATACAGCATCACTGTCAATGGCTGCTCAGTTATAAATTTACAGAAGAGAGTAAGTATTGTCATAGTGCTCCAAGATAGTGTTCTCACAATTTTTTTTTATCTGCCATCTGGATGTCTTTATTTTTCATTTTTGTTTTCCTGCCACAATGAAAGAGAGATTAAATCTTAATCACATAAAAAAAAAAAAAAAAACAACAAAAAACCCCAAACCAGATTCAGCAACAGTCTAGGTGTTTGCTATTTTTATCACACCATTTATTTTAGACTCTTCATTTGACACCGAATCTGTATATCTATTGAACTCTGAGCATTTTTATTCCTACAGTAGAGACTGTGTTCTTCTAAATGTACAACTTCTATTTGTAAATACTTTTTTTTTCTGCCTTGCATTGTTCTGCATTTTATTTTTATTGTTAAAGGAAGCCAAGGAAAGTGACAAAGCAAATAGAGCACTATGCTTTGCAGATGAACATTGTGTCAAGACATGACATAAGCTGCAGGGCCCTGCGCTGCTTGTTCTTCTTCTGCTTTACTGCATACTATTCACTGACTGTGCTGCTTTTCTTCATGAAGCTGTGAGAGAAGCGGATGGAAGAATGATCCTTTTTCTTCTTTAAAGTCTTTACATCTCTCAAGACATTGTAAAGGTGTAGCTTTACAAACTTATTGTTTCCTTGTGGCCTAAAAATCAAGGAAAAAAAATAGCTTTTGAGGTAATATTTGTATAGGTAAAGTAGAGAGCAGTTCTATGAAAGCTTTCATGTGCATGAAGTATACAAGGACACACACAGTATAGGGTTCTTACAAATTAATAACACTACTTAATTACCATATCTAGTGGGTTTATCCAACTCGAGAACATTTTGCCCCTGGTACCACCCTAGTACCACCCTCAGAACTGTTGGAGCACCTCCAAGGGTTTTGGGTCTTCTGTCTTGTTTTGTCAATATGTCTTGTTTTGACAATATGTCTTGTTATTCAAGTCCAGGTGCATGTCTCCCAAACATGATGTCCCTGCTGCTATGTTGTCCATTGAAAAGACAGTTAAACAGAAATTCAGGAATGTTGCACAAACCATGAGAACCTATTAGGAACTTTTAGCTGCTGCTTTAAGTGTGAGAAACTATACAGCTATATAAAAATCTACAGATGTATAAAATATAAAAATATATAAAAATCCTACAGCATCATCCTGATGGTACTTCTTTAGTCTTACTCTGTTTATTGTTCTGGGTTGGTTTTGTTTGTTTGTTTGTTTTTACTTTTCCAGACGAATACAGAGTCAGCAATCAGCACTGCAGGATCTTCTCTCTCTGCTGCTTTGACATTCTGGGGATTTGAAACAGTGGCTTGACTCTTCCTTCTAAATTAAATAGTAAGCTCTTTTGATTCAAGAGCCAGTGTCTACGTCAGGAGGTAATTGTCCTAGTCACCCTTTATAGTCAATGCACTCAATATAGTGTGTTTTCAGCTGAAAGTAAATTTAAAAAGAGTAACATGAACTGTGTATCCAGCAATGCCTCTTTCTCCTTATTAAGGTAAAGCAAGGCTAGCAAGCTAGCTTATGTGAAGGAAGTTAGAATTAAGTGAAGTCTAGCAGGTCTGTCAGCTGTTTATTTTGTGTCATGTACACATTTCCCCTGGACATTGAACTTCTGGTTCTGACAGAGGTTCCTACAGGTAATTAAACAGGGAGTTCTTGCCCCTTTTGTGCAAAGAAAATCAAATGAAGGGAGCAGAAGGTATGGAAATGACCATGACTTATGTTCTGAGACAAGGTCAGTAAATAACATTCAGCTTTCATTTAAGGAATTAAATGAAATAATTTTCTGTCCAGGTAATTAATGAATTAATTAATTAGATTTTCAATGTCTTAATTTAGTCTGAGACTTATAGGAAACATCAATCTGAGATCTAAGCCCTTGGAATTTCCACAACATTGACAAAACCATGAAGCTTTGTTCACAGTACTCTACAAACATATTTGGTTCCATCTCAAGTACATGAGCCATATCAGACGTCAAAACGTTGTCTACTGTGTACTTGGAAGATCTAAGCTGCAGTGGCAGAATATTGAAATACAGTGAAAGCTCATGGTTAAAAAAAAAAAAGCTTTAACGGAGAAGTACTCTTACCATCAATGACAAAAACCCCTCTCCTCTGGATTGAAGACTATCCAGTTACAATCAAGCATCATGTTAGAGGGATAGTACGTCTTGAGGCACATGGATATGGATAGAGAAACATCAAATGCATTAATACCTTGATTTAGAACTAAAGAGAGGTGCTAAATATGTTTGTATTTGACACTGTTAACTATCCTGAAGCAATATTTGCAAAAGCTTGTTAAAAATGTTTGCATCAGGTGGGAAAATGCAATGCCATCTGTTTACCTCACACAAGCACATTGGTTTGTGCAAACTAGTTATTATGGATATTATAATGGACATGACAAGTAAACACCTGTTTGTTGCTACAAATACCAGTACTGAAGTTTGCACACACTCCTACTGATACAGAGCAGCCATCTGAAAAGTGAATCCAGGCTGAACGTGAACAAATGAAGACAGCATTAAGCACTGGTCACAATATAATCTTCACTGTTCCCTTCAGCGTATAAAAGTGAGTCTGTACTCCATATTCTTGATTTAGAATAATTTCAGTATGATTACATTGACTTTCAACTTTTTAGTTATCTTGAATGTTATACTCTTTTCTCACCATCACAGATCTTGGTAAGATGCACAAGAGCAAAAATGCCATGGTGTAGAAATCAGAGGGTGAACAAGACAAGAAACGTGATGCTTTGGCTGTACAGTGCTCTGAAGCCTCTGGCAGCAGGACATCTAAATATGGAGCCCTAACAGCAAATTGATACTGCATGTTTGTGACAGAAGACTCACAAAAGAAGTGGCTATCTATCTGTATGGAGTTTGTGAGTTGTATATGTTTTCCTTAAAACTGCAGCAGGCAGCTAAGGTGGGGAGGTATAAGACAGGTCATGGACAAAGGCTGTGGATTGAAGAAGCAAGGTAGTAACTAGCTCTGAAGAGAACAGTGATTTTAGCTAATAGATTTCTCAGTGGTAAGAAAGTGATTCCTCCTGAAGTATGTGATCTTTTTCTTATTATCATATGAAAGGGCTGACTCCCTCGATGGAGCCATGATAGCTGAAAAAGATCAAATGTACATTTCTTTGCCATAGATCACTGAATGAATCCCAAAGTTTTAAACAAAAAAACCAACAACAACAAAGAAACCCCACAAACGAAAGAAAAAACCAACCAAACAAACAGAAAACAAACAAAAGAACCCCCAGACCAAAGTAAAAAAATCATCTCTTGGGGACAAGTTTATAAGTTTACAAAAAAAGAACTGCCCCTCATTGGCTGTGATTCTTCCATTAGCCATTCACTCACTGTCAGGAGTGGCTTCTGAAGTAGATTAGTGCAGTTGGATCATTAGAATTGGCTTGTGGCAAGAAATAAATGAGAAAAGAGAAATTGTATCAAACCATCAGATTTCATTGTTTGCTTTCTTATTGAGTGCTTGAAACAACTTTCTAGTGTACAAATAGTGCAGAGATTGACTTCCCCTAATGTGTAGTCTTTTCCAGATTTGGTCTTTTGTATTAGGACTTGATTCAAGGACTCACCACTGGAATGGTTAGCAGGCTTCTCTACTGTCTGCCATTCATAAACTCTACCTTATGTGTTCTTAGAGGTGTCAAGAAATAGGATTTGTTCCTGGCTGGGAAATGGAATAAATTTTACTAGAATACCAATGTAAACATGTTATTTAACTCGTGCATAATGACAGGAGAAATAGAAACATTACTCACAGTATCCTAGAATGCCCAAATAAGGAACAATATAGTCTTAAAGAAGTCCTAGAGAATTAGATAAGGAATGTAACTCAAACAATCAGGATGTAAACTAAACTCTGTGTACTCAGATAAGATAAAGAAGAAGCGTTACAGTTTTTGGTGGTGAAACACTATGATGCTGTGCCTACTCAAGAACTGAGGTCAAGAAAATGAAGACCCAGAAGGACCAAAAAAGGCTTTCCATTAAGAGTATGACCATGTAAAGTAAGGAACATGTATTAAGTAAGCAAGAATATCTAATGAATATGTAAACTGTATGAGTAACAAAAACCCCTGTATATCTGTCTTTTGTCTTGTTCAATTAGATGAGCTATCCTCTGAATGTCCAGTGTGCTGAAAAAAGAAAGCCCTTTTTAACACCTACAAATTAGTGTTAAGGAGTTTGTTTCTGCCTTTTTTCAGTATCAGTAATAATGAAAAAAACTTTAATGGAGCATCTAACTTCATACAAATGTGGTAACACTATTACCAAGTTTGTTAAGTGGACCAAATATTAGGCTATAAGCAGGAAAAGCCACCAGTAATTTTAAGGGATGAGACCAAGAAAGAGAATGAATTATTTTACGCTGTCATTAAGAGTCCTGTCACACCTTGGCAAATGTCTTGATACCTCCTCTAATGGAATCCCCACACTTTCTTTATTTTCCTTTTCTGTAACCCCTTATAGCATACTTTTTTCTTCCCATGTAGATGACCACAATGGGGTCTTCTGCAGAGTTTAGAGTATTTGGTCCTGTAATGTCCATATGAATTCATAATAGATTATTCTGTCTCAAGTGGGAATCTTCACAGCATTATTTTAAAAGACTTTTGCATTTAATCTGAAAAAGTTGTGTTAGATGCAGAGTGACAATTATTTTTTAAAAATACTCTATATTTCTAAATAAATTTATACTTTATAGAAGATAAAACTGTTTTAGAGACTAGTATCAAGTTATTGTCCCTGCCCATAACCTGGGGATTGGAACTAGACCTTTAAAGGTCCCTTGCCCATATGTTACTCTCTGAACCAAGTTCTCTTATTGGATGGAAAGAGGTTTCTCTTCTGCAGAGGTGTGTAGCTCAGTGGATACACAGGTGCTTGGGTGAATTTGTTGTAGTTGAGAAACACAAGTATTTGATGGTCATGTAAGCACTTTCTGTAGAAAAGAAAAAATTTAAGATAATTATGCACTTATTTTTATATTTTATCCTGGAGAACACAAATTCTCAATATTTTATAAAAGCAAATTTTATATGAGATAAAGAGTCCACAGTTCACTGTAGTGACCTCTTTGCCAATTTCCAGCAGTTGCTCTGGCTACCTCTTCTTAAACTTTGCTAGCTTCTACTGCCCAATTTGGCAACTTTAGTACAAAAACTGTATCTGAGACATTTCTTGACTTTCAGCCATTAATTTGATCCCTTTCCCATCATCCTCAGCAAGTTCCTGAGCTACTAAAACCGTCATAGTCAAAGAGAGTCACAGCCCAAAAGGTTAAGGGTGCTAGGGTTTAAGAATATTGTGGATAAATCCCTGATTTGGGCAGGATATCTTATTGCAATAAAAGCAGCTGATAAAACAATAATAACAACACTCAAAATAGCAGAAAAAACTCCACAAAACCAACAAGCCAAAAAAACAGAAATAAAAAAGCTATGAGACTGTTGATCAGACACATGTGTTGTGGGATAAGTGCCTTTAGTCAAATATTCTAAATGTGTGAGAAGATCTGAAGACATCCCAGAATTCACAGTGGAGAAAAATATCAGAGAAATGAGCCAGGTCTAGCTGGTACAAGTGTGGCACATCTTGTTTGTACTCCTTGTTGTGTTCTACCAGGTGGGCACTGCTGTAGTACAGAGCAAAAATGGAAGAAATCAGCAGTGCACAGGAGGAAGAAACATTTTAAGTTATGGACAATTCTGTCTCTTCCTCCTCTATCCCCTTGCTATTTGGTCATGGCTGCCAAAGGTGGTGATAAGGTGTGAAACCCTTGTAAAACAAATAGTAGAGGGAGGTTGAGGAAAAATAAAATGAACATGGAGTAAATCTTTTGCCTTCTGGACTTGTGGACCTATTTATAAAAGTCAGACACCAATGCTGAAATTAGACATTGGATTTCATTGCACTGAGAAGTTTCTCCCATGAGGACTACATTTGTCATTCTGTAAAATGAAACCTGATTTTGACAGTTCCATCTGTAAGTAAGTAACACTCCACCATGAGAATGCTAGGCTGTGACTCATTGTGCCACAGAAAACAGACCTGAATTTGTAGTGCGACTTTCCACTTTGTCTTACTTCCTTATAGTTGTGTGGTTTTTTTTTTTTTTTTTTTTGTTAGTTCTTTTATTAAGGAAGCTTCTATCCACCATTATTCAGCAAATAGGATCTTGTCAAGTGCATCATCTTTGACTTGATAGAATTGATTCAGGAGCTGAATTGTATATCAAGTAATTGGAATGACCTAGCAGAGAATGTGCCTGCATTTATAAATAGGCTGTGAACTGAAATAACATATAAGAAGGTAATAAACCAATCTCCAGATTTCCCAGTAAAGTCTCATTATCAGCATCCAACACCACCTTGATTAGGTTGCTCTCCTGGTATAAAATCCAATTTATTACTTTTCCGTTTAAATAATGAATGATTCTATTTGGCTTAGTCAGGGGTTTGTAACTGAAAGATTTTGGGGTCTGTTTTAGAGCAACTGGGATTGTTTTACTATTCTATTACTTTTTGTGTTGTAGAATGGCATCATGACATGGGAAAATTGGTAATTTTTTTAAAAGGTTAGCTTGCCAGGTTTCTGTTATCAGACTGTCTTTATACAGCAGATTTTCTCCTGAAACTCACCATGCAATGATGTATTCTTGGCTTTTAACAATACATTTTGAGTATTATTAGTTTGAAAGTTTTCTCAAGATATTTTCTCAAGTCTATTTTCAAAGTTCAAAAGTTCTCCTTCATGGCTTCTATATTACTATATTTTATATTACTACATTACAGATGAGATTTGAGAATAGTTCTTCAAAAATATAGGAAGTGTTTTTAGGCTGGATGAGAACTTAAGGGCTAAGAAATGACCAGACCTCTATATTCTGTTTGTATGTGCCACTCTGCTTTAATTGTCTTAGGAAAATCTTTTGCTGCAAAACAGACTGAGATGCATTAGTAGAAGGTATACAAAATAAATAACTAGGGAATCCATCACATGCTTTAGTGTGGACAACTTTAGAAGCTACAGATTGTCAAGATATTGTCTGGTGTTTGTTGTTGTGTGTTTTTTTGTTTTGCCTTTTTTTGTTTGTTTTGGTTTTGTTTTTTTCTTTATTTTCCTGGGTTTTGTTTGTTTGTTTGTTTTTCCTGCTTTGCTGTAATTAGATGAGATCAGAGCTCTGAGGGTTATGGAGAGATGTTTGTACTTGTTTGTCTTGCATAATTTTATCTCCACTTTAGGTTTGAACTGGTTCTTGAGCTGCAGTCAGGAAAAATATTGCCCTCATCTCTGAGTAGCATAATCATCTGGCCATGTCACCTCAATCTCTTCTTTGCCAGCCATGGTTATGAGTGATAATTGCTTCTTTTCTAATCTCCGGCTGTTTAAAATTAAGTGGAGTAAATTTTGTACAGAAGGAGGTGCCTTGACAGACATGAATCTCTAGAGCTCTAGATTATCAGCAAAACTGCATTCTGAAAATCTAAATAGTGACTAAACTAAATATGGTTATATGTATGATCTAGACAGTCCCAAGGCTAATTCTGAGTTTTACTAATGTCTTAATTAAAAAGTGTATCTGGATTAAGGTTCGATATCTGTTTGCAGACTAGAAATGAGTGTACATGGTTTAATGGTTTCTTCTCTCCTTGCAGTGTAAGAAATAGTGTATTGATGTTGTACTGCTTCTACTGTTTTTTGAATAGCAGATACAAAAATACACAGGGTCAGTTTTTAAAATTAATTGGCTGATTCAATGAGATTTATATTGTCACTTATATAAATATATATAAAAATATATGCATTATTTACATTAGCAATTTATTTTTATACATTCAAAAGTGTTTTCCAAAGAACTTGAACTTCGGAGCGACTATGTGTAAAGGAAGTCCTAAGACAATTTAAAACATTGCAGTTTGTTATTGCATTGCCATAACCTAAAATCAACCTGCACTCCACCTCTAAAAGTTTGTGTATGTGGTGGAACAAGAATGTAGTAACTCCAACTGTGAATTCACTGGATGCATGTAGGAGGATTTATTTCCTGTATCATATTGATCCCTCTAACACACTATTAGTTTTCCCATGCAGACACCCTTAATATTGCACAAGCTGATTCCTGTTGAAACTTAACCTCTCTGATTCACCTTATATTTTTTTCCCAAAGCCAATAGTTGCCCCATCTTTCCTCTCAAACACAAAAAGAGTGCCTTTCAGTGCTTCAGCTGGCAAAAAACATTTTGAAGAATAAACTGCTAACACTGAGACACAGAAGAGTTTGAATGCTGTGGTACTATACAGGACCTGTCTAAACCCTTAAATCAGTGATTCTTCTCAGCACAACTCCTGCAGAGGGGCACCTGGAGTCAATTAATTCAGATTAAGAGGAAGGAATATATACAGTCTCTGCCCTTGTATGGTAAATGAAGGTAGTTTACTTGGCTTTTATTCCTTACAGATGAGAAGAGTAGTGTTTTCTTGTGTATGTGACTAGGAACTAGTAAGTCATGGCAAGTATTTTATTAATTTATCTGGGCTTTTAGATTTCTAGCTATTGAGTTTAAAGGTCCTTGGGGAGTGGCTGTAGAAAGCAGTGAAGAGGAGGGCTCTGTGCTAAAATTTTGCTGCCTAGTTTTGATTTTACCAAATGAGAGAATGCATGCAGTTTAAGATAGATGGCAGTTCTTGACACATGAAGAATAAAACTAACATGGAGGGTTTTTTGGGGGGGCTCTATGTGTGGTCTGTTTTAGTTTGTGGTGTGCAGTGCATTATGTTTGTTACTGCTTTAAGGCTATATCTCTAGCTCTTATAACCTGATTGAAAGCTGAGGCTGGTTTTATTTATTTTTTTTTTTTCTGCTATGTAATCTCTGAATCTTTCTAAGTGAAGAACTTTGTCTTTTCTTTGTTGTTAAGATGCTTGATTTTTGAAAAATTTTTTTTTTCTCCTTTTCATATGGAATAGTTCAGTTCCTCTATCAGTTGTTCAAGTAATGTAGGAAGAGCCAATGTTAAATAATACTCCTATTTACAGTATAAGTAATCTTAGTGTAAGAATTCTAGTAGAGAAATACCATTAAAGTACTAAAAATATTTAAATAATAATGATATTTCAATTTAGGTTTTCCCTAGTTAATGCTCTGAATACTCCTAGAATGAACAGAACTGTCTTTTTTCTGCAGAACTTCAAACTGAAATTTGTTTTTTTTTGTAACCTTATATTACCAGATGTTGTTAATATTCTTTTTACCAAGCTGTCTAAAACTATGCATAAGAGGATAGGGACTATTCCAAGTAGGGTGAAAAGAAACAATGCTAAGATGCATATAAAAAGTTACTTTTATCAAATTATGTAAATTTCTTTTCTTGTGTAATGCTTGCTTGATAAATCTTATCTTCCCTTTTCTTGATGTGGATGCTTGTGAGATTGTAAAAATATAGTTTTTAATTTTTTAAGGATTTATTTTTCTTGGAACAAATAAGCAATTATAAATGATTTTTAAAAAAAATATAATATTAAAGCATAGTCAAATGTTGTTATCTATTTTGCATTACAAATACTGCAGTTTAGTTCAACCTGCAATAACATTAATTTAAGATAGTAGTTGAATATGTTAATTTTTCAAATTTTATGTGCAACTCAGGGATATTTATTATTATAATATTTAAAATCATGTAAGGGATATGCAAACTCCATTAATTTCTGTATTTATTTTTTTTTTTAACACAAGTTTTGATTAAGACTCTTCTGGAGTTTATGGCTTCTTTACATTTTAAATGTCAGTCTGGATTCTTAGGATTAACATATCTTGACTACGGGAAAATTACTCTTAATTATGTTATTTATATGTTATCTGCTTTAATTCTATGCAAATATAACCCTTTTTTTTTTTTTAAATGATATATCTCACAGAACAGTGGATTTCATAAATATACACTAATTCTGAATTAAATACCAAGAAAATGTTAATTTGACTTACTTTTAATGAAATAATATCCTTAAATCCTTCTCAAAAGCAAACAAACAACCTTTTTTATTACAAGATTAAATATATCTTCCAAAGCCCTTCCTGTGCTCTTGGTGCTGCTGTTTGAATTGCATCAGCTATAGAAGCATAATTACCAGTCCTGAAAAACAGCTTTCATGGTAACGTGCAGCCTGAAGCCTGCAGTGACATATAGGAGAAGTGAAGAATTGATAAGAACTCTTGACATGTGTCTCAGTCTCTGCCATATTACTGAATTATTACAACAAAATAACTTGCTGATGGAAATCAGAAGTAGAAAAACGCTGGTGACTGCCTGGGTGTTCTTTTAAAAATGATTGTGAGCCTGTTCATAGTGTTATAATATTATGAACAATAAATTGATAACACCTTAATTATAGTCTGAAGTAATCAATTAAACCTGAACATGAGATTTTCATGAAGAGTTAAATCTGTGGTTGTTAATTGTATCACTAGAGGGAAAGATGAAACTGAGACAGGGTTTTTGCCTAAAATTAGTCAAAAGATACAGCTATTAATTAATTTCCCCAACTCAGTCTGGTTCTGAAAATGAAAGCTGAATATTTTGGGGAGATAGTCTAACAAAAGGACTGAGTCAGTGCTTTGAGTAGAGAGTATATCTCAGTCTTATGAAGTGTCACAGTTGCTCATTTAATTGTCTTTTTCATGTGGGTTCATGCATATATGCAGTATATTCCTGAGTTAGAAAAAAGAGAAACAGGAAAAATGATACTAACATTGAAGATGCTATAGTTTAACCCCAGCTGGTACCCACTTCAACCCCCAGTGGTATGGGAAAGAAAATCAGAAGGGTAAAAGTGAGAAAACTCATGGGTTGAGATAAACATAGTTTAACGAGCAAAGCAAAAGCCATATGCACAAGCAAAGCAAAGTAAGGAATTCACTCCAGATTTCCAATGAACAGGTAGGTGTCCAGCCATTCCCAGGGAAGCAGGGCTCCATCATGCATAATGGTGACTTGGGAAGATGAATGCCGTAACTCCAAATATCTTCCCCTTCCTCAATTTAGGAAGGACATTGAGGTGCTGAAGCAAATCCAGAGAAGGACAATGAACCTGGTGAAGGGTCTGGAGCACAAGTTTTATGCAGAGCAGCTGAGGGAGTGTTTAACCTGGAGAAGAGGAGGCTCAGGGGAGACTTTATCATGCTCTACAGCTACCTGAAAGGAGGTTGGACCCGGGTGGGGTTGGTCTCTTCCAAGCAACCTGTGATAAGACATAGTCTTAAGTTGTGCCAGGGATGGTTTAGGTTGGATATTATGAAAAATTCCTTGACAGAAAGGGTGATTAGGTATTGGAATGGACTGGCCCAGGATGTAGTGAAGTCACTTCCTGGAGATGTTTAAGGAAAGACTGGATGTGGCACTTAGTGCCATGGTCTAGTTGACATGGTGGTGTTTGATCATAGGTTGGACTTGACAATCTCAGGGGCTTTTCAACCTAATTGATTCTGTCATTTTGTGATTCTTCTCTCAGTTTTCTTGCTAAGCATGATGCCATATGATATTAAATATCCCTGTGGTCAGTTGGGGTCAGCTGTCCTGTCTGTGTCCCTTCCCAATTGTCTGTGCACCCCCAGCTTCCTCACTGGTGAAAGTGAGGAGCAAAGGAGGCCTTGACTTTGTGTAAGCACTGGTCAGCAAAAACTAAAACACCCCTGTGTTACTGACATTGTTTTCAGTGAAAATCCAAGACACAATCCATGCTAGATGATGCAAAGGGAATTAACTCTACTCAGGTCAAAACCAGCACTGAAGACACACCCTAAATCAGAAAATTGCAGTTGTCTGTTTTGGCTAACAGACTTACATGTCTATGTGACTCCCTGTTCTTCATGGGAGTATATACATTGTTCTAGGACTATATATTCTTCTGTCTTCTGTTTTGACCTTAGTCAGTGTATCAGGTCTTCTCCCTCACTAGTCCCTTCCGTAGCCTCAGTCCCTATCTCTCACCCAGGACCTTTGTCACCCATTTTTTTTACCTCTGGTATGTTCTGTTTCTTTACAGCTGATGAAGGTAGCTGTCTGCTTTTGGATTTGAGGCAGTGACACAGCAAATACTGGCCAGATCTTATTTCTGTGTTCCTCTTTGATCCAGAGCCTGCACACAACATGGTCAAGAGAAGTAAGAAAATGAAAATTCATAGAAGTCTCTTGAAAGGTACAGCTACACTTTGCACATGATTAAGCTATGCAAATCCAGTAGGATTCTGTTGAACTTATGCAAGTTTTGTGTGTTGGTTGTTGTTGTTTCCCTCAGCCCTGGTAACTTAGCTACAGCAAGTACAAGAAACTTTTGACTCTTTCTGCAGTAGTGTTCAAGGCCACGTTGGATGGGGCTTTGAGCAACCTGATCCCGTGAAAGGTGTCCATGTCCTTGCCAGAAGTGTTGGAACTTTATGGTCCAACTTTAAAGTAGGATCTTTAAGGTCCCTTCCAACCCAAATTATTCTATGATTCATTGTGAATCAGTAACATGTGATTGAGAGATTCAATTAAATCTGATTGAATATTCTCAGAGTGAGGGGAAAGTATATGCTTAATAAGCTTTGTAGCAGAGCACAGTTTATAAGTCTTAAGTAGACAATTTTTGGCTTTTAGTCAATTGGTCAAGACAAGCTCTTTGATTTTGACTGGACTGAAGCTTTCCTTATTTATGCATACACAATTCATTTGACACAGGCATTTGGAGCACAGAAGTTTCAGACTAAATGACTTCAAAGTTCAAGACAGTATGAGCAAGTGAAAAATAGGTCTTTGATTGGGAAATTTGGACAAACGTTTTGGTAAACATTGTCATTGGTTGTGTCCCTGCAAATAATGACAGATATCTTTCCTCTTTCCCTTTCCATTACTAATATAGCTTTCTTATGCTAATACCTTTATCTGAAATTAAATATTTTACACAGAAAAAACCAAAGAATCTCCATGAAATCAAAATCTCAGTGTTCTACAACAATACACTTCAAATGATCCCTTTTGTCTAATTCTCTGGGAATAAGATATGAAGCTTCTTCCAATTAAATAACCTTTTTCTTTACAACTAAGCTCTGCTATTGGATATATGTGATGTTTGCATTGTTTCACAGGGAATGCCTTTCACTAGGCTCAAAATTGTATCTTCTTTGTTGAAAACATTTGAAATTAACATAATGGAAGTAGCAAGAAATGCAGATGGATGGGTGGGGGTAATTTTGGTTTTAAATAAATGGCATTGGTAGGCTTTTTGGTCTCAGATACCTTTTAGTTACAGTGAAGTTTTATGCAAATTTTAAGTATTTTAAAGACCCCTTCAGCTGGATGAAGTGCAATTGTTACTATTAGCCACATACACACAGACACACACGGCGGGGAGGGGGGGGAAGGAGGGCAAATGGATCTTTTGCCTGCTGTTTTTGTTTCAAGAGATTGTGAGTGTTAACTGACTGTGCAGGCTGTTATGGAACTCCAGAATTAAAGCCTGTACCAGAATACACTCTGGCTACACTCAAAAATTTCAGGACTATTTAGCTTGTCAGTTCTAGTTTCTCTCTGCAGCTGAAATCATCTCCTGTAACCCACACATTGATGAAGCCACCATCTCAGCATACCTCAGCAAACATGCTCATTCCAAGAGAGTATTGTCTTTCTTGTTGCACCTGCAAAAATAATTTAAGATAAGGATGTTAATGTGTTACTCCTCCCTGAAACCTTAACTTTTGATTCTATCACTTGAGAACGGCAGTTTATATCAGATCAAAAAGATTCAGCTTTCCTTATGTTTAAGCTTTGAGTTATGCATCTGTCATGGGTAAAACCCAGCCAGCAGCCAAGTCCCACATAGCTGCTCGCTCACTTCCCTTATGCCCCTATGGTGGGATGTGGAGGAGAATCAGGAAAGAAAAGAAAATAAACCTCAATTTTAAGAATAAAAGCAAAGTGAAATATAATAATGATACTACTGCTAATAATAATTTTCATAAAAAGGAGAGGGACAAAGGAGACTAAAACCAAGAGAAACAAGTGATTCACACTACAGTTTCTCATCACTCCCTGATGGATGTTCAACCCACCCCTGAGCAGCAGTCATCCCTCTTCGAAGTAACTTCCCACAGTTAATGTACTGGACATGATATTCTGTTGTACAGAGCATCCATTTGCCAGTTTGGGTCATCTGTCTTGACTATGCTTCCTCCTTGTGCACCTCCTTGCTAGCAGAGCACGAGACACTGAAAACTCCTGCCTTAGGGTAAGCACTACTGAGCAACAGCCAAAACATCAATGTATTATCAACATTATTCTCCCACTGACTTCACAACATGATGCTGTACCAGGTACTAAAAAGACAATTAACTCTATTTCACTCAAAACTGGAACAGCATGTTGATAAGCTGTGGTTTCTATTGCTGCGGACTGACTAATCATGTCCACTAAGAGCTTTTCCAGTCTGTTTTTCATGTGGTCCGCGAGTTCTTTGTTCCATGAATACCTGAACCGTTTCTGCCACATTGAAACCTACTGAAAATACTGTGTTTTTTACAGACAAATTCATTGCTCTCTTAAAATTAATTTGTGGACTCACAGTGATTATTGAAGCTCAATAACCTCAGGAGTATTTCTGTGATCCTCAGATTTTGTTGAAACTACTCTTGGTGCCTCAAGCCATGCTTATTTTGCTATCCACTCCCCAAAAGCCATCAGTATAAAAGAGCCTTTTATCATATGCAAAATAGCTACACAGTCTTAAATGTTGACCTTTTTTTAACATGTAATGGAAGTGACTTGTAAAGAGTTTGGTGCTATGTCCTTTGTTGTAATCTTTCCTAGGTGCACCACTAGTGCATTGATAAGGTGTTTCAGGCTACTGGCTCTATTTCTTTATCTTATGCTTTATTTCAGAAGATTTCAGTATGACTTTAGTAGTAGGTGTTATGAATCTGTGTTGCATGTACCAGTGAGGGAATGTGATCACTTTAACCTGAGAGCAGTGGCATCTTCTGTAAGGAAGTTCTCATTTGATCTGTAAGATAAATTTCTATACAACCAATTACATTTGTTACAAATCACTGTATGTACAAAACTTGTTCCCCAGCTTATTGAGCTTGCAGAAAACTTGTACCTTCCATACTGATTACGAAGGCATAGTTAAGGTAATGTGACAAAGCAAGGACAGGGATGATGAAGTGGGAGAAAGCAGGTAGAATATTGGGGGAGTGAAGGTAGGCAGGAACAGATTTGGACCCTGCTTTCAGAAGAAGATGTAAAGGGTCATGCACATGAAATTGTAATATTTAGGGTGAGGAGTGGAGACAGTGCTGTGCAAATGTGGGATAAGAGCACAGCTATGCACTGTCCCAGAGGAATTGTGAATCTGTGTCATTGTCTAGATGTGTTCTACAGCAGTAACTTCTGCCTTCAGAAACTTGGCTTCTATACTTTTGGAGTCAGGTTTTGTTTTATTTTTTTTTGCTTGCCTTTTTTTTTTTTTTAAATATTTTTTTATTATTTTTTGACATGTTAGAATTAATTTTATTTGTCATGGTTTCATTTTTTGGAAAAAAAATAAAGTTTGCATTATAATACAGTGGCATTCATCTTTCATGCTAACGTTTTTTCTGTTAAATGCATCAGAGTAATATATTCTATAAGAAGTTGTTAATTAAGTTTTTTAAAAGTAGCTAAGAACTGCAGATGAAGTGTAGCAGAGGGTAGTGCTTTTATTTGTACAAAAAGAACAAAAATGTGTGAAGAAAGTAGCAATTTATCTTCCATCTGATTACCAGGATAGAAGAATACAATCCTGATTGCATACATGCTGAGTCAAGTCTTTGGTGTAGAAAACTACCTTTGTTTTTGTGTATAAGTGCAGTTGTGAGTTCATTCAACTAATTTTCTTATCTTTCCATCAGTAAGTGGAAGACCGTGTGATAGACGAGTTTATGTGCTCACAAAGGCATCCACCTGATTCACTTTTTGAAACAAGGAAGCATACTCATCCTTTGGGTAATATTGTTGTAATTTTCTGTCTAATATTTTATACAGAATTTTTTCCAGTGGGAAGGACGCCCTTCCTCAACCACTCTCTCTGTGTGTGTGTGTGTGTGTGTGCATGTCTGCACATGTGTTCTTTTGTGTGCGGGAAGAAAGGAAGAAATTTTGAATTTGGCCTACTATTTTGGGTCACTAAACCTGTCTTCTATGAAAGATATTATAAGCTATGAATAGCTAAGCACACTTCAGTATGTGCATTATTAGACTGTTTCCTTTCTTTTTAAGTTGAATGGCACTCAGCAAGCTGTACATACTGAAGGAAAAGAACTTAATTATCTTTTAGACCTATGAAGAAGTAGCTAGTAATGGTTTGATTTTTTTTTTTTTGGCTTTAAGTAGAACTGAGACAAACATGTAGTTAAGCTGTTTGAAGTTCACAAAAGTACCCCCAAACTCCCACTCCAAAATCCATCCCCCAGAGAAAAGAAACAGCCTTAGCTATGTAATCAGTTCTATAGTTGGGTAGATAAATACTCTAGTCAGCTTTCAAAGGGTCAAGCAAATACTTTTGTTTTTGAGTCTCTCTAGTTCAATGGCAAAGTTTTTTGTTCCAGCAAGATTAAGTATGCTGTTTAGTGTTGGAAATGGAATTTTGACCTTCATTATAAAACTTTCCCCTAGAGCTTAGCTTTCCCAGTGCTCCACAGTGTTTCCTTTTTTCCCTTACCCTTTCCTTCTGCAGCTATATCCTGAGATGCTCTTTCTTGTTCTCATTATGATCACTCTTTATCATTATTAATGATCCTGGATGATCTGATTGCTTTCTTTTAACTTCACACCTGGACTTTTACAGGAGGATGAAATAATTCTATTATGGTTATACTTTAATGCATTAAAATAATGATTCAGATACTAAGTAGCTAAGTTATTTTCAGTAACTGCAACATAAAAATCTTTACTGTAACATTAGAAGTATCTGAATTAAAGAGTGAGGCGACTGCATCTTAAAATTGAAGACATTTAGTTAATGAAGTACCAGGCTTATCAAACCATACAACTTTGTTTGAGAAAGCAACCAATAAGTCTTCATCAGATATATACTGCCATTTGCTATAAATTTCTTTGGACTTTTTAAGCCACTTATCTAGCAGGAAACACTACAATCTTAACACTCTGTTTTGAATACAAACTGCTATAAAATATCCTAGAACAATAGAAAAGAAAGGAAATAATAAAAGAGGCAAACGAAAGTCAAGTTTATTTAATAAATAATAAATTCTAAACCTGAACACATTTTAGCAAAAGCCTGACTGTTGCATATATTTTAATGACAGAGAGCTGCATTCTGCTATAGAATATTGACTGTTAGGCACTTCATCATTCTAATTCAGAATCCCTTCCAATACTTTCAGAAAGATGAAATAGTGCCTTTGGATATATCAATAATTCTTTTGTATTGTCATAAACGTAAAACCACTACTATGATTTTTAGAAAGACACATATCTTGGAAAACACTTGATAGCTTTAATCCTATTCTGTTTGACAGAAGTCTCCAAGGTGATTTAGGGGGCACTTAGATTTACAGTACTTTAAAGAGAGCATATATTCTTAAGATGAATGTAGAAAGACTCAGACAAATAATACATCCATATTAAATTTTGCTGCCTAACAAAACATATGTATGCAATTTGAAGATAATTCCCTCATCTCCTCCAAACTCACTATATAACTGCAAAGTAAAAACTTATAAGAAGAATTTCTAAGAAGATGTAAGCTCTGACAAGCCGGGTAGCAGCTCTGGGTGATTTCCACATTGAAGCGTTGCTGTAAAGAGACCTTGATTTATTTGGATTAGAACTGCAGAGGGCACGGGAAGGAACAGACTATAGGACATTAAGTGTCTTTTAAGTAGAGAATTGCTGCAATGACAAATGGTAACACACCCAGTACTGTTGGTGAACTCTTCAAATCTGCAAAATGCCTAACCTACTAAACAAGAGGTAGGCTAAAGCAGCACAAAATCTAATAGAACCCCAGCTCTATGGCAGCTCATACCTTAACTGTTCGTTCTAGGAAAATGAGCAGGGCAATCCTCATTTATATGTTTAATTTTATTATGAAATTTATTTGTATTTTGCCTTTTGATAGCCTGAGACTCAAAAATAATTTGTTGATTACTAAGCTCTGAGTCCACTGCAAAAATTGTGTTAATTTAATCCAAACCTTTAACTTTTCATTTTCTTCACCTACTGCTTCCTGTTAAATTGTGTTGAAATACATTCCAGCAAACATAACTTTAATTGCCCCACAGAAAACTGAGCCTGAAACAGTGAACAAGACATAGGCAATGGATAGCTGAAATTATTTTTTTGGGGAGTTTTATTAAAAGGAAGAAATGATTTATACTGATAGTGGGTAAGTTCTTGCTGCAATGGCTGTTTTTCTACTGACTCATTTGAACACTTCAGTCAGCTAATTGCCCTTTATAGATAAATTAGTAAGCATGAGTGTTATAAATCAGGGAGGTCCTTTTCAAAAAAGAGGAGACTATCAGTGCTTAATATCTACAGAAAGATGTGGGGTTAGGAGAGTATCACTTCATCATGGGAAACATACATCATGCTGTCACATACAAAAAAATGTCCCTGGATTTCTCTAGAACTGAATCAGTTTAATTTGTGAGCAAAGGAGTCCATAAATTATCTGAGACAGTCTCATTGACTGCCAAAATGCAAAACTATTAATAAAAAATCAGGACCCTATATCAGACAATACCTCATGCATGCAGTGCAGCAGATGAATGACACTGAACTTGAGTTGCACAGGAGGGAAAAAGTAATCAATAGTCCTTGCTTCAAAAACATTGGACACCCTTATTTTTAAGTCATATGCTACTATAGGGAATTTCTTTGAATAGAGAGCAAAACTCTATCATCTTTAAAATGAAAAGTTGTTAGCATACTTGTGGAAAGTAAAACCTCTCATTATTAGTTAATAAATCCACAAATTATACCATTATTAATTTGAACCAATTAATTGAGAGGCTGCAGTCCAAAAAGCTTACTTTCTAAATAGTGAGATTGTGAGCTAGGACAGGGTTTGATTATCTACTGAAATAATATAGCCCTCCATTCTCTGAACTTATTTTCATCTGTGTAGATCTTAACATATATGAGAAAGAAAATAAAATAGATGACATTTATTTTAGTAGAACAGTACTCATTCTTAGGGTTTCTATGGATATAGTTACATTTGTGCATTATGACAATATGATTTTTTTGTAGGCTGACAGGAATAAGAGTAAGGATTTTGGAAATACTCATGTATAAAAAAATTGCTATTCATGACTAGAAAACTGATATGTCAATTACATACACAATAGAAATTATATTCAAGGAAACACGTGATTTTTGCTAAAGGAACAGAGCAAAAATCAGCTGCAGACAGCTGATACCTATTTATTCTTCTCTTATAAAATGAGAATTTTGTTTCCCAGAATTCTCTGATTTATGGGGAGACCTGAAGACAACAAAGAAGACACTGGAACATAACCACTGATGGACACCAAATGCACTTTTTGGCACTGTAGTTGTGTGTGAGATTTAGACACCTCCTTTTTATTGTGTTGGTTCAGACACAAGGTTTTCCTCTTCAACCCACATTGCTTACATTGCCTTAATGAACTACACAATAAAGGCTTCATTCTTAAACTGGAGAATAGGTGGATGTGTAAGTTTCCCTTGCTTGTATAAATATACGTATTCAATGCTTCACCTTTAAAGAACTCAGAGACTGGAACTGGGACTGGACCTAGCTGTAGAGACAGAAAAAAGATAATCAGGATCTAAAATAGCTCTGACAAGATATCTCAAGATTAGTCAGTCATGGAAAGAGCTGTTACACAAAAGTCTGTGATTTTTATTCACAGACAATGAATTAAACTGTTTGCAGAAAGATTTTTCCGTCAAAATTTCTAAAACAATCTTTATTTCCTTCCTACCCTTTATTTTCTCCTCCTTCTATCACTTTGGTCAGTGATAGATGGAGACCAAGAATTCCTACAAGCAGCACAATGCACAACAGTTAAACCTTTGCTTGACACAAATGCTCAGGCTCTTTTTTGATAGGCTTTTTATTCCAAATGACTTCCCACAGCCCTTAGGTATTCCTGACTTTGACTGCCTTTACTTTTCTTGACAATAAAAATTTGAAGGAAAAGGGAATAAACCATGGTAATTTTGAAGATTGTTGTTAGAGCTTTATATTTTAATGGCTTGAGTGGAAATGACAATGAAGTCTTTTGGTCTAGAAGTGAGGTCCCAACTAACCTGAATGGCACAGCCAAAATTTGTGGTTAAACTTTGTAGGTAACTGCAGAGATGAACTTTAGGGGGAATGTCATATGAAATTAATAATTGTCTTTAATAATGTGTAGCAAATAAGGTACTGGAAGTGGAAAGCAACAGAATATTGAATAGTTCGTTTCTAAATGAGGACAAAGTAATGCCAGGCTTCTATTTAAAAGAGTAGATGGTCATATGCATAGTCTGTATCAGAATGTATAAATAGAAAAGGCAGTGAATTAGGTCATATCGAGTTGATTACAGCATCTGCAAATGTTGAGTAATGACTTTTCAATCTTAATGATGTTCTTTAGTGCAATGGTTTGGGCAGTGCTGTTATATATGTGCCGTTATTGAGGGCAGGCAATGTGGCCTAGTAGATAAGTCATTGAGCTCAGCAGGGATGTTCAGACTAGTCTCAGACAGGCTCAACACTAACATTGACTAAATCAGTTCAGCTCTGAATGCTGCTGTTGTTGTAACCCACAGCCTAAGGGTTCAACTGAATATGATCCAAGCCAAGTTTGGTGCATGACAGCCCTGTGAGGCTTGATTTTACTGAGGAAACCGTTATTAAGAAATAAGAAAGTACATGAAAAAAACTGTGCAAGACAAGAAAAGTAAAAACCAGCAGAAGTGCAGTAGCTGAGAGAGTAGTCAGCAGCAGCTGAAGGATACAAGAGGAAAGATGCTGACATGAAAAAGGATAAAACAAATAACAGAAAGCAGAGCATCAAAAGACAGAAGCTCAGCAATGTCAAGAGTCAGTTCCAAAATGTAACAGATCCAACACTTCCCCACTGACCTGACAGTTGCCTGGCTTGGAAAGGCTCATCATCTGCCCTCTCTATGGGACTGGTAAAAATAAAAAAATAATGCTTATGTTACTTGTGTGTTATTCCTTGCTATTTATTATGTTAGCCAATAAATGATATCTGAGTAATTTTAAACTGTATACATTATGTGTGCAAGATAAAAGATACCCAAACAAAAGTGACTCTATACACATTCTCACCCTTGTTTCCTCACTGATAACATACAGTAGTGCTATGACACCACCAATGTAAATAAAAGAGGGTCCCTGTTCTCAGCTTTTAACTCTGCTTCATTGTGTTTCTAATAAGAAAATGGACGAAAAATGTTAATGTTATTAATTGTTCAGGTTTATTGATTCACAACTAGGAGAAAATGACTTCTTGTTCTGCCAAGATTAATACCTTCCTCAGGCAGGAGAGGTGATGTGGTCAGAGATCAACATAGAGATCATCGTATATGATGAATGTTTAAAAGAGGAACCTGAAGAATGAATTAGAGGCTGTTTTACAAGTAACAAGGTGGAACAAATACTTATTTTTACTACATATTTGATAACCCATGTCCTTTTTTTTTTGTTAAAATGTAGAGTATATAGTTAAAAACATGCTTTATTTAACCATTTTATGCTGTTGAACAACAACATAAAGCAGTATCCATGCTGAGGAAATAGAAAGGACTTGTGAGTCAGATAACTTTGTGTATAATAAATTCAGCACATTAAATCTGGCAGCAGCAGATCACAAGAAACAGAATTCCCACAGAGAGACAGAAAGATGCTCCATGTGAGTTTTTGCTGATCTTTTCAGTGGGTGATGAAAAGAAATCGCTCGTCTCTATTTTAACCCTGAATTTTCTCATTTCCATAACAAAATATTGGCAATTCCTTTATATAATCTTTATCCTGTGATATTAGGATTACTTATCCAAAATGAATGCCTGCTAGGCTGATATGACACTCATAAGATTATGAGCTTTCATGTGACTCATAATTTTTCATCTTATATTCTACTTTCTCTAAAAATATTGATTTTTCCTGTATGCTGATATCTTCTGAGTATTTACTGAGAATCCAACTGCTGGCCTGTTAGTATTCCTCTTCAATCTCTACAGTGGTTTAAGAGGTCTGTAACACATTTTAACACATTCAATCTCATTAGTGCAATTTTTATCACTTTAAAATAGAATTTAAAAGTGAAACAGAAGAGGTTCAAAAGTTCATGAGACTGTTCATTTGCAAATGAGACTTGTGACTTTCAAAAGTCTGTCAAAGAGCCTGATTCACACAAAGTTTTGAGTCTGAAGTGAGCAAACTCCAAAAAAGCTGGGTTGGGATATATTACCAGCTCAGGTAGTGAAAATATGCACCCTCCTGTACTCAAGCTAGAAGAGTGAAGACATACTTTTCCCCTATCACTACAGAGAATATGCTTGAAGAAGGAATAAAAGAGTTCTAAGGCTCATCAAACCTCATTATGATAAATCACGTCTGCTGATGTCAGCCAGGCAGATCTTGGGTTCAGAAGATGCAGAGTAATTTATTTACCCCTAAAAAAGACAATTACTCTTTATCTTCCTTAATGAATCTGAAAAGTATGAGATTTTTATGTTTGGAAACTGTTCCAGGAAACTATATGCAAAGTGTAATCTGGATAATAATTCTGGTTGTATACTCTTTTCCTAAGCATTTGCTTTTTTGCTGTTGTTGGAGAAGAGATAAATACCTACATGGTTTCATTTGAATGTCTGTTCTTTTGTTTTTATACAATGCAGGATAACATTCTATGATCACTTAAAACTATGAACATTTAAAAAAAAAAATAGTGGAGGTGTCAGTTTCAGTTTTGGTACCACTTATCATATGTAGGAAAGAACCTAGCCAACTCTAATGTCATTAATTTAATTAACAATTTGCATTTGATAACTGCTAATAAGAAAACCAGTTTTATTTTTGAATAAATACAGAATTCCAGGAAAAGAAAAATAATTGCCTTTAACATGCCAAGTTTTTGTTCTGAATACTATTTCTCTTCTAGGAAGGTTGTCCATAAGAAATGTCCTAAAATTAATTCTCATGATATAGGAAAATGCTTGCAAGGCATGGACATTACCCACTCAGTTACCTACTCAAACCTAGGTTTGTGTTTAGTGGAAGAGAGGACTTAGGATATTAAAGTAGCAGAATCATAATGTATACTTGATTATTACATGGTTAAGTTTTGTCTTGAAAATGAGTGAAGAGAGCTGGGAAAATTGTAGAGTGTGTAGATATTTTGATTGGTGGAGGTTTTACAGATAGTTGCAATATGCATACTATCACATTCCTTAATTTTTTTGCACAAATTATTCTCGAGGCATTCATATGGGAGTAAGTTCTGCCTCAAAAAGATGTGAATTAGCACCAGAGAAAAGGCTGAACTTTCTCTGAGAGAAGGAGAAATCACCCTTTCTAATCTGTTTAATTTGACAGGTATTTGGGGTTTTTTTGTTTGGTTGTTTTTTGTGTTTTTTTCAATTTGAGTTCCTGTAATATAACTGAAAAATTATTCTTTATTTGGTGGATTACTACACAGCTATGATTACATGTAATTGGACAGGAAGTTTGTGTAGTGGAGCTAATTACTGTAGGCCAAAAATATGTATTAGTTTTCTCTGTATACCATCATTTCTTCAAATGGCCTACTCAGGATCATGATAGAGGCAATGGGTATCAACATTCTATCGATTTTCTTCAGAATGTATTGGTGGACTTGAATCTTATCTTCATTTCTCCTGCTGAAATCACATAATATGCTGTTCATATGCACAGTCTTATATGAACGTATTAGCTTTAGTAGAATTTTGAAGAAAACCCTGATTTGAATGTATTCATTAACTGTTCTTAGTACATATATTAGTCTGTGTGAATACACAAAATCTTACATTTGGTTTTAATAAGAAGTTATGTACATATTAACAATTCAAATTGTGATGTTTGAACTATACATTTTGCCAGATATTTACAAACTATTCCAGTTGATTTACAGATAGAGAACTATGCAGAAAGTAATTTTCCCCCAAATTATCTATAGATCGAGAGTTAGTAAGAAGCAGCTGTCATTGTGTATCAAACCAGTCAAATTTAAGTGGCTAACAAATCCACAAAACTCCTGTCATATTTATACATGTAAAACTGTACACAGACTTGGTTTTACAAAAAACAAAATGCTAGGTGCCTTCATTTAGTCTTTGGAGTGAACTGCTCCCCCTGCAGAAGCTGTGTTTGTTAAGTGTCTCTATCCTGTGTCTGTCTGTAATTTACTGCTCAGCCACCCCTGAGCCCAAATTCTTTGAAAGGCCTAAGATTGACAGCTCTGCTTGTAATACATGTAACACTGACTGTGCAGATTCTATTAAAATTAAATAAATAAACATATGAATTCCTGCTGTGATTAATGCTTACCAACTTTAACAAGATAAAAACAAGATCCTTGGATTTACTCTCTCCCTTGAGGAATTTCAAACCCCTATGTTCCACAAGGCTGCCCTTCAACCATCCATTAGGCAAGGACCACACCATATCTGGCTTTCTGGTCAGGCTGACAGATAACAAGGGATTTAATGTTTATAGTTTCTCTTTGTAAGACTATTCCAAAAGTTAGCCAATGGCTGCTAATGCAGAAAGAAAAGGAGAGACTGGGAATAGAAGTCTCACTACCCCAGTGTCCTAATCAGTGGAACCTCATGGCACATTCGTTAGTTTTCCTTTTTTAGGTCCATTTGAAATAGGTGAGGAAATAGGCACCTTGGCAAAGCATACGTTTAAGATAAGGACTCAAACATTCTATTTCCGTCCTGCCACTTGAGATATATTTTCAATACCTATAATCCTTCTTGATATTTTGAAGCAAGGAATTCCTTTGTGTACCTGAACACATAACCTGAATTATGTGAACTCTTGAGAAAGGGACAGGCTTTGGACACAATACCCTCAAATTGTTATGGAGACATATCCACTGGAGACATCAGGAATAGCCATAGAAAGAATGAAACTGTGGATCCAATCTTGAAACTCGTTAAATAAACATGCACAGATGTCCTGCTTAGTAGAAGTAATCTGAATGACAAATACCTCTTTCTGTCTGAGAGAATACAGGAATATAAAGGGATTAATGATTCAAAAGAAGCAAGAATAGCAAGGAAAGTATGGGAGAAGCAAAGAAAATGTATAGTTTTGTTTTAAGCCAAGAGTTCACAGTTGCACGTAATTTAAACAGTTTGTTCAATTGTCTCTGATTAATGATTAATTATTTGGGGCTTTACAGCTGTAAATACTTTTTTCTTCACAAAAATGTGCATTCTGCACCTGTTTGAATATGATTAAACTTTATTAGCCTTCTAATAAACTGTACTAAACTTATGAATAATTTGAAATATATAGCCATATTAATAATTATAGCATCAAATATGATTATATCCTCACATTGAAACATTAGCGGTATCAAAGACATATAGATTTTTGTAAGAGGCTTTAGTCCTTCTTCAGTCCTTCTTGGTTTGATAACACCGGGTATCTCCATTTTTTATTCTCTGGATGATCAAGGCCAGATTTCTTTTCCCAACTAATGTAGCTGAAATCTTTCTCTGGACAGTTCCTGACTTGTTCCTTAAAGAAATCTAAACAATAACGTGGTTTAGATTTTTTAGTTTTCTAGAGGCAAATAACAACAGCAAAGGAGTCATATAGCATAGCAATTGGAATAAGTAGTTTTCATGATCTGGTAGTTTAGGTTTTCTGAAACAGAGATACCTGAGCACTCTTATTCTATGAGACCATGGCATAAGGCCACTGAAATCTGTTGTCAGATTCATCTGAGAGAGATGAATTGCAAAATATCCTGGATATTCCCAGTATTTTACAATGATTTCGAATATTTAAATAATTTGGGATTTAGACTTGAAACTAGCCAATATCCTGTTTTAAGGCTCCAGCCTTTTGTACAAATGCTGAAACATCTGAATAGTTCAATTAAGAATTCTCTATTTTGCTAATACTGATTAAGTCCTTTGTAGTTCTTTCCTAAATAAAGAGAATATATTGTACAATACATAGTTTCTATTGCATGCAAACATGTATCACATACTTTGGATCCAATTTTTTTCTTTAGAAGTTCTAGTGCTGTGTATACAGTATCAACATGGAACTAGCTTTGCTGAGGAAGTGTTACTGTAATAACAATCTTCAAACTTCTACATTTTCTGAAATTTCTTTACCTCTTCAAATATGTTTCTATTATCTCTTTAATTCCATAAATATTTTGGCTAGTAAGTACAACCTAAACAGCAAATTTAATTTACTCACTCATTTCCTTGACAGGTTTAATTATTAGTGCAGTAAATTCTTATTCATCTAAGATATACCTCTGAAATGAGTATTTGGTTCTTTCACCGTAATCCCAAATTTCAACATGCAACGTGCTCTCATTATTAATGCTTCTTTAAAGCCTATCATGAAAAAGAAGGAAAGAAGGTCTGGAGAGACAGAATTGCTTTTAGGTGATGCATTTACCTCTTTTTTTTTTTTTTTTTTTTTTTTATGTCACTACCTGGCTTTAACATCTACTTTCATTTGTCACCCTCATTTTCATGTGTGAATGATAACATAACAGTAAGATAATGAAAATAATCCTGTTTTCCTTGTAAGTATTGTAGCTTACTGAACCCCTGTACTGCCCTGCTAACTCAGGGGCACTCCTTGCTTTTCAAAGCTAGAGGCTTTTCTTGCAGCTCCCTTTCTCTTTGATGAAAGCCTGTGGCTGCACTTTGAACTCTGGCCTTCACAACTGTGCAAGAATTCCAAATCAACCAGCTGTGTGCAAACATTACCTGCCAACCTTGTGCTCACCTGGAGGTACAAATGACCCACTAAGGCTGAGAAAAGGGATAATGCCAGTGTCTGGTGAGGTGATTTGTAGTGACACAAGCTTAGCTAGGTAACACTTATTATATGTACATCAGTATGGCATTTATTTGGTTTTCACTTTGATGAATCACAGCTCTAGAGAATATCTCAGTAAAACAGTGATGCCTGTATAAGATAGAGAAATAATATTCTTCTTCATAGTAGAAGGAAAGGTATGTGGCAAACATTTTACGACATCACTGTAGAATCTCTGAAGCATCAGTAGAAATGGTATATCACTCCAAGTGCCATTTGCACGTGGCCCAATGCATTCCCAGCCTTTACTTGAGTGCTGAAAAGTCAAACTCTGCATGGCCCATGATATGAAAATATTTTAAAATTATAATTAACCTAGGCTTTATAGCAATGTAACTGTATTGGCCTTAAAAGTCCTATATTTTTATGAAGACAAAATTCTGAGTTCATCCATGGGAAAGGAAATACCAAAATAATGGTAAGTACACTGACTTGCAGTATTAACACTGAGACAGTAAGAGGAAGAAAATGGTACACCTCACTTTCTCTCCAGTCTTTCTGGAGTACTCAACCCATAGAAAAAGCACAGTAAATTTACACACACCTTTGGTTTTCTATTACAAGACTTGCCCAGTTAGCAGTATATAAGCACTTGTTAATGTTTAGAATAGTCAAATATAGTCAGCAGTTACCAGCTCACAAAAACTGTGTTTAATAGATTGTCTAGAGCAAAAGTGATGGCAATTACTGCTAACATATTTTAAAGACTGTCTTGAGAATGGCAGTTGAAAACACTGTATGGTTTCAACTGACAGTTAAAAAAAAGTAATATTAATATTTCGTTATTAAGACTTTTTCTTTTTTTTTTTTTTTTTAAGATGACATAAGTAAATGAAATATATAGAATGGGAATATGTTCACAGTAAAGCAAATTAATTACAAATTTATGTTACTGCTCATAGTCCAATTCAACATGAGTGTTAATGTGAGAGGATCAGCTAAGTTAATGTAGCAGAGGTCAAAAACCCCAGCAGACTGAACCTGTACAAGGATGACATGCCTGATTGTGACAGAAGAGCTTACTAATATATAGAAGTGATTAAATACATAGGAAAGATCCTACTATTAGTGTTGTATTGTCTGCTGTCATAGAAAGTATTTTTTTCCCCTATGATTTCTGACCTTTAGTGTAACTCATCCTTGTTTACTTGAGTTCATTGAATGCTTGGATGAAAAAAGGAATTATGAGGAAAGAAATTACTTGCCATTTTCTGAATATGTCAGAATTGATCTAACATGTCAATAGTTTGCAAAAAGAAGGGAAGTGGTGAAAATTTCTGGCAGGAGAAAGACACGTATGAGACAAAAATTTTTTAGACAGGAGTTTTTGTACACTGCTAAAGCCATGTTTCTAAGGGAGAAAAGGATAAAGCTTCTGTAAGAAAGGCTGAGCTGACACAGGTTATAATGATCACTTGGAGTTCATAATCTGCTTTTTCCTTTCCTTTACATTTTATAAAATACCTTTGAGGGATTAAGAAGCTGCTGAAAGCAATGTGAATCTGTGAATACAGATAATGCGAAAGGCAATGGAAGTCTGCTACTCGGCTAATTAGAGAACACCTGGAATTGATCTTTGTAAATTGTGATGGAAAATACTGTTCTAGCACAAATTCTGGTTTGAAATGCAGATCTATTTCTATGGTCTACTTGCATACCCTGAAAAATTTTTCTACTGTGGCTTTTTAATCACTCCAAATACTGTTTTCTAGGCTTGCCATCTTTTTGTTATAAACAGAATTAAAAATGAAGTTTAGATATTTTAAATAATTTGGTTTTTGACTGTTACTTTCTCCAATTTATAAGATAGTTGTTTACTTTGGAAAGACTGGTATATAATTGTATTCACTGAATCAACAAAATTGACAAAAATAAAAGAAAGTGAATGTGGACCTTGGCAAAAAATGGGACATTACTCTGTAGATTAACTTTCATTTGATGTGGTTTGCTGCAGTGTTCTGTTTGGGTTTTTAATTGTTTTATGCAAGATCTTCCAATTTAGAAGAACAGCTTATGTTGACCTACTGTGTTCCATTTTGAAAACTGTTAATCAGATGGGATTTAGCTTCTTTTTTATAACATCAAGAATAAAACTCTTAGGAAAAAAATTAATTAGGTATTTGCATTGGTTTTTTGAAAGGCATTATTGTCCTTCCAATAGCTGAGGGATGTGTTTTGTACACAGCATTTGGTGCGTTTTCTTGCTGTATGCATAGTCTAAACAATCTTCCTGTTAGACTGGAAAGGCAATTGCATGTCTGGGGAAGATCTGTTAGCAGTACTGATTTTATCCCCAGGCACTTTACAACAGTAATTTCATTGTGGAAAAAGTCTTTTTTTTTTTTTTTTTTCCCCAAACATTTTGTATTTCTAAACAGTTGGAAAAAAAATCTGTGGTGGTTTTTTTTTTTATTTTCCTTTTTTTTTTTTTTTTTTTTTAATGACTCCACTAGTCCTGTTCTTTTATGTTGGAAAGAAAGTGGAAAAGTACTTTTACTTCCATCAAATATATGTTAAAATATAAGTAAAAAACACATTTTACTAAATATGTGCAAGAAAAACAATATGTTTCAAGGTGAATGTAAAAGAGAAAGTTATGAGCATTCTAAAAATTTTCCAAAATACAACTTAAAGACTATCTCAATATATACAGAAGTTCAATATTAAACCCAAACCTATTATATGAAACAAAAAAGTTTACTTTTTAATAAATAATGAGCTGATAAGAGCGGACCTGCATTTAAAACAGATAAAACATTGTGGTGAGTTGAACCTGGCTGGTTACCACGTGCCCACAAAGCCAGTCTATCACTGCCTTCCTCAGATGGACAGGGGATAGAAAGTATAGTGAAAAGCCCGTGTGTTGAAATAAGAACACAGGAAGATCATTCCTATTATTGTCATGGGCAAAATAGTTTTGACTCAGGAAAATAATTCAATTTATTATCAGTTAAATCAGAGCAGGATAATGAGATATGAATAAAAAAATCTTAAAAACACCTTCCCCTCAACCCTCCCTTCTTCCCAGGCCCATCTTCACCCCCAAAATCTTTACCTCTTCCTCTGCAGTGGTGCAGGGGGACATGGAGTGAGGGCTGAGGTCAGTTCATCATACAGTGTCTCTGCTGTTCCTTCCTCCTCAGGGGCAGGATTGCTTACACACTTCTTCTGACCAAGCATGGGGTCCCTCCCACCGGAGACAGCCCCTCTATGAACTTTTCGTCTGCATTTATTCATGAATTGTTCCAATATGGGTCCCTCCCATTGGATGCAGTCCTTCAGAAACAGGCTGCTCCAGTGTGAGTCTCCCATGGGGTCACAAGTCCTGCCAGCAAACCTGCTGCAGGTGGGTTCCTCTCTCTGCAGGGCCACGTGTCCTGTCAGAGATCTGCTCTAGTGCTCCAGTAACTCTTGAGGGAGAAAGACATGGAGTGCTGGGGAACCTCAAAGTTTGTGACCCTGGAATATGGAGTCTTATAATTTCCTTTGGAAGATAAGTCTCTGAGGAAAACTTTGCAGTGAAATACTTTAGTAAATGGCTTAGAAAGGCCAAAACAATGCAAGACTCATGTTTCTTATTAACATCATTATAAATCCTATAAGAAATTGATGCTTCAACTCCTTTCTGTGTCTTCTATTGAGACACATTTTTATTTTGCTTAATTTTTATTTGTTCCCTCGAGAACACAAGCCAAAAGATCCTCTTATCTGCTGGAATACAGAGCACAGGATGTACACATCACAAATCCAAAGTAGTCCTAAGGGAGTAAGGATTTTCCCATAACTTGATATATTTGGGGTGATGAAGTATAGTAGAAAACTGTTGTGTGTCTTAGGCAGGGATTTTAGGAACTGCCTTTCTTCCATAAGTGTTTTTTATCTTGAGTGTTATTAGGATCTGATTTTTTCCAATAACAATGTAATAAGGAGCTTTGCACTTCTCCACATAAGTTGAATGTGTTTACCCTTGTATAATTCCAAGAAAAGTCCTTATGTTCTTGGCAGCAAAATAAACTTGAACTCTGACACTCTCTTGTATCTCACTCTGGTATATTCACATCTGGAGCAGCTTTGCAATTAGATTATCATCTTCCATTAAGATACAAGTTTTGATTCCATCATTATCTCAAATTAATTAAGAGACTTTTAATCATCATATTCATCAAACTCTACTATCATTATGTTTTTCTTGATCCTTAAAATTGCCTTTGTGTTAATTGTCAGGCTAGAATTTCAAAGCAGGTCCATAGAGTCATGGCAAAATTTCGACTTTTTCCTCTGAAATAATTTTATTATGTGCTGACTCTCTTCATTCTGGTTTAGATGAGATTTGTTTTACAGCTGAATTTTAAGGACACTTTCTTTCTCTAAGTCATGAAACCCCCAATCTTTATAATTTTTCTTATGTAATGCAATAAAACTTCCTTTTCAGTCTCACTTTCTTAGTACATCATTATATTTTTAATCTGCATGTGCATTTTTAAGATCCTCTCCATTCTGTCTGAGCCATACTATGTTGACTGGAATATCCAATAAAAGGGCAGGACTGATGGATTGGTGTTGAATTTGGTTAAGTAGAAAATCTGAAGTGGTTAAAATGGCTGAAAAGCTGCTCCATTTTAGGCATAGTAATGAGAAAGAAAACGGGATCATATGAAGGGAAGGGCAGAACAAAAGAAAAACTGGCACAAGAAGTTAACAGACCATGAGTTGTGTGTGGAGAAATGCAAATGAGTGAAGACATGACATACACAAAGTAGACCTGTGTCTTGATATGCATTGTGCAAAATGTAGAGCTGAGGAGGATTCTGAGAGCCAAAAGGGCTGTCAGATTGGAGGGCATTTTCAGACTTGTTCCTTTCCATAGAGTATTAGTGTTCTTTCATGAGCCTTTACCTGTTTTTCAACCTAAACCATCGAAATTGTCTGATCCCTAAGTTAAAAATACTGCAAATAGAAAGGACCAATTTTGCTTCTCTGTCAATTCAGTAATATCACCAAACAAAGTATAAAAATGTGACATGAAAATTTCATAGATGCCAATGGGTTAGGATGCAGGATTTTTTTTTTCCTCAATTTAGGTTGCTAATAATAGTATCTGCTCTATTTCCATGTGTTAGTCCGTTTCCCCGTGCTACTCCCGTTACTTGTCCTTGGTATTCAAAAGTAATCTGCGCTGATGTTGGCAGCTGAACTAAAAATACTTAATAAGAGTTTGTAATATTGGTATCTGCATCTGCTGCCACCTTTTTTTCTGGCTGTCCTATTTTTATCTCTCTAATACTTGCCTCAGTCTTTGTCTTTTTATACAGTGTAATGCATGTATATGATTCTTAATGTATGTGTACAACCTACAAATACTTACTGATCTTGGTATTTGATTGCTTAAAATCTAGCAAGACTTTGTCTGGTAAGAGAAGGGTGACAGTCACAGCATTTATGACTCTGTATGAACACTGCATGCAGCTCAGGTCATGAAGCGTTCAGCAGCTGGTGAGAGAGAGAGACTGTATTTGCATCATGGTGATCTCAGAGCTATATTTGATGCACCTTGTGCACCTTTCTGTAGCCATTACTTCTGCTTAGTTTGAAAATCATCCAAATCCACAGCAATACATTAATCTTTTAGGTTCACATTTCATATCTATTGCCTATTGATATTTTTCCTTTTTCCATGTCCTGTCCCATTCAATGTATGTGATCTGATTTTCATGGGCATGTTAATTTCACCGCTGTGCACGTTCTCATCACTAGACAAAACCCTCTGCAGAAAAGAGGAAGATTGAATGGTAAGTACTTCTTTGAAGTGAATCAGCCTGTGTTTATCAGGTAACTTTTTTGCTGAAACATGAATAGTAGTAGGTGAATTACTGAGAAGATTGGTGTACCCTGGCATTAAATACAACTATCAAAGAATAGAAATTTTATCAGGGAGCACTGTTAGGTTTCCTCTATTTAAGCCTGACCCCAAAAGTCAAAGAGAGAAGATCTACAGAACTCAGGTATTGCACTTAAGAAAGAGACTGGTTAACATTATCAAATTTCCAAGAAAGGAGATGTAATGCACACAGAATCAGTACTTTAGAGCTTTGGTTGGGAAGGCATTACAACCTGCTAAGCATTTTGATATAAATGGTTTCAGTGTACTGAAAGGGGAAGGGCAGCATCAACCACCATAAAACTAATTGAGAAGAATCCTAGAAAAAAATATTTTAAGTGTTTGTTATTCTTGCAATGGCTAATGTCAGCCCCACACCTTTATTGCATAAATGTCATAGACACGGAGGACTGTTCGACATTTGTCATCAATATCTGTGATCAGGTACAAAACAGAGGACAGAAGAGAGTGTGCATACCTACTGAGTCTGTGAAGGGCTATATTTTCCAGAGAGTAGCTCTACTGTCTATGTAAAATCAAGATAAAATCTATAAATCTATATAAATCATTTAAATTCTTCCCTTGAGAACAAATCTCTATATTAAAAAAAAAAGAAGTTGAAGGAGTTGATCAGAACTGCGTTATGCGATATTGGGTTTGTTCTGGTGAAACACAGGCTCTTTTTTTTTTTTTTCTACTAGGATAACTATTCTGTTTTGGTCTTTTGAGGTTTGGGTTGTTATGGTGTTGTGTTTTTTTTTTTTTTGTTTGTTTGTTTTTTTTTTAATAACACTCAATAGAGTGTAGCACATGAGTTTTGCACAATGTGTAAAAAAACCCCTTTCCTGAGGTGGAGTAGCCATCTTGTCATTTTATTTGTTGTTTTTCCTGTTAAAGCACAGGGTGCATACTTCCATTGCTAAAGCCTTATTTCTACACCAAGAATCGTCTTTCCGTTTCAGGCTCCTTAGGTTAAACAGCCATTACGTTGTTAAAGGAATGAAGATGAAAAAGCAATGTATTAGCTTCCTTGTATGTCAGCATTTGATGGTGGTGGGGACAATCAAATTTGCTATCTGAGCTAAGCTATTTGTGGTCTGTTGCTTGGATAAAGTAGCGGGGAAAGGGAAATGAAACTAATGTTTCAGAAATGAGATTCTATTGTGGATTGTGTTCATAAGAGCCTTGATCAAGACAGGATAAAAACTCAAAGGCATACAAATAAATTAATACTTTTTGAGATTGAAAGGATAAAGCACATATCACAAAATATGACTAGGGGATATGAATAAAGATACTGCAGAAAAATAAGTGTAGACATTTATGTAGAAAATTCCTAGATCAAAGGAAATGTTCTGGATCATATTCTCACAGCCAGTCTGTATCTTTGCACTGTTCCAGAGATGGAATGTCACATACTCTTGGTTTCCCTTTACAACTGGATTACACTAACTCTGTAGCATAGAGGACCCAGGATTTGTGTAGACCTGGCTCCTTGGCCCGAGAAGGCCAATAATAAATAATATGTTGGTACAGGAAAGAAGAATTTCAGGATTATTTTGAAGGCTAAAGAACTCAGTTTCAATGTTATGCAATCTAAACCAGTTTCTTGGTCTAAATAATAGCTTATATTTGAAGAAATCAAACATAAATAAATAAAAGGGAAACACAATGGAACAATAATTTCATAAGAAATAGAAGTGTAGGAAACCTTTTCTGTCCTTTTGCTACTATAATTTTATACCACAGCAGGACACAAAGAAATAAAAATCAACAGTTATACACTGTAAATACCCAGAAAACCAGAACACTTCTTATACAAAAGAAAATTATTTTTTTGTAGCTACCTTTAGTTTACCTTTATTGTGTTTGGAGTACAAGTGAAAAAGCCCTGAACAGCTCACCCTCTCACTCACACCACAGGATTTCCCCTTTATCAACATATATGTCATCTTTTTATACTAAATAAATAATACAGGTCTTTCAAACAGTATTATAAAATTCCACAATTTTTTTACTTTACAAAATCCTAAACATTTAAAAGAAGTGTGTTGTTTTGAGTGGAAATGTCCTTACCAGTTTAAGTGATGATCTCTATAGATTTGAATGAAAGTGATATATAGAGTTGGAAGTAAACTGAAGCTGACACTAAATTAGTATAAATTGCGAGCAATTATAGTTAAGTAAATCTAATTAAACCAATTCTCTCTGATGCATATAAGTAAGGACTAAGATCTTAAGTTACAGATTGAAAATTTACAACAAAAGTTAAGAGAAATAGTCACCATTTTCATTTTGCACATCATGTCTAACTCTTCAATAAGTCACATGCTGCAAGCTGTGATTTGAGTCTAGTTATTAATGGCAGGTATCTGTAGTGACATCACTGTAAGCTTTAAAGCATTTGAAAACATTTATCATAGTTCAGAAAGATGCAGGTGTGTGCTTCCCCAAAGTCTCAGGGTATCTTCAGGTGTAAGTACTATGATTGCTACAGTCTCTCAGAAATACACAGAAATATAGATTTGTATTGGTGTAGGTGGTAAGGTTTAGGTAGTGGAAGGACTGAAGGGGTGGCCTGTGTGAGGTGGCCTGATGAGAGGACGTCAGGGACTGCTCCGTGCTGGACACAAGCTGGCTTCAGAAAAGACCCTCTGCTGGATGTTGCTGAGTCCATCGCTGAAATTGGTGGTGTTTCTGGGAAAATATATTTAAGAAAAAGCAGAAATCATCACTCAGAGAGAAGTAGGGTGAAGAGGTAGAGGAAGAGTGAGAAGCTGCAAAGGGAATGCCAAGGTCAGAGAAGGAAAACTGCACATCAAACCTCTCAAAGCACAAGAATGGTCTGTTCCAACATGCAGGTAATCAAGCGAGTGAGGTGGAAGGCAAGTGTGAATGAATAAGGTACTTCTCACTGTGCTCTTTCCTGGTAAGCTTTGTTTGCGGGTTACTCTGCTGTCACTTGGTCAGTCGTAAATCACTGAGGAAGTGATGAACTATCCAGCTGACTAAAATCAAGATACATCAACAATTATATGGGAGACTTAAATGCTCTCTTAACTTCCTTTAATGAGCAGTAGAGAAGATAGAGCCACTTTTCTCAGAAATGCTCAATGAGAGGACCAGATGCAAGAAATGAAAGCTTCAACAAGAGTAATTCCATTGAAATCTAAGAGAAAAATTCTTAAAAGTGAGGATGATGAAGGATCAGACCGGCTTGCACAAAGAAGCTGTGGAATCTCTGTCCTTGGAGTCACCTGAACCTCAACTGGATTGACTCTGAACAACCTCATATAACTTCAAAGTCAAACCTGCTTTGTGTAGGATGTTGGATGACATAACCTCAGATATTTTTTTCTAATTTAAATTATTCAGTGCTACTATGACCTCTTTCAGCCTACTTTCCTGTAACCCATTCACAGGAGTGTAGTCAGGAATGAGGCAAATGTTTGCGTCTGGAGAGCCAGGTATTGCCTAGTTTTCTATCCACAGTACCTGTCAGGAATGGAAGAATGACAAGGAGGAGGAAAGGTAGACCCTTTCCAAAAAAAGAAACTTGTCTGAGGTAGAAGAACTAGATGGATAGTTTTTCCTTGGTTTGTGACTATGGGAATTAATTTGTAAGTGTTATCAATCAGTACTTCTGTAAATAATTAGCTCACTAAAGGTTTATCATTACTGATTTTTTATTGAGTCAAAGAGTAGACTAACATGCAATATGAAAATGAACTAATTGCTGGATTCTTTCTGTAATATAAAATCATTCTTGGTGACAAAGATTTGCTTTTCAAAATATTGTACTAATTTATTCTTGAATTATTTTATTAAATGTGTAAAGCATAAATACAATTAATTTAACAAATTATATTATCTAAGTCAAATAATATCTTTTTAAAGTAATTATTTTCCAGCTCAGATGCTATATTGTCATACCACTGTCCTACTGTGTTTCAGAGAAAACCCACTATATATTACCGAACCACAGCTTTGTGCAAATATCACTGATTAGGAATTTGTAAGTTTTTTTCAAGAACATTCCCTTTATATTATTTTAATACCATTTTAATGAAAGAGAATTAAATACTGAAAGAATTAATACTGAAATCACACATGCTAGAAAATATTATTACCAGGGAAATTACAAGAACTCACTTCGGAAAATATGAACATTTTTATTTCTCTAAGTAAAAACCCAGCATTCACTTTCTGATTTAATTTTTTTTTTTTTTTTTCAGAAGGATAAGGTGTCAAGATCATAGGGTTAAAGAGTTCATTGCCAAGGCAAGCATCTAGAATGGATTATATAAATAGTTCTACACTGATTTCTTCTAAGTGTGAGCCACAGTAGCAAATGTTGATTTTATTTTTTCTCATCTGCTCCCAAACACTAGTAGCTGAAAAAAAAAATTTGCTAAAAATGGTTTTCATGTCAATCTGCAGCAGAGAGTAAGAGTAGCATAAGTACTAAAGGACAAGTGGAAGTCTTGTGGGCCCAGGTTAGGGCTTAGGCTTGCAACAGGTTCTGTACCCTTAGTGAGTAATAGGTTGGTATAGTCTGATCAATAACCCCATGTCAAATAGCACTGTACCAAAACACAGAAGTCTAAATGTATCTTCAGAATTGAGAGTATATGTTTGACTAACCTAAGCAGCAGTATGCATATTGTTTATTTTTTTCATGAAGTGATCCCCTTTCAGTAAAGTATACAAAAGAAAACGTAAAAGAACTTAGCTCCAGACTTAGCCTAGAAATTGACAATTTCACTTAGGAACAACCTTGTTTATGTTTTTTTTGAAATTATGGAGCACAAAACTATTATGGAAAGAGGATCACATGGTGCTCAAGTAACTTTGCTGAATCTAGTGAGCAGTGTTGCTCTCTTTACACTTAAAAAAAACTGGCTGAGAAGGAAATTCTGTGGAGAAAAGTATAAGATTCCCCCCATCCTGCATATGGGAGGTTAATGAATTATGTGCAGTTAACTTCAGCTGAAGCTGCAAGTTCTGATCCAAAGAATAAATGGAAGAGAAGGAAGGTAAACAAAGGAGAAAGAGAATAAATATTTGCATCCTGTTCTATGTCTACAATGCTTCAAACACTATTCAAAAATAGAGGAAGATATTGCAAACCTCCCATGGTGCTAACTATGTATATAGGTGTGAATTTAAATATGCATAGTATGTTTTTGCAAGACCATCAAATTTTTCAGTTGCCATAAAAGCCTGTTTTTCTCCTGTGTAAAGATTTATTTCTACTCTACAAACAAAACTCAAAACATATTTTTTTGGTACACAAACAGCTAGACTTATGCTAAAATATAATTGCTGTTGCTTACATAATGACTTTTCTCTGAAGTGTATTCCCTGAAGCTTTGTGCAGTTCTTATTCTCTCAGGTGCTTTGAAATTCTTCCATTTCTCAGGATAGCAAACATAAAGCATGTTATAACAGTGTATTTAAAAAAAAAAACCAAACCAAACCAAAAACAAAAACAAAAACCCCCACAATCCTGTAGCAGTTTGGCATATGCTACTTTTACCATATGACTAACATTTTTGCACCAATATATAATGTGAAAGTGTCTATCATCAAAAACTGAGATCAAAGGATTTTTGGACAGTGATTGATTTGAAGGGGAAATGGATTGAGTTTTTCAGTAGGATTCTGCAAGGTTTTTTGCAGGGCAGAACTCTCTCACAGTGAAGGTCCATGGCTGAGACTCAGTCTAGGACAGAAGAGTGTGTGAGAGGAGTGGGATTTTGTTGTTTTCAATTCTGCCACAGTTTGCTATCTGGCCTTGGACACATCCTCTAGTTTCACTCTCTGATGGAACACATTTGTAAGTTGGAATAGTTACCATACTGTTTTATGTACCATGACTAATCCATCAGGTACCAAACTTGTATTTAGTTGTGGTGGTGTATCCTGTGTTAATTCTCGTTCATCACCAGCCTTACTTTGACTGTAAAAGGTAAGTTAAAACAGCACTCCTAGTGTCTTCTATTTCCTAAAGCTTGTCTTAGTCAGAGATAGTCCTTTCTCTTGAGCCATCTCCTGTTGCTTACTGGAACTGAACTCTACTCTCATACTTAGAGATTCTGGAAACATCTGTGTCCAAAGAGAGACTAGGAGGATAAACATTAACAAGTACAACAAAGACTTGGCATTCCCCATCTTTTTTACCCCCTCTTTAGACTTCTAGGATATAATTTATTTTTTTTAAATGCCACCAGGGCATCCCTCATAGAAAGTTCTGGATAAACTTTAATAGGTTATAAACCTTTTGGTGCTGCTCCAGATGTTCTGCAATCTTGAAGGTGCCATTAGCCACTCAAATCAGGAGAGAGTGCACAAAGACCTGCGTCAAGCCTGCTTGTTTGTATTGAAGAGGCACAGCCACTGAAACCAAGATACACTAGAGGTATATTTATGTTACTTTTCTTGTATTAAGAGCAAAAGAGAAAAAAAAAGGAGTGTGGGTCTGTGACTGACTAGATCTTGTGAAACTCAGCCTAGAGAGGATAATTTCTCTTTCTCACTTTCTCAGCACTTTGCACACCCCCACACAGGGAAGCCACAACCTGCTAAATTGCTTGCAGCAAAGGTCTGTCATTTTCTTTGTTTGAAATATAATAAATGTTCCTCTGGCAAAATTTCATTGTCTTTCACTGTATGTAATAAATAATATTACTCCATGTGAGCTTTTCAAACCAACTTCTTTTAATTCAAATTTACTATCAGTTTCCATGGAAAATGATAGAAGTAGCTATTAGTCTGTGAGCATCTGTTATTGCTGCTACAGACAAATATAAAATCCACATTAGCAACTTCCACTTTTTTTTTTGCTAACATTTTTAACTTTTGAAACATCTGCTTGAGCTATTTTTCTCCTTGCATCTCAACCGATCCATTGAAATAGAGAGAGGTGAGCAAACAGCTTGAGACTTCAGTTTGAAATATATGAAATAGGAAAAGCTCAAAGGGGAAACATCTGCTGAAGTGAAAATGTCTGGGTGGGAAGGCTGGATTTAAAGACTGAGGAACAGGAGAAAGAAACTTTCAGAGTATTAAAAATATGATCTAGGTGATTTTTATAGTTCTCTTAGGTTGTATAAGTTCAGTAAGTGGGTCAGACAGGTACACAGTGTTGTCCAGATTCCTTTTCCTGTATTTGTGCCTGTGTTACTTCTAGCTTGAAAGAAAACCTCGATTACATATCACACAGATAGCTTCAGAGCTATCATTCATTTATTGCTGTGGCACGTGAGGGAGAAACCAGGAGATAATCCTGTACAAAAAATCAAGCTGCCTACAGTTCTAACCAAATCTGTTACACTTCAGGGCATCTGTACATCAAGCAGTCCCATAGCACCTTGCCGAGTCATCCACCTGAATCTAAAAAGAGGTTGTGCAAAAGATAGGCTTGTTACTCTGTGAATTCCCACAGTCTGTCCACAGTAAGAGAGGTTCACTGAATATACACAGAGGTAAAACCACCACTGTTTATTCAGTCCCTGACTTATGAAACAAGAGTTTACTCTTCTGTATTCAGTGTTTGATTACAAGATTATGGATTTTTATAATATTGGTCTGGAAGAAGATCTATACCAGATTACCATGCAGTGTTTTGTTTCTAAAGAAAGGAAAGAAAGAAAAAAGAAAAAAAAGTGTTAGGCAAATCTCACCAGATTTCAGAATTTTCCATAAAGATTACATCCTGCTCCTTTTAGGAATTTGTGTTACATCTATAAATAATTCAGTATTTTTCAACACTGGAAAAAGAACTCCACTGAGGTGAGGGAAATAATAATACTGTCACTTGTCACAGAAATACAAAATGGCAAAACTAAATTTGATTAGGTCTCAGATGTTCCTTGTTTCAAATGGACAACCACTGTGAACAAAACTTTGAAGAACTGAGTCCCACATCAACCTGCTCAGTACTTTGATTTATGCAATTTTTTGTCCAAATAGTCTTAAAAAAAGGAGCAAACAAAAAAGCCTATCATTCAGAAAAGACAGCACCAACATGCTTATTTTTTAATGGCAAACTAGATGTCTGAGTATTTGGGAGTACTATTTTACCTAAAAACATCATAATTCCCACAGAAACCAGGACAGAAAAACTGTAACATGGAAGATTGCCAAAGAATGTCATTAGATCTGATCTCAACATCTTCAGCACTTCTAACCCTCCTACATTTCCTAAAGACTTTCCTGAGATATTATTGGAAATCCCAAAGGAAGCCAAGAGAGACAGTTGCCTAAATCCGGTAACTTGGGCAATACTGAGGTGAGCAGATGTGTTGTTATCTCAAGCATACAAACATAGTGAGTTTGTCTTCACCAGCTGACTCTTAAAATCCTGAGGGCTTACGAAAGAGGGTGAAGGGATGGAGAGCATAGATCTTGTGTCTTGACATTTGATCTTTCCCTTCCTCATCCTCCATGCATGAGCATCACAGCTAGAGTTGCCTACCCTGCTAAATATTGAAAAGGTATTTGCACATAGGTTTGAAGGGGTTTCTGCTTCGCATTTGCTTATTTCTTGCCCCAGCTTTCAGAGCAGTCGTAGTCCTAGGGTCTTTGTATCAGTCTCACCAAACCCACGAGGGAATTGAGAGGCCCAGTGGAATCATAAATTGAACCTGTGCTATGGTGCGGTCATTGCTGTCTGTACTCAAAATAACCAGATGCAAGTGAGTTCAGCTATGCCAATGTATGCAGCAGCTGCACATCTGGCTGAACTGAAACCACTGTCATAGGTGTGGCATGCTCTAACGTGCTCCTGGACCCACAAATTCTGAGCACCAACCCAGTCCAAACACTAGAGACAACCTGACAGCTGCAGGAGTGGCTGACAGACCTACTGCACACTCTGTGAAGGAGGCAGAAGATCAGGGATGAGTCACCCCAAAATCTCTTGGAGGATGCTGGGAGGTACCAGGATGCCAAGATGCTCTTACCAAGATGCTCTGACCAGACTGATGGAAATGTGAGGAAAGTTGGGTTCCCATCCAAGCATGTGCTAAGGGTCTTTCAATCACTCTACATGAGAACAGTGAGCACACTACCTACCTTCACCTAATGTTATACTTTAAAACTTAATGTTGTGCTCCTCAGTCACGGGATGTCTCAGAAAATCCATTCAGCTCAAAGATGGGAGTTAACAATGGAAGGGATTTCCAAGGTATTAAGTATATGCACTGAAGGAAAATGGACCATTCAAGGAGCAAATGTAAAATGATAAGCTTTATCAGCAGCGAGCCACTTCCTCAGGTAGCGCTTGGGATGCTGGAGATAATGAAGTATAAAATCCCACTGCTTCACATCACTTACTTTCCCCACCACTACTTTCACTGCAGGTTTACTATCATCCTAACATCGAAACTCAGAATACTTCCTGTATTCTGAACAAAGGGTTCTTTTTCCATTCCCTTGACAACAACTCAATGTTTATTCTGTACTTGGCAGTTTGTAGCAGGTTCTGCAACCCCAAACTAAACCAATTCTGAACTGCAAGGAAATGTGTGACCAGAAAAACAGGAGAGGATTCTTCTCAACCTGCAAGTGCAGGTCAGAAGTAGGAATACTTAAGTGACTTCTAAGAGGGAAGCAAATTGCAAGGGAAAATGGCAAGGAAAACAATTCCTGAATAAACCCTGAAGCTGAAAAAGTATTCAAAAATATAAAACAATTACTAATCAAATGTTATTACAACATTTGCAAAAAAATTAAAAATCAGGAAAAAAATATTTCCAGGTAATCCCACCATCATACTTCTCTACATTTAATTTCTTTCCCATGAGACTTACTATCAAGTAAAACCTGTAAGATCTTTCTCCCCCTCCCATGTCCTGTCTCATTCTTCTTTTACCTTCTCCATGTTACCTTAGTCTTCCTCTTTCTGAGAAATTGCTGGGGGGGGGGGGAAGGAGAAGTATCAGCATTTTATTTACTTCCAGACAGAAGATACAGTTTTATCTCAGTAAAAAGTTACTTTGTGTCAGTCAGCCCTCCACTAAATATTTTCTCCTCTTTGCCATAGATGCTTTCCCGTCTTTTGAAGCAAAAATACACCACTCCTATGAAATCCAGGGATGAAGTGGAAGCCCATAGGAAAGCAACAAGGCTGCTGCAGCTTTTTATCATACAGCTGGAAAGGCAAAGTCACATTCTGGCAGGCTGGAGGGACACACATCAAAAATGCATCTTGCCTATATAATAGATTTGAATACAGAACCTATATGGATGCAATAAAGCATGCAGGTAGCCACTGCAGATCCAGGAGCTACCCTAACTTCAAATGATGATCATTACTCCTGACTTGCTATTTTAGGAAAATAAATGTAAATGTTCAAAATCACCACTACTGGCTACTATCAGTCATTCCCCACTTCAGCCCCACTTAACACACCACCTAAGGACTGGGGATACAATCCTGCAGCTTGTGGTATCATGTCATCTTTCTAAAGGAGTCATTGTTGCCTCCCAGGCCTCTGCAGCCTTTGAGCCATTGCTTTCTCTCTCCTCACTGTAGCATGGGATGCCTGAGGGAAGTGCCAGTGCCCAAGGTCCCTGGGAATGCCAGCATACAAAAACCCTAGAGGCACTGGACAGGCTGAAACACCTCCTTCCACATGGAGGGAAGGAAGTGAGGAGTCTCCGCCCATCCATTTTTATCATCTAATTGTATAACCTACAGGGAACCCTGTGTTTTCCTGGAAAGGAGTCCGTGGAGAGCAGTTTGGGTGCTAACTGCCCCTTGCTGACCCTGAAAGTAAGTCCTCAGCGGCAGCCAGAAGCATCACTCCTAAAAGAACCAGCCACCCTGTGGATCTGCCCCAGAAAGCTCACAAGACACCATCATCCTGCTGCCCAAAGGCAGGGGCACAAGGCCAGGGTACACCCTGATGCTGCCAAGGTGTCCAGCCCACATCCTGAGCGGTCACCCCACACACCCTCCATGCCCAGAGGTGCCTCTGTGCTTACAAGGATGCCTTTTCACTCAAATTTCCCTTTAATCTCAAATCTTCACACCCACAAGTAAAGCCCCAGTGCCTTGCATCTCAGGCACATTTGTGACCTCACCCTTATCAGAAGGGCTACACCAAAGTATTGCATCACCTTTTACATTTGTATGGAGAAGGCACAGACCTGGAGATTCAGGATCATTAGCATAATGACTTTTAAATTACAAAGAAGATCCTTAACCAAGCTGTAAGTAAAAATTCCCGAAGTGGATTGCAACACAAACGAGTTCTATGTTAATTTCTATTTGCTAATAGTCAATAAGCACACTGAATGCCACTGGAGACTAAAAGCTAAAGAAATGTTAAACACTCTACTTGAGCTTGCATGTCCTCAAAAATGCTTGGGTGTCTATCCCACACTGTCTGAGGCCACCACGTTCCCAAAATTGTATATTCTATGTTGCATAATAATATTTTACATTTTTCTGGACCACTCAAAAGCTGTAGCATCCAGTCAGGTTGGGCTTTGTCTGCACTGCTGATTTAGGCTGGGTTCCCAGAGGAGTTTGTACACACATCTATTGTATCCCACTGAGCTGTCGTTGATGATAAGTGGGACTACTTGTGGCAGCACAGCCAAGCAGGTGCCAGCAGCGTTTGCAATGTGATACCCAGGCAAACTTGTGCAACATTTGTGCAAAGCTGCGGCTTGTACCAGCCTTCCCCCACTGCCCTGGCAGGGACTGCAGTATAACATTTAACAAAAGGAAATGTAATGTGACTTGAGAAATGTTTGACTCATTTTTTTACCAAATAAATAAATTCCAATTTAACATTCTCGTGAACAAAAAGGAATTGCATTTAACCATTCTGTCAATCCAAGCCATGTATTTCTTAGTAGCACTGGGAAATCGCAGACTGACCAGCTCTTGCACCTGTTTTAGACGCCCAAAGTAAAGTCATGGAAAGCAAGGGCAGGATTTCAATAGGGTCCAGATTTCAGCCCAGTTGTTAAAAAAACGACGACACAATATGCAGGCATGGGAATATAAGGCCAAGTTCTTCCCTTCTGTAGGAAGGCCTTGAAAGTACACCAGAAAAAGGAGAATGTGCCTTTTTACAGAACCACCGAGCACCTGTGGATTAGTTTCATGCAAAAAAGGGGTCCGGTTTGTTCACTCAGATGGCTCTGCACGACAGGCAGAGGCACCCAGAGAGATTCACTTCAAAAGAGACAGACTTCAAAAGCTCCTTCCCAATCCAAAGCAAAATGCTAATATCACCACCCACACTCCTCCCTTCTCCACCTGGGTTGGTTCCTGACTAGCTGTGGGGGCACAGCCGACAGGTACCCCAAAGGGTACCGTGGCACCAGGGCAAGGGCAGAGCCATGCATGCCCCAAGCATGCCCCAGCTGCCCACCATCCCACAGAACTTCTGACAATGCTGACATGAAACTTCTGACGGTTTTACAAAGCCTATTAGCTCCATTTGCTTGGTCTTCCATGATTCTTAAATTTTGTTTATATGCAGAAGGACATGCTTATTCGAATAATCCCCAAGTCAAATGAAAGACTGATGGGTTTAGCCAGGTATCAGTGTCTCAGAGTAATTCAATTGAGTAGCACGGCTCTTTGCTAGCGCTGCACACACATGCTTCTGCAGCACAACACATCGCTAGGTGGAAGTTAGATTTTTATAGCACCAGTGTTACTTCCGACTCATATATAGATCAAATTCCCCAAGTTCATGAAGAGTTCCAGTCCTTCCCTGACCGAAGAGCAGCTGTGAGTAGGGGAGGACTTTGTGTTTGTCTGGGTTAAGAGGTTAATGGCTACTCCATAGACACGTTTTTTTCAGGTAACTGACAGGTCAGTTTAGCAGATGATTTGCAGGTGTTTTGCAACACTTAGAGATAACCCTGTGGAGTACTTCTGTCTGTGCTTCTTTCTGTCTCTTTTCTTTTTTTAAACTGCATCAGATAAACCATATAAAGCAGGCAGGTGAGACTTTCATGGACTAATCACACAATGGCAAACTCTGCCCCTTTAATTTCCACACAGCAAACTTCTCCAAATAAACGTCAAATGTAGTTCAGTGCTTGTCAACTTTATTTTAAAATCCTAGCGCTAAAATGCTTTAACCTTTCAATTCTCTCAAGACACACAGCAGACAGTCCACTTTGATGAACATCACAGCAGTTTCAAAGTTCACACCTTCACAAAACAAGAAAATGATGCTGGAATAATCAAACTCCTGCGTAAGTAAACAAGTCTTCATTCCTACCTGAGACTTCATCCACTGCATAGATCATTACCCTGCGAAAGGAACAGTTCATGTCACCTATTTCTCTGTTCTGAACACACTCTTCACCTCCTCTAAGGAAACAACTTTTTCCAAGCATTGTGCTCCAAGACGAGTTCTTATCTTCTGCTACCAGATAAAGAGCTACTGGTTCAAACAGTGACCATGCAATCACCTGCAGCTTAATCCAAATGTTTTTCTTTAAGGTCACAGGCCTACTGTCTGTTTTTCCTGCAAGTCTTCACAGGACATAGAAACAGCATTTATGAACTACCTTACCACATAAGCTGCCCCCCAGCATTTTGGAAGAACCAGAAGTGGCTTGTTAGGAGATACACTGCCGCAAAATCAGTCAGCTCAGTTAATACTGGTTTCATCTTTCTGAAGCAAAATGGATCTCAAGCCTGTAAGCACAAAGGAGAGCACACCTTGCTCTTCCAAGACCCTGACGCACACTGTGGCTACTTATAGCAAAACAAGCACTGCTGGGATTATGTCACAGTTTGATTATTATATTTCTAAATAGAACTATCCAAAAAGAAACATCTCCCCAAGTGTTGTTTTATTTACTTACTACCTTGAGCTTTTTTTTTTTAACAAAAGTAACAGAACCATTTGTTTTAGTTTTGCAGAGAGAGGCATCAAGGAATGTATCTGGTTAAACCTTTGAAAGTCAACAGAAATATGGGATCAGGTCCACAGTAAACTTTATAGTGTCACCTGCAGAGGAAATTACTCATTGCATGATTGATGCCACAATTAGAGGCATAAAAAGTAATTCCATGATAAACAAGCAACCAAGCAGAAAAAGAGTAATACCCTAAGAGCACATATGTGCTCATGTAAAAGTATATGTTGGACAATAGCAAGCAGTCTTCACACATTCAGAGACACAAATTCTCCAATAAAGTTAATGGCACAGTATTTCTTACTCTCCCCTCCTCTCCCTCCCTGCAACAGCCCTGATTTTGGGGCTGCATTTGGCCAGTATCTGCCACTAAAGCAACTCCAGTGCAATTAGCCACGTTACACAGCTATCACACAGCTATAACTCATTGCTTTCAGAGCTGCCATTTCCTTCAGGAGTGCAGGCCAGCAATGCACAGCTCTGCCAACATCACAACCATACAGGCCACAGCAGATCTGGCCTGAGGTCTAAGGATTTTCCAGCCAAATCTCTGGGTACAGAGAAATGAGTAAACGTGTTTGGTTGCTGAAAAAGCAGAAGAAAAAGAAAAGAGGGAGGGGAGATGGCATTACAGATACATGTGCATTCCCTACATCACTGCAAATTATATCATTTACTACCTTTACGGAACCACATCAGAAAAGCTTCAGCCAAGGTACCACCTCAGCTGAGGGAGCATGTACCCTTCCACGCACACTTGCATTTATTTACTCTTGCGAATCATGTTTACTAAACAACTTCAATGGACCACTTCAATCCACAGTACATGGGCCTGATACATTTTTGTGGTTCCTCTGCAAAAATCTCACAGATAAATTGCTGCTTCAGAAAACCAAAAGCTGTGCACTAACTGCATGGGGGTTATTTCTGCCCATGCCCCCGTACTGGTCTGACAAGCAGAATAAAACACTCAAATGCTTGCTTACCTGAGACTGACACTTTCATAAGGGCTTCCAGGGGTCTGTTGTTGTCCAGATCACGACTGAGTTTGAGTTCCCCAGTGGCAGAGTCCAAAAGGAGCAGGTTTAATTCATTCCCTTGCACAAAAGTGTAAGCCAGACTATCAGACACATCAGGATCATGAGCTGGGATCTTGCCAATCACGCCAGAGGGAAAGCTGTTGGACTTATTGGTCACGTAGTTATTGAAGAGGATCTGGAAGTCCTGCAGCACGGGTGGGTTATCATTCTGGTCCAGGAGGCGGATGTGCACTGTTGCTCGGCTCACAAGAGGGGCTGAAGTGGCCTGCACCACAATAACGTACTCTGTCCGGCTCTCATAATCCAGGTCCATCAGGGCTGTGAGGTCTCCATTGAGCAAATCTAGTTGGAAGACCTCAGGGATGTTTCCCTCTACAATCTGGTACATGATCTGTGCATTGGTCCCCTCATCGGGATCAGCTGCACTGATCCGTGCCACAATAGAGCCCACAGGGCTGTTCTCCTCCACAAAGATGTCAAATTCATCCTTCTCAAAGACAGGAGGGTTGTCATTGATGTCCAGCACAGTCACCTGGATATCCACTGAGGCTTTCAGTGGTGGGCTGCCCCTGTCCACAGCAAAGGCCCGCAGGCTGTAGACAGCCACATTCTCACGGTCCAGCTTGCGCAGTGTGCGTATCACTCCAGAAGTGGGTTCGATGTAGAAGTCTCCATCTCCATCGTCACCACCCTGGAATGTGTAGAGGAGACGGCCATTGAGGCCTGAGTCACGGTCAGTAGCAGAGAGCTGCAGGACACTAGTGGAGAGTGGCACATCCTCAAAAACCGAGCCCTGGTAGCGGTCACGCAGGAAGCGTGGTGCATTGTCATTGGCATCCAGGATGAGGATCTCAACATACGTGGTGTCTGATTTCTGTGGGATGCCATTGTCATGGGCTGTAATGGCCAACGTGTAGGAGGCCTGGTCCTCATAGTCCAGCTCCATCAGGGTGGTGATGGTGCCTGTGTCAGGGTCAATGCGGAACTGAGGGATGTTATCATCCAAAATATAAGTGATTCTTGCATTCTCCCCTGTGTCTTCATCGGTGGCACTGATTGTGACAATGGAGGTGCCAATGGGCTTGTCCTCACTGACACTCACTGTGTAGTGGGAGCTCTGGAAGACTGGACGGTGCGTGTTGGCATCTGTGACATTGATGAAGACCTGGACAGTGTCAAAGCGAGTGCCATCAGAGGCAGTGACTGTGAGCACATACTGCCTTTCTTGCTTGTAATCCAGGGGCAGGGCCAGTGTGATCAGCCCCCCTCCACTCTGACTGGTGATGGCAAAGCGGTTCCTGGTGTTGCCACTGGTGATCTGGTAAGTCACAACACTGTTAACGTCCCTGTCCACTGCTGTCAGGGTCAGGACACTGCTGCCCACAGCTGCATCCTCGTTCAATCTGAGGTGATACACCTTTTCTGTGAAGGTGGGGTTGTTGTCATTCACGTCCAGGACAGTGATAGACACACTGGCTGAGGAGGTCATGACTGGCATGCCATGGTCCCTGGCCTCCACTCCAAAGTGATAGTTCTCCACAGTCTCTCGGTCCAGCTCTGCAGCCACAGTGATCCACCCTGTGCTGTTGTTGATTTGAAAAGGGAATGCAGAGTCACCTGTTACAGGAGCACCTCCAGTGGACGGTGCCATCTCTATGAGTTTGTACTCCAAGCGGGCATTCTCTCCAGAGTCAGCATCCACAGCCTGGATGTGCAGCACTGAGTAGCCCAGAGGAACATTTTCCAGCACTGTGGCCTGGAAGGGAGTGCTCACAAAGATGGGGGCATTGTCATTCACGTCCACAACCTGCACCGACACCATACCACTGGAGTTGATCAAAGGAGGTCTGCCGCCATCCTGGGCTTTGATACGGAGCGTGTACTCCCGAATAGTCTCGTAATCCAGAGGGTTGATAAGGTCAATGGCGCCAGAGAAAGAGTGAATGTAGAACTGGCCTTTCAGGTTGCCACTCACAATGCTGTAGTGCACCTGGGCATTGCTGCCCCGGTCCCGATCTGTGGCCTGTACCTGCAGTATCTGGCTGTTCACTGGGGCATCCTCTGGCACCTGGACCAGGTAGCGCTTCTCACTAAACTGTGGGTAGTTGTCATTCTCATCCTCTACAGTGATGTGCACCATAGCTGTGGCGCTGCGCGGTCCTGGATCCTTGCCCTGGTCATTGGCTTCCACCACCAGGTGGTACTCAGAGACCTCCTCACGGTCCACCGGAGCTCGGGTCCTCACAACCCCAGAACGCGGGTCGATCTCAAAGACCCCGTCACCAGCTCCCGGCTCCAGCAGGCGGTAAAGCATGTTGGCATTGGCTGGGGCATCACCATCGGTGGCACGAATGGTCAGCACCTCGTAGCCCACCTCCAGGTTCTCTCGGATGCTCTCCCGGTACTCGGGCTGCTCAAACACTGGCTCGTGGTCGTTGGTGTCACTCACGGTCACCGTCAGATAGGTGGTGGCCGAGCGGCGGCGCGGGGAGCCGTGGTCGGAGGCGGTCACCTTCAGCACGTGGGTGTCCTTCGTCTCCCGGTCGAGGCTGCGGGCAGTGACCACACTGCCTGTCTCGGTGTCGATGGAGAAGTAGTCGTTGGAGCGCTCGTCAAAGAGCGCCTCCATGGAGTACGCCAGCCGGCCGGCTTCCCCGTCGTCGGGGTCCTGTGCCCGCAGCACGATGACGGCCGTGCCGGCCGGCTCGTTCTCGGGGATGGAGACCTGGTAGCTGGGCAGCTGGAACTGCGGCGGGCTGTTGGGGCTGCGCGCCCGCCG
>JAWWEE010000122.1:60640790-60661663 GCA_035221455.1 Xenops minutus | reverse complement strand
AGAGAAAGAGTGTGCTGTTTATGATTTCAAAAGATGGATATCTTGAGTCCCTGTATTATTTTCAGAAAAAAAAAAAAAAAAAGAAAGAAGAAAAACACCCAACGCTAAAGCCCCTGAGATCAGCCCTAGCCAGATGTTTTAATTTGAGATGATTGATCTGTTAAGGATACCAATTTCTTTGTCATTGCCAGTAGGGTGACAGCACAGTGACAGCTTTCCTGGTCAGAGTACAAAGATTGTCACAGAATCTACAGAGAAACAACAAGACAAAAAGAAAATTGTTTCCCTTTTAACAGAAAGAAAACAGGAATATTTACATGCAGATGAATGCATAGGTCAGAAATAAGAAAATGGAGTACACTGACTATCTTCAAGACAAGAAAATCATCTACCACACCTCTTAGTCAGGGAGTCACTACAGTATCTTTAAGCCTAGAGTCTCTGGACATACAGAAAATCAATCATCTTTAGCAAAAGAGAGGTGGAAAAAAAATTAAGCTCATCCTAGATTGCCTTTAACTTGTTTTATCTACCTTTTCTTTAAGAGTTTAAAAACTCCAGTGATTCTATCTGGCTTGTTTAGAGATAAGATGTGCCAGTAGTGGAGAAGAAACCACAACTGACACAGGTATATGTCAAATCCCATAAGCAGCAGTACCTGCAGTCTGTGGGCTGTGAGGCCTTTGCTAGATATTATCAGAAGCCATTAGATTAGCTGAGATTGGCAAGAAGAGAACATCTGTTGCCCACATATATTTCTTTTGAAGTGATGTCTATGGAGGATTGCAGATCATTAATTTTTAGAAATTCATGCTTTTTTTCAAAAGAATTAAGAAAACTGAAAGCCTTGCTTATAAAAAAGCAAAATAAATATGCAGGCTACTGTGACACAATACACATTTTCAGAAAAAAAAAATGATTTACTGAGCATCTGAGAACAGAATGATTTCCAGAGTTCAAAATTAGTAGAAATTACAGTGATTTATAATACTTATAATACTATCAGCCAGCTGGTGCTAGTCTCCTGAAACATAATTACTCAGACAAGGAGTAGAGAGTCTGTAGGCAAGAGGTGTAGAATGCATGTGAGGAGCATGTGAGGGTCTGGGGGCACATTGGAAGAGAATTTTTGGAAGCAGAGCAAAAAACTCAGGGAAGACATTGCTGGGGAAGGTGAAGAAGGGGTAGAAAAGTGCAGGGAAAGCCTTTCTGAGGAGCATTGTCCCAGGAAATCCTGCAAGAAGAGTCTGAGGCAGGGTTGGAAGTGATTCAGAGATGGACTATACTGTACTCCCAGTCTTCCCAGGCTTCACTGTCTCACTTCATTGTCCCACAATTTGAGATGTCCTGCAATCCTGAGTGTCAGGAATTCTCAGATCCAGGGGAGTGTGGAAGGCAATAAGATTGTGAAATGTAGCCTGGAGAGAAAGCAGGGTATCACTGTGATGAGCTGCAGGTGAACAGTGCAGTAGATTATGGATTCCTTGCAGAGACATGGTAAGTTTATCTATGACCAAGGGAAGGTATTTATTTTGACCCTACTTTTGACTTAGTTTCAAAGGAGTTATTATGTTGAGAAGGAAGGTATTTAGGAGAGGTATTGCCACCCTGCCAAGGCCAACACTGCAAGACAACCTACTTTGGGAACTCATTTCTTTGACAGTAATTACTTCTGTTTGACAGTGGCAGGAGGAAGGAAGTCTGATACAAGTGTTCACGTGTCTTTGCAGCCTGAGAGGGGGGGTGATATGCCTCTGCCCTTTATTAATCAGCTTCCTTCCTGCTGTAAGCCTTTTCCAGGGAAACAGTGCAGGCAGTTCCAGGGTTCCTAAATGAAGGAAACTTTATTCCTGTGTGTGGCCTTATGAGATAAGCTATTAAACTAGCTAGAAATATGCTCAGAGACTATGACAAGCATTTGCTTACAGACGCTGGAAATGGTCTCCTTGCTGTGATCAATTCAGTAATGACTAAATCAGAACATTTATAGTAAAGGAGCAGAACCCACAACCCCTTCTTTTTAGAAGTATCAAGCCACTATTATTTCAGTATGTACAATTTATTGCCTTAAAATAAGCAGCCGTACTTCCTTGGTGTATGTGTAGGGCTTTGCTGTTATCAAAAAATGGGCAAATTTTGAGAAGAACTTGATGTTTTGATAATTTAAACTCAGTAATATTTTCATTTCTTATACAAGTGTTTAGAGTTTCCAGCACTTGTTTCACTTAGAAAATGCTACAGTGCCAGCAGCCATCTGCTAATTTTACAAAATGTTTGGATTAGAACTTAAGCTAAGCTTTTTAAGCTCTTCACAAACATGTAGTTACTACTAGACTTCTAGAACTGAGGAAGCAGCCTTCATTTATCCCTATCTTCTTAACATATTACATGTTATATATATTTATATATATATATATATATATATCAGTACATATATAGAAAGCAAAACTGAGTAGCTACAAAAAGCTGGGATATATTAAATAACCCACATGATGCTAAAGGATGATTAGCCATAGAAATAACAAAATTAAACTGGTTTTCAAAACTTTTCTCTGTTTTAGTACAAGCAGTTTTATTTTGGCTTTAAGAACAGTTGGTGTTATTTCTTTGAGAAAAATAATGACACAATTTCTCTACATGGCAATGCTTACTTCACCTTACCTTTTGAGCCCTTGTAAAGCTCAAGGGATTTGTTAGAGAAAAAGATTTGGATTCCCCTCCCTCACTTCCAGTAGAGATCATTTTGAACTCTATTCAGGCATGAAAGAAATACTAATCAGTCTTTTAGACTGGAGAGGAACTCCCAGGAGTATAGTATGCATGTAAACTCTTCTATAAATATGAATATCATAACATCTGAGAAAAAAGCCACATGAGATAGGGAAGTTTTATTTATTTTTTCTTCAAATGTGAAGATGAACAAAAGATTTTGCTGGAAATATGGAGATTGCATGAATCTTGGAAAAGTGATTTTATAATCTAATCATGACTTGATGTTAGTAGGTTACATCTGCCTATTGTTTGTGGCTAAAACTTCATTGTCCTAAAACTTCTCTGTCCCCTCATAAGGTTTTTTCTTTTCAAGGTGATGGAAGGTTTTTTTCTCTGCTCTCACCTGAAAGCTGTCTAGCCATATGGACCAGAAAGGGGAAGGCAATAAGAAACAAAGCAAACTGCTCCCCAGAATATTTTAATATGGTATGTAGATAACTTTACTCTTTTCTTCAGATGAGCAGGATTATTTATTTTTCTTAAATCATATCAACCACAATAACAGCATATGTTGTGCCAGTCTCCAGTTCATTGTAACCAATAACTGTTTAATACAAATTCCATGCAGGGGCAGCATCTGCACAGAGGCAGGGAAGACAGGTCTCCACAGCTGCAACATCCTGCTCTGCTCACCACTCCTGTGTGTGCTTGTGTTGGGGTAACTTCAGAGAAAGGCATGTGCTCTGCTCAGATAGGCATATTTACTTGTTGGTTAGGGCAGTCTCCCAGGAGGTGAAAAATACAATTTTAAATATCTGAATATGAAAAAGAAGTTGAAGCTTTGGCTTTTCATGTCCTAGAAAAGATCTCTCTGCCATGGTGCTTAACTGGGCAGCACTAAAACTTGTTACCAGCCAGGCTCCAGAAGTGAGCCTGACTCACACCTCTGGAATAAAAGAATTAAGTGGGAAAATGGAGGAGAAGGTTTTAGTCTATGAATCACACTATGGACAGAGGGAGTCTCTGAATCTGTGTTCTCAAAATGGGTGCTTTTGGTTATCCTCCTAAGAACCTTTATTGGCTAACAACAGGTATGTCTTCACTCTGACACTAGCTGGTTTTGATCCCATTCTGAGACACCCAGCTCCATGCCTTCAGAAGCTCTATTCTTTTTCATGCATGCAACTTTGCTGCTACAGTGTTTTTCAACAGAAAAATCCTTTTCTGGATCCAGACCTAAGCACCTGGAGATAAAAATGGAGGTACTGAGACAAAGAGACCATGAAATATGTATTATGATTTTTTCTAATATGTGAGGAGAGAAACGTTCTTGGATTCCAAGTCAAATTGCATTCCATCTCATTTGCATCAAGAAAACAGAAGCACTAATAATATAGGTGTCAAATTAGTGATGGAAATAGCTCTGCAATCAAATGATATAATGATGGTATATAAGTGAAGGTGACCTACCAATGAATAATGTGGGAAGGAAAGACTGACAAAGTGTTAATTGATATGTCAAACCAGTAATGTCAGTCAGTTCATGGAGGAAGAGAAATTAGTCAGTGTAAATTGCGTAGTGACCATCAAAATACACCAAAAATAATTTCACTTTCTGCAAAGAACTTGACAGATCAGACATAAGAACAAATTGAAAAACAAAAAAAAAAAAAAAAGGAAATATAGTATTTCTGATATACTGCTCCAAGTAGCCAGTAAAGGTTCACTCAGTGATGCCTTTTAATGTCTAAGAAAAAAAAAATATTTGCAGCATTTGTGCACCACAATGATCCTCAGTTCAATCTGGGAAGTTTTCACAGCTTCTCCTTAGAGAAATCCAATAAAATCTACAATGTCTGATCCATATCTGCTGCCGTTGAATGACTGAAGTGATATAAAAATTATGTATGTATAAATCTGAGTTCAGCAGAAGCTCCCGGTTCTCTGTTAAAAACCCCCAGTTTTTAAATAGGAACCTCACTTTGTGTATCCTTACAAAATATAGTTTCCTAGGCTGAACTTTCGCTTAGCTTGCATTTTAAAGGAACTTTTGTTCTTTTTCTGATAGAACTATGAAAAACTGCAACCACTAACTTGGGACTAAACAGTCAGATCAATATAATGAAATTGCAGTGGGTCATTCCAGACAGTGAGAGAAAAAAGAAATCTGTTATTTGGCTTTGTCACATAGTTTAATGTAGAAGCAAAATGGAATATTAATATATATATATATTTAAATTATATATTTGTGGATCATAGCTGCCTGAGAAATTGTCATATTTTTTTCCTAAATTTGAAGCCATTCTACTTCATTTGCTTAAAATACATGAACAAATTCTCATTTTTGGATAATGTAAGAAGTTATATATTATTTTGTCCACTAGAGGGTACCAAACATATTTCCAATCTTATAGTAGAAAGCCTCAGAAGGTAAGAAAATAAACAAAATCAGATCAAATTAATGTTACCATATTTTCAAAAAATAACAGTGCCTATGTTTTATGCAATACTTTGTGAAAATTAAATGATTTTTCATTTTCTGAAAGCTATACAAATTCCTAGATATATTTTTCATTATGGACTATCTCTACACAATTTTGACTCCTCCCAATGTTATCACAATAGAGAGGCGATGTTGAACTGAAATATTTAATAATGTTTCTTATAATGTGAGTTTTCTACTCCTTCTGGAGTCCAGTTTTGGACTTAATCTCCAGAAACTTATGGTGTAGGTTTAAGTATAATTTAAGTACCCCGGGTCTGAATTTGCAAAGGCTTGTATTTTTATATCCAATTTGTCATGATCCCTAAGAAGAAACAAAAAAAATAATACTTGAAGTATTACTAAAAAAATTCTTTAGATTTTATTTTAGTTCTATATGTTACAATTTTTGTGCTGTATAGTTCTGTTTCAAGGTGTTTGCCTTTGTTTTTAAAAGAGAGCACTAAAAAGGCTCTTTCTCTCAGACTGAAAGCATTTAATAGGCCTTTTCCCAATTCAAGATAATCATCGCTGCTGTTTATCAGAACTGCTGAAGGCAAGGCTGTCCTTCATGTGAAACTTAAAAGTGGAAAAGTTATGTAAGAGAAATGCTTTTAAAATCCATTATTCTTGTTCGTTTGAAGCATTTTGTGCTGAAGTAAGACTAAACAAATTCAAGGAGGAACTGAAGCGCACCTCCTTTAACATTTATAGAGTTACTACTACAATCAATCAATGAAAGGTGTGAATTTATCAGCACTTGAAATCTTTACCAAGATGGAGCTTAAAGAGATGAATGTTTTCTTGTTCAACCAGAAGGCAGCCAGAATGATGCAGAAGTTAGTGAATGTGACTGAAACTCTCCAGTATATGTTATCATGAAGCCTGTGGTCAGAGTGGTCCCTTGTAGCTGCAGTATTCACTACATGTGATGCATGAGAATGAGTACGTGTTTTGCACTGTCCTGGACAAACTAGTGGGATCTCGGGGAATACATCCCGCACTCCACTCATTCTGTTTGGTGAAAAACTCAAAAAAAGTCCAACAAAACAAAGCCAAACAGACTTCTTTGGAGATAGTTAATTCTTCTTTCTTAAATGCAGAAATCCACAGTTGACTCCCCTGCAAAGATTTGTTCATATTTACAATTTCTGATTTATATATGTTAAAAACAGTTGAATTGAATGCTCTTCATCAGCTGGCCCTTTGGATTCTGTCAGTTCTCTAGAACAGGAGCCTTTCTAAAAAGTAGATCTTGTCAAATCCTTTTTATTGTTATTTGTCTCTGTGTTTTACTATCTCTAACAGCATTGTAGTAAACCTGGGTCTTTGAAGTGCAAGCAATAATGAATTTATAGCAAGTTTTCTTTTGCTTCTACCTTCATTAGCTAAGGTTGCTGCATGCTGTTTAAAAGATGGATGCTGAGATGAATTGCCCTATGAAAATAAAGACATTAAAAAAAAAACCTCAACAGTTAAACTTCATGTGAAAAAACAAGCTCACAGTGAACTACAAGTTTAGCTCAGATGAGTCTGGCAGAAAATTCCTTTTGAGTTTAAGATTCTCAAGTGTTCAAAGCACTTTCTTGCATAGGAGGTTAATGGAGGTATCACTACTGCTACTTTCAAAGTCCACTACTAACAAGGAAACAGCAAGTGAACAACAGCCTGGACATACCTTCCTGTCCTTTAGTCTCACAAGGTATTGAATAATATAAATGCACATGAAAATGTACTCCACTCTTCTTCATCTAAAAAGAAAATTGCTTACCTCTAAAAAGAAAATTACTTACCCTCTTTGTTCCTAGTGAATGTCATTATATGCTCTCATTTCTAAATAACTTGACTGAATTGACCTTCAGTAATTCAGTCTACCTCAATGCAACACATTAGCACACTACATTCAGATTATCATCCAAAAGATGCATATTAGAAAATAAGCTTGTCATTTGTGTTATCACATAAGTGCAATTAGTCTTACAGTGAGGGTTTATTTTGAATTTATCATTCATATCAATGAACAAAGCCTTCTATTCCTTACAAGATGATCAGTGACAAAGGTCTTAATTCATGGGGACTAGAAGGCAACAAGTAGGTTGTCTTTGGCTTTTGTAACAGCTGGATGAAATTTTACAGGTTGTATTGAAAAAAAAGAAATTGTCAGTTGTTGAAATTCACTGCCTACCTGGAAAACATTTCTCAATTTTAAATTTTTATCCTATAGTCCTTATTCAGGTCTCATATTCATGAAATCAAAATGGGGTGAAACCCTGGATCATATGTTTCAACCCACCTACTCTCATCTCCTTTATAAAGAAACACTCATGATACATGATTTTAAAAAGGTGTTGGCTTAGTTATAATTTTCTAAAACCTTTGCAGCTAAAGACTGAAAATGTTACTTTGGTTGCTTTCTTAACCCTTTGTTAAGTCTCTAAAATAAAAAAGATATTTCTAAAATTCATAAAAATAAGTTTCAGGTGTTCCTGCAGTGAGAGACATAATTGCACACAGATTTTTTTTCACATAGACATTTATGTGTGTTCTATACCAACATGCTTATGCAAACATTTTGATGTTCTACTTTCTGAGTATAATGAAGACATCTGAGACCCAAATTATTCCCTGTAAATACTTTGTTCTCCATCCCTTCTGGCTACTTGTTAGTGTTCATATTCAAAGAAGATCATATTCCACTGCAGTCAAAAATACTAAGAGCTTTGACCTGAGCAGTACTTGTCTAGGCACACTGAGAGGATTTGAGAAATCTAATCTTCTAGTATTGATGTTAATGTAGTTATTTTTTGAAGACGCTAGTTTTAATGGAGTAGATAAATGTATTTGCACTATGTCGATGTGTGTATGTTTCCTCTCAACTTGGTTCCTAACAAGAAATACTTTCTTTGGGTTACTAGGTAACATTCTGTTCTCCTGTCCATTTATTGATTTGTGAGCCAAATCTCAGCGCTACCAGTCTGATACTCATTTCCTGGAAGGAGCAAATTTGCTTTTAATCTAAGCACTCTGCCCTTTCACGGATATGCCTGGAATTTCTGCTTTCTGCTTTACCAAACTCCACCCAAACTTTCTTTCCTTTCAGGAAGAGTCCTGAAGGGTGTATCCTGTGACTTTTCCTGACACATGGCATGGAGCCAACAAAATATTTTTTCTATTAGAAATCCATCTAATTTCACCTTCAACGTTTCTGTATTTCACATTGGCCTCTTACTGTTGATGGAAGCATTAAATACTGGGACAGTGCGGGTGATAGTTCATTTGGACAGATATTTCTTGTAGGAAATGTGCATAGATTGGAATGACAAACTTCATTCTACTTTAAACCCTGAATGACATATATGCAGTCCTTCATGAACTGTTCTTACATGAGTCCCCTCTATGGAGTACAGTCCTTCAAAAACAAACTGTTCCAGTGTGGGTCCCCTATGACAGATCTAGCCAGCAAACCTGCTCATGCAGGAACTCTTCTTCATGGGCTACAGCTTATTTCATGACATATCCACCTGTTAAAACATGAGTTCCTCCTTGGACTCGTTGATTCTGGATCTCTTCTCCACTTTGGACCTCCCATGGGCTGCAGGGGAACAGCCTGACTCACCATGTCTTCACCATGATCTTCAGGGACAACTCTGCTCTCACACCTGGAGCTTCTCCTCCCCCTCATTCTGCATTGAACTTGCAGAGTTTCTCCTTCTGACATTTTTTCTTACTCCTCTTAGTCACAGCTGTTGCACAGCTTTTTTTGCCCTTTCTTAAATGTGTTTTCAGCCCTTTCTTAAATGTGTTTTCAAAGAGGCTCCAGCAGTGTTGCTGGTGGGCTATGCTTTGGTCATAGGTTCCATGTTGGAGCCAATGGAATCAAAATTGTCCAACATGAGGACAATCTCAATCACAGAGGTTACCCCTGCAGCCCCTACCTCCCGCTGCCAAACCTTGTCATGTAAACACAATATATCAATACATACCCTTTTGCTACTTAGTCATACCTTAAAATATGTATATGCTACTCATATAGATGCAACTGCAAAATTATACATGCTACTATAATTCTCCAAAATATTGAGTTTCTTCAGGCAGATGATGACACAGGTGGGGTTCTAGGCTTTCTTGGTGTTCATAATTGCTATAATTTGGGACATAAATAATCTGACTATCAGGTAATTTTGCTTTATTTTACTTTAAGTATTTTCTCATTATTCTTTTCTATCCTTTCCCATCTCATTCCAACCCATTTAATCCCCTCTTGCCTCATCCCACGCTTGCCCTAAAGGTTTCTGCTATGCAGACTTAGTTTCATCTCAGAAGCTTTCATTTTTCTTGAGCTTTCTGCCTTTAACTTCTGAACTTTGCTTTCTCTGAGCTCACAAGATGTTCCCATCACCTATCTGCTTTGTTGTGACCTTGAGTTTCACCTGACCCTCTAGTATATTTTTGTAAGTAAAACAGTGCCTAACTGAATAGATATGACAGAGTAAACATGTTGATTCCTAGATTGCAAACTTTCTCTTTACTGTTTTTTTTTTTTTTTTTAAATTATACCTTGTATATATTTCCCCTCCCTTTTTTCTTCTAATTTAAATGGTTAGACAAAAACCACTTTTATGCCCTAGCTCTTATGACGACTTACCATAAGTAAATGTATTTGTTGATATGAAAGAAGTGTGAGAGGTTCCAATCCAGTTACAATGTTTATGCTTGATATGGCTGATGGTTCTTCTGTTCTTTCATGCTGTTGTACTTTCTGTTGGCTTTATTTTTTTTAAACTTGACTATCTTGTTCATTAAGAACATTTGAGCAGAGCAAAACAAATTCAGTAATATGTGATCTTCCAACTCTGCTATCTTTGTTTTAACAGAACATCCTCTCAAATTAAAAATATCCTGACTGGTGTAGGTCCATTATGCATGAGATAAGCCTATTTTTTAACTGATCTCATACACAAAGTATGTGCAAATAATACTTTCATGGCTTAATATATTGCTGTTTAGAGTGGGGGTTTTGGATTTAGAGCTTCTCATGATTTCATGGCAGGAAAAAATGAATTTGTTTATCTTTTTGATTGCAAGTAAATAAATAAGGTCTTATCATCATCACTGTTTTCATGGAAGGTCTCTCAAATGCAGCACATTAACTTAGAGGCTATATAGCAGTACAATGCCACAGCATGGAGATAATTCAGCAGATTATACTTTTACCAGTGAAATAGATGTTCCTCATTTACATTGCATTCATACAAGTGCAGGAAAACAACTCAATACCACTATTTATTAAGAGAAGATGAATGGTCTAAATGTGAAAACAACCATAACATAGAAGAAATAGTCAAATGGTTTGGAAGGGTTAATAAAAATAAGCATTCCTTACTTTTAAAAATACCATGTGTGTCTGAAGGCATGAATTTCACAAAAGGTGTTAAGTGCTTTAAGTGGTTTAATATATTCTAATAGAGACAGTGAACTGTGAAAGAAAATTTTTCTCTGAGATAAATGGAAAACAAGTGCTTTCATTTTCACAGATGTTGCTATAAACATCTGTTACTTAAAGCTGCATCAACTTTAATTGGATACTATTCTTAACTCTCTCCCACTCTTCATTTTTCTGATAATTGATTTCACTAGGTATTGATCTCTGTGTGTAGGAACTCAGCAACTTATGATATTACTACACACTGCTAAATTTTTAGAAATGTGTGGGTGTTTTATCATTCATAGATGGCAAACAAAAAATCTGTACATGCACAAGAGGGTTTTGGTGAAATAGGTTTGCACAGATGATCTCTCAGAAGTTTGAGTGCTTAACCCCTTAGCTAGAGGTCATATGAAGGTTGAGTCAGAAGCCTGAACTCTTTAACAGAATCCCCACTTACTCTGATGGCAATGAGAAATGAATAATTTTCTGTCTTTGCTGCCTGGTATGGTAAGAGATTAAACAAGTCCTCTCCTCCTCATTTCTTTTATACTGTTTGACACAGCTTTTTCCTGCTGGCATGTTTGCAGATCTGCTATCCGGAGATCATGAGCTAGGATTCATGAAGAACAATGTCAACCATGTCAAGGTAAGAGACCAAAGAGTCTGCTCCCTGAGCAAGACAAAGTAAAGCAAGACCATCCATAAGATGAAATGGAGGGAATATCTGACATGTTCTGTGGGCAGTTTAAGACCTTTCCCAAAAGAAAATTCCCAAAAGAAAATACATACCTTTGTGCTTTTCAAAGGTTGCATTACTAGTAGATTCTTCTGAATTTTTTGTAACTTTCTCCTTTTCTCCTCTATCTTTTAGCTTCAAGTAAATCTGCAGTGTTTATGAATGATTGGATTGTCCAGGTGTTTATGTTCATGAGAATGCTTATGTCCTGCAGCTTTCATTCAGCTACATTTTGCAAAGGCTCGCTGCTTCTTAATGTTTCACAATGCAAACTTTAACTCAACAGATTTATTTTCCTCCTGACTGCATTGCATCTCCCTTCAGTTCTACATGCTTACCTCTTTTCTTTTGGAAACTATGCAGTCTCATCAGCAGTTCTACTGTAGTTAGGTAGCTAAAATGAGGGCCTTAGATTTTATTTGGTTTGTCCTGTTTTCTGTTTGTCCCTCTGCAAAAGATAGCTTTTCTGATACACTTTTGTGTTTCAGGAGAAGGGCAACATCCTCTGATGCAGCTGCTGCCTTCAAGTCTCTTCAGATTAAATCACATTAATTTACTGCAGGATCATTACAAAGCCATTCATGGATGCTTGTATACTCAGAAATCACATTTACCAGCTAACTAAATGGATGAATGTAGAGGAAATTACAACTTTCTTCTCTGAAATCATAGGCCTGTTCCACTTGAACAACAAGAGAATTTCTACTAGCTGAGGGCTATTAGAAAGCATACCCTGGAGCTCCACATCATTTCTATAATACCTCAAACCAAGTAAAATACTGCTGTAAAATTTTGTTCCTTGGAAGAGATTCCTGTGGAAAATTACAAAGTGCCCTCAGATTATCATGAAGAAGATGAGGTACAGTGAACAGCAGAAACAAACAATGATGCTTAAAGAGGAATGATTGAAGGAAGATTAAAAGGGCCGAACATACACAATTTCAGTAAAATGGGATTGCAGGATCACATGATTGTTCTCTACATTTATCTGAAGAGCTTCAGGAGTAGAAAATTATTTCTATGTAGTACAGCAGGAGTACATATGAGAACACCTAGATAGAATAAAAAAATACCACAACATCACCAAAATGTAGTTCATATGTTCTGATGTTTTTTTCTAACAACAAACTTTATTCTAACAGAAAAAGATTCATTACAATGTCTCTAATGAGATGTGTACTCTGCAAAAAAGTTCAGGAAACATCTGTTTTTCTACTTATAATGATATTTTATTCAGTAATTTTGAAAAGACATCGAAATGTTTTCACAATTGTTATGTAGGACTTTGAAAACAAGCCTGGATAAAGCACCAAAAATAGTAGGGATAGATAACATACTGTCAGTGTACTACATTATATGATTTAATAAATCTATTCCAATATTGATTTCCATTGAGCTGTGGTTCTGCACAGAGTTTGAGTTGTTTTGTAGTTTTGAAGTTTCATATTACTTCAATGGGAAGCCAGCTGAAATTTGCAATTAAGACTTTTTCTGAGTTATTCAGGCTCTGTATGGATTCAAATAATGAACTGTGAAGAGAAAAGCATCACAGGGATGCTTGGATAAACTCTGTGAAGTACAGCGTACATATTTTGTCTTGCTTTCCTTCCTGGTCAGTCAGAAGAATCAGAAGCAATTAGAAGTCCCACTCTTTCAGTGTGATTAACTTTTCAGGACAGGGAGTGCTTAACTCTTGAAGGAACTCTTCACAGAAGGTTTGAGTTTTCTGCAGCTGTCATCAGGAATGAGTTAACTGGTAAAAAATTGTTAGAACTTTGGTTGAGTATTATAAATAAATATATAAGATGAGTAGTACAGTGTTTTTTAACAGACTTTCTTTCATTATCTCTACAATACACAAAGTATGTGTCCTTAAGTAGTGTTACTGCCTAATATCCTAGAATAGTTTGGATTGCAATGAGCAGGGTATCTTAAAGTAGATCAGGTTGATCAGAGCTCATCCAACCTGACCTTGAATGATGGGGCATTGACCTTCCAGGGATGGGGCATCCACCTCTCTCGGCATCCTGTTCCAGTGTTTCACCAGTCTAATAATAATTTTTTTTTTCCCTATATCCAGTATAAATCTACCTGCTCCCTTTCAGTTTAAAACCATCACCTCTTGTTGTTGCAATTGGCTATACTGAAAAGTTTGTCCCTATCTTTTTTTATAAGCCACTCTAGGTATTGAAAGGCCACAATTAAGTTACCTCATAGCTTTCTCTTCTTCAGGTTGAATTATCCTAACTCTGCCAGCCTTTCTTTGTAGGACAGATGCTCCATTCCTCTGATGATCTTTGTAGCCCTCCTCTGGACTCACTCCAACAGCTCCATGTCTTTCCAATACTGAGAACTACAGACCTGGACCCAATACTCCAGGTGGACTCTCACCAGAGTGGAGTAGAGGGGCAGAATCACCTCCCTTGACCTCCTGGACACACTTCTTTTGAAGCAGCCCAGGATGTGCTTGTCTTTCTGGACAGCAAATACTCATCGTCAACTCATGTCCAGCTTTTCATCCACCAATATCCTCAAGTCCTTCTCAGCAGGGCTGCTCTTGATCTCTTTGTCCCCCAGCCTGTATTGATACTAGAGGTTCCCCAACCCAGGTTCAGAACCTTGAACCTCGCTTTGCTGTCTCTCAAAAAGTTCACATGGTCCCACTTTTTAATGTTGTTCAGGACCCTCTGAATGGCATTCTGTCCCTCATGTATGCCAACCTCACCACTGCAAACTTAGTGAGGGTGCACTCATTGTTACTGTCTATGTACTTGACAAGGATAATAAACAGTACTGGTCCCAGTATGGGCTCCTGAGGGCTACCACTCCTCACTGAACTCCATCCAGACATTGAGACATTGATCACTAGTCTCTGGATGTGAACGTTCACCTAATTCCCTAACCACTACACAGTCCACCCATCAAATCCGTGGTTTTTCAACTTAGAGAGAAGGATGCTGTGGGACACTGAGTCCAGATAGATGAGACATGTAGCTCTTTCTTTGTCTGCTGATGTAGTCAGTCTACCATAACTTTTGCTGCTGTGGCTTGTGGAAGTGGTGGCACTCATTATGCAACCAGATCAAAAAAATAACCAACTCTTTCTAAGGCATAGAATATAATTGGTTTCCAGGATAGGTAGAACAAATGGTAGAACAAAAGCATTCTGGGTTGAGGAGGTAATTTTAAAAGATGCAAGTGTTTGCAGAAATACAGAAGACACAGGTTAGCATTTGTCTAACTAATACAAGAGAGGAGTGAACTGTTGACTCACAGCAGTGACAGAGTATGAGCAAGAACCCAGCGGTAGCTTGGGAAATTGATGCTGATCTTTTACCTTGTCAACAAGGTAGAATGGGAAAATTGACTGAATTTGAAGTAGCTGACTGAACAAAATTGGGGTTAAGAAAAAACATTTGCAAACACACTAATCTAGAAGAGAAGAAGAATAATTAAAGCTTTGCAACACCAGTTGTAGAACATCAAGGAGGTTTCTCTTAAGTTAGTCATAAAACCCACCAGACATAGGTAATTGATTTTGTAGAAATATTGTTAAGGAAGAAGCAATTTTCTTTTTATATGTATGAGTAGGTTTTTTATAAATCTTGTAGGATTCTTAAGATTCATTAGAAGAGCAGATCTGTAGATCTTTCTAAAGACCATCTGCTTTTATTCTGGGATCATCACCTTGTCAGGTTATGAGGAACACTGTGTTCTGTAGGAAATAACAAATACAGTATTAAAATTCGTAGGATGTGTTTTTCTGATTAATAATGCAGATGCCTTACTTTCTTCATTTTAAAATCTGTTTCAGGGAACAATTGAAGTCTTTCATTCCATTTTGAAGATTTTTGTCTCTTTGAAGAATGCTGTCTTAAAACCAGGAATAGTTTTTCTGCAGATCTAAGCTCTAGTTAATGTTTTTTTTTTCTCCAAATCAGGGATCCTCCCCTCTCCTATTTTACTTATTATTTGCCTCTTTAGAAATCTGACTTGAACACCTTACAGTGCAATATTTACAGAACCGTCATAACTTCTTAATTATACAAGATAGGTCATATGATATGTGGAAAATACATTGACTTTTTTTGTGGTTTCTTTTTTTCCAAACTGCAGAATCATAAAAGACTTTGATGTTTTTGCAAAACGTTACAGAACCAATTATATTTTGTGGCTATTAATTTTTATTAAGGCAGAATAAACATAAAACTTTGAAACTTTTCAAGTCAAAGTGTGCTTTAAATGTAACAGCTCAATATTTGAATTATACAAAGGAATCTTGAAAGGACAGTGGGGAATCTCAGTTCATGGTTTGCATATGGGCACAACACATTTCTCATTAATATTAATTGGATTTATAAGCCTGCATCAAAGGAAGCATATAGGCTTAAAAGTAATTTTCAGTCATGCTCAAATTTCATTCCTCCTTTGGCATTTTGCACATTTTTCTAGAGCTTTTCTCAAACTCTGTTTTGAACTAAACGTAAGTTTACTGTGGTTTATAATGATGCACAGTTTAATCACTTCATCAAGGTCAACATAACTAGTCCACTTACATAGAGACCTCTGTCCTTTCCACAATATTCTGCATACTCTGTTATGATTCATCTGAAGGCATTTTTCTGAATCACGTTAAATAAAAATATTTTTGTGCATTTGCCCTGAAAACACTGCCACTATAGTTTGATCAGGAGCAAAGGAAAATATAGATGGTTTTCTCAGCAGCTTGTATCCCACTATCCTATCCCCTGAACCCTTCTTCTTTCAATACTGGGGACTGGGGAAAAGAATTCCATAATTAGTTCTTCTAATGCAATAACACAGTTATGCTAATGCATATTTCTTCAAACAATTGATATAAACCAGCGTTGCATCTCACTGGGACTATAGTCAAGGCTCCATTTTATACATCTCTATCTATAATTACATAAGTGCATTATGAATCTGCAGTAGTCAGGATGCTATCAGTATTTATATTGATATTCCTTTATTCACCTTGGACAAAGACAAACCCATTGTTCTCCTTACCCCAGAAGTGAACAATGGCACTTTATGATGCTCCCTTTAGCTAACAGTTAGCAAATGGCTTCCTACAAGTGATTGGTTGCACCATGGCAAAGAGAATGAGAATTCTTTGCTGGCAATTTGTAGAGGTTTGAGTTGGCACCCTGCCAAGCCCAATTGCCGGCCACACGGCTTCCCCCCCCCAACCCCCCCCACCCCGAGAAAGAAGGGAAAAAAGTACCAAAAAGACAATTGTATTAAAAGTATATATATATATATGTTCACATATATTAGAATTATTTACAATCAAACACTATGAGTCTACAGAACAAATCCCAAAACAACTCCAAAAGGGAAAAGGGGAGGAAAGGGAAAGGGAAGTGGGACAAAAATGGGTAAAAACAAATAAAACAGATACACACACACACTCGTAAACTCAGGGAAAAGCTCAATAAGTAACTAATACAATCAATTCTCACCAAACTCCCCTTAAGAGAAGCAGGTCCTTCCCCTCCGTACGGCTGGGACAGCAGCTTCTCCGATGGGCCTCAGCTCATAGAGATAAGAGCCGAGCCGACAGAGAGCTGATGTCCTCCAAGCACACGAAAGGAAGAGAGAGAGAAAGGAAACTTTCCTCCTGTCTTTATATACACCTGATTACATGAAGGAATGGTGTGGAATGCTTCCCTAGTTATGACATTGTTACCAAGGAAGGCCTAAACCAAAACCAAGAAAACTAAACCACCACACAATTGCTAACCCAAAGCCGCAATTAGGGCTTTCCAGCATCAGAGTCCTGACATCAGAGTAGGATAATTAGAAATAAACCCAAATCTTAAAACCTTTCTCCCATCCCTCTCTTCTTCCTGGACTCATCTTCACTCTTGAATTCTCTATCTCCTTACCCCCAGTGATGCAGAAGGATAGGGAATGTGGGCTCTGGTCAGTTTACTATGCATTGTCTCTGACACTCTTTCCTCTTCAGGGTGTGGATGCCTCACACCCTTTCCCTGCTCTATTGTGGGCTGCTTATCATAGGAGAGAGTCCTCCAACAACTTCCACAAGTACTTGCCACAGTCTGCAGTTCTTCACAAACTGCTCCAGTGTGGGTCCCTTTCCAGAGGCTGCAATCCTTCAGGAACAAGTGGCTCCAGCCTGCATACCCCATGTGATCACAAGTTATGCCAGCCCTGTGGCTTCTTCTCTCCATGAGACCACAGGTTTTGCCAAGAGCCTGCCCTAGCAGGAGCTTCTCACAGCATCACAGCCTCCTCTGGACACCCACCTGCCCTGGCTTGGGTCCTCCAGGGACTGCAGGTAGATCTCTGTTCCACTGTGCACCTCCATGGCTTGATCCTCACCATGGTCTTCAACAGAGGCTCTGGCTCCTGGAGCACCTCCTCCCACTCCTGCGCTGACTGCAGAGTTGTTCCTCTTATATATTCTCAATCCTGTCTTCTCTGGCCCCAATTTCTCCTGAACAATAGCTTCTCACCTTTTTTGTACATGCTATTCCAGAGGTGTTACCCCCCTAGTACTTACGGGTTCAGCCCTGGCCAGCAGCGGGTCTGGAGCCAGCTGTCATTGTCCGTATTGAACATAGGGGAAGCTTCAGACATCTGCTTACTGAAGCCACCCCTGTGGCTACCCTGTGGGTAGCCCCTCTGCTACCCAAATCTTGTCACACAAACCAAATGCACCACAAGTTAGCATTTAATGCAGAATGAAAAATAAGACAAAGCCCCCCCCAGCAGAGTTACATGTGCTGTCTGTGGTTTTTGAATTGCAATTGTTAACCCTCTGTTCAATATTCAAAAGCTTACTATAACCTCTCTAGTTACAAATACATTTCATAGCATTGATGAATTTCTACAAAATGGACCTGGATTGTACATTGAACTCTTCTATGGGAGCTCCTTTATAAATTTAAAATCACTGTGCAGATATTTGCTTTCAAATGGTTCTGACTGTTTAGATCCTTTGTGTAGCCTCCTACTATTCTGCTGAAATCAGGAAAAATTCTCTTCTCCACAGGGAGTGAGTAGCATTCCCAGCAAGCACTTGCACTGTTGGTCTATCCAGGGCTCTAAGGTTTGGTAAGTCTTCTAATCAATGAGATACCTTCCTCATTTATTTTTATAAAATACATACTGTCCTTGCAATGTATTTCTTGCAAAATATTGTCTTGAACTACACACATTTTTTCAAACAGAATAAGAAGAGACTATATATAATGCATCATATTTCCTGTAAAATACAGCATAATGGTACAAGCAGACATAGATCAAAATAGTTGTTGCACCATACAGTGTTCTATTCCTTTGTTGGGGATTAGCAAGAGAATCAGACCTTCTTCTTTTCCACTGTAGACCCAGTTTTGATTAATTTATGCTTTCAGCATATCTGGAATGTAGTCAATCAAGGACTAAATACAAAGTCATTATTTATTAGATTCATCCCTCATTCTTTATGTACCTGTCATGTGAAAGGGGGGGAGGATGTTTGCCTGACCCTTAGAGAAGGGAGATTTTCTCGACCCTCAGTGATTTATTTGTCTGTCAGTGCCCCAGGGAAGCTGAAATCCTTATGTCTGACCAGTCTGCTGTTGTCCTCTAAGAGGGACAACTTTAAGAGCAGAGTTGGTAGCACAACATATAAAACTCCCAACTAGTGTTTGGACAATCTTCTTGGCAACTTCATTATCAATGTAATTAATAATTCTCAAATCCTGCTATATGAAATGCTCTGTTGGAGGACAGTTTTTATGGAATTTATATTTTTTCTGCATTTTTTGAGACTTTCAATTTTTGTTTGTTTACTTATCATCTCAGTCCCAAGAATATTTGAAAAAATTAAAATAAAAATATTTCATGCTAACCTGGCTGAATGACTCATACATTTCTACCTTTCTCTCCCGCCCCTCTCTTAAAATTTTATATGTTTGGAGGGGTTTTTTTTAACTTACACTTTAAAAAGAAGCACGACTTAGGCTCTATGCAAAACAGTTTTCACAGTTAGGACTACAAGGCAGGGATAAGATAGGATAAAGCCATCTTTATAAAGGCAAAGTACAGTGTTAAAGTGAAAAGGCACAGATGTGCACCTCAAGATCAAAAAGAAAAAGATATGATGGAAAGGGGAGAATTGTTGGTTTAATGTCCACAAAGAATTCTTCCCAAGGTGCACCAGTGCACCTGTTGTAGATTTGCCTATATTTATACTGACAGTTTTAGAGATATTTATGCAGGTGAGCATCTGTATATAAGATCTTAGCAGGCAGCTGTGAGGTGAAACAAAGTGGTGAGATGTTCCTATCATAGTTGCACATTAAAAAAAAATAAGCAGTGACATAGAAAATGAAAGTTTTTCAGATATTAGACAGCAAGTTCTCCCCTTCTCCCCTCCCCCCACAGGACTTTAATAGCATTTAGTTCCCAAATGCCTCAATTTTTGAATTTTTGCAGTGCTCTACCAAACAACCATTGGAAAGATTCTGTCCATCTGTGCAGAAGATATCTATGGTAACATTTGGTTTGCTTTTTTTTTTTTTTTGGTTGGGTGTTTTTTTTTTTCTTAATTTTTATTTTTTAATTTTATTGGTGAAATGCTAAAAAAAAAAAATCTAATTTATGAAAAATTACCCTAACATTAGATTCAGCCAGACATGATGCTATTTTCATATTTAGCTGATATAAGGTGAATAAAAATGTATCATTCTCTTCATATGATGATCTGTCTTGTCCTGTGGAAAGGACAGGGAATCATTTAAACCACAGAACGGAAGTTCATTCAGCTTCTTTTCTCTTTTTTAAGGATAACAGAAACTTATATATAATTTCATCACATACTTCTGCAGTCAACAGCACCTTTACTGCTGAAAACTGACCTTCATTTCTCTCACAGAGCACTGTCATAAATCCATTTCACTGCTTGATATGGTTGGTTGAATTACAAATTATTGCCGTAGCTACAGCCTTTACAACACTATGGCCAGCCTAGGTGCCATCCCTGGGCATCTCTGTCTCACAGGGACTTGTCACAATAAACCCAGAATGATTAAATAGGTTATTTAAAGTATACAGTCCATTTTATGTATGCTGACCTACAATATAATAAGAAGGCAATAAAACGTAGTACAAGTTGAGCTTTAGACCTGTGTCTGTATTATTATATTGTTTAATAATAGCAAATGTGAATGCATGTAAATGCCATAAGAATGTGACCTACAGGCCTTGTTCAACAAAATCTCTCCAACAGTCGGTGCTTTGCTCCCGTCATTGCTGTACTTTCTGGAACACACATACCATTTGGGGCAGGGGAAAGGGGGGCTAATGGCATCACAACCTGGCATTCATTGTGAGCCTGTTGCTGATGTGTCATGGGTTTAAGACTGGTTTCTGTTGAAAGCCTCTGGAAGTTTCTCTCCGTCCTAAAGAGCAGAGCCAACGAGGGCCAGCTCCGAGGAAAACTTCCTGCTTTTGAACCATTAAGTTACGTCCCTGTGTGAAAA
>JAWWEE010000122.1:60458130-60640690 GCA_035221455.1 Xenops minutus | reverse complement strand
AAGGATGGGGCATAGACAGACCGAGGGGTGGGGGTGGAAAGGTGTTTGTAACTTGTTTCTATTTCTTATTTTTAGTTATTAGTTTGTTAGTAATAAATTTAAGCATTATTCTAAGTTCTGTTTTGCCCGTGGTATTAATCAAAGCTCCCCTTTCAGTTATCTCCAGACATAAATTCCGAGCTGTTTTTTTTTTCTTTTTTTCCCTTCCCTCTGGAAGGTGAAAAAGTGTGTGGGGGGAAAGGCCTTGAAGGAGCTTTGCTGGACATCAGGTGTTTATTCAGGGTCAAACCTCCACATGATGTCATCAGCATTACATAAGCTTTGGCATATTTTCATCACTGTGACTAAATCTATTCTCATTTTAGTTCAATGTTGATCAGGTCACAATTGGTTTCCACACTGCTGTAGTACTTATAATATTCACAACATGAAAAATATGGTTGCTGAGTATTCTAATTGCCATAACAATTACCATAATTCCAAGAGATTTACCTTAGTCCCTGCCTAGGGACTCCAGAATTGTCCTTTTGGTGAAAGGGAGAGACAAAACTTCCTGAGCTACAGTATGTTTAATGTTTCCTAACGTGATATCCATTTTCAAGTTGAAGGAATCTCAATGCTGTTCTGGATTTTTATTTTCAGAGATAAAAAAGGAAAATATTTGTTGAAGATATGCAAGATTTTGTGGTTTGTTTGTTTGTTTGTTTGTTTCATTTATTTTACAGATTTCAACATCTGCTTTCCTGGAAATCAGAACAACTTTCTTCAAACTGCCAGACTCCTGCCATTTTACTCTTTGGGCAAGAGAAATAAATAAGCCTATAGCAAACTCTGGTAACAGCCACAAACAAAATGGAAATTTGTGGAGCATGTGTGTTAGAATGGCAAGCCCTGAAATTCCCTTCCATTTCATCACCAATCAGTGACATTTTTGAGATTCAGATGAAGGTTGAACGAGCCTTTGGACACATCAGAGAGCTCTGAGGCAGTTTCAGTAGCAATTAATGAGAAATGAAAATTATCTCCATCAAAATAAGAATGGAACAGAAATACTCTGGGTGTTCAAGAAGGACCAAGCTCTCTATTACTCATTATAGTGTTATAAATATTAAATAGGTAGCAAAAGAGTTTCAGTGACTTGAATTGCTGCTCAGGTGCTTTGGAGGGAGTAGAGTATTCAAGGTGTAAATGCCAGTAACTTTGCAATGTAGAACACATAGGGACTGTGGACATTCTGTTCTCTGTCACTGATAAATGTGCTGCTATATGCATCTCTATAAAAAACAAAGCTTTGGATACAGAAAAATCTGTAGAAAGTTGATTTTAAATAGTTTTTTTACAGGTTCTAAACTGGTAAGTCATTAGAGGGCTGCATCATATGTTGCTGACATATTTGAGAATAGTGACAATTCAAGATCCTGAATGGACTGTTCTGGTAAGCCTCCAGATCTTGAAAATAACTAGGCTAAGAATCTAATGCATTAGAATTAAGTCCTTAAAAATGACTGGCAATATCACATATGTCCAGATTTTGCTGAATATGAGTCAATGTCTATCTTTCAGTTGGTCTGTTTTTCATGCTTTTCTGTGGTTTCCAAGATCAGAAGTAAATGGATATTTTAGTCCAGCTTTCCCACTTTTTGTATTTAGGTATACTTGCAAAAAGTTTTCCTATAGAATAATCAAGGATGACAAATTCTCTTTGGATTTTTAAAAATAACAATTTAGATTTTAAGAGCCTTTTAATATCTTGAATAGAATTCTATGTCACAGTTTCAAAAGCAATGACATAGTTATTACCTTCTATTAAATTCTGTATATTTTTAGATTCATTTATGAGAGATCTCTTTGCTCCATGGGCTTTCCTCTATTTTTTCCCTATTTTATGTGTTTCTTGTAACAGTGAGAGAAAACTTTGTGGTAGATTATTAAAGCAATTATAAAGCCTGTGACTTTGAAGATCTAAATTCTGCTCCTGCATCACCATTTTATAATTTCTAAGTATAACTTGGGCAAGTTTTTTTCTTGGTTCCTTCCTAGAAAAAATCATTGTGTCAATATTATTCCATTTCAAATGACTATTGCCAGTATATACTCATTTTGCACATTCATTCAGACACCTTGGTATAGAGATGATGAGATTATTTAAGATAGAAAATGCTTTTCTGTGTCCAAAGTACAATAACTAATCATATTCATAAATGAATTTCTTATGAAGGACTATCTGTACTTACCTAGACAGTGGAGGAGGTTTTTGGCGTGCCAAGGAACGCACTTTTTCTTGCTCTTTTTCTCATTAATTCTTTTCAAAGGCATACAAACTGGAGGACCTCTGTCTGCAGTATTTGCTCTGCTTTGGCACATAGGACCTGCAGACTCAGACTAAAATCATTCTGAAAAAGGCACTGAACACACAGCTATTGGAAAAGAACGTCTTAAGAACTGTTTAGTCCTGATCTTGTGATTACCTAGTACATTTTATAGAGCCTCTATCAACGTTCAGTTAGAATCTTTACAATCCTATAATATGGTTCCAAAGAAGAGTTGAATGGAGATGTTCTAAACGTTTTTAATAAGATTTTTCACCTGCATGAACCTTGCATTTCAACAACCCTGGATAAAAATTGAGATTTCATGTGCTGACAACCTGTCCTTGTATGAACCTGCCCCTTAATTGTCCTGAAGATAAGACACCTGACAAACTGCTGCCAGGAAATTCAAAAGAATTTTGTTGGCTATTTTTTGTTGTTAATTTTTCTGTAAATTATTTTTTAAATGTCTAATCTACATAAATTTCACAGACTTCTTAGAAGAGATTTTTATACCTTCTTAAGAACATAATTGAAATATCACAATCTTGTTTTTAAAATGCTTGTTGAGCAATTTTAAAGCAAGCCATTATACCTACAAAACAATTTATCTTGATCTTGTAGATAAAAACAGTTTCAAACTTGTGAACTGAACTTCTCTTCTAAACTATTCAATACTTGTTCAGTAGTCAAAAATATTGTCTTCTAACTATGGATTTTTTTTATTCTCAATCACGTATAATTGTGGTGGGTTAACTCTGACTGCTGCCAGGTGTCCAACCAAAGCTTTTCTCTCTCTCCCCACCTCAGCTGGACAGGAGAGACAATATAGCAAAAGACGACTGGATCAGATGAGCGCAGGGAGAGATCACCACTCAAATCAGAGTAGAAGAATGAGAAATAAAACCAAATCTTAAAACACCCTCCCTCCACCCCTGTTCTTTTCCTGGACTCATCTGCATTCCTGAATTCTCTACCTCCTTCCCTCTAGTGAAGAAGGGGGATGGGGAATAGGGACTGTGGTCAGTTCATCACATGTCTCTGCTACTCCTTCCTCCTCAGAGGGAGGACTCCTCACACCCTTCCCCTGCTCCACTGTGGGGTCCTCCCCATGAGAGACAGTCCCTCGCAAACTTCTCCAATATGACTCCTTCCCATGAGCTGCAGTTCTTCACAAGCTGTTCCAGAGTGGATCCCTTTCCACATGGTCACAAATCCTGCCAGAAAACTTCTCCAGTGTGAGGCCCTTTCTCCACAAGGTCACAGGTCCTGCCAGGAGCCTGCTCCAGCATGGGCTTCTCATGGGGTCACCTGGTCCAGCATGGAGTCCTCCATGGGCTGCAGGTTGATCTCTGCTCCAGCCTGGACCTACAAGGGCTGCAGGGGGACAGCCTGACTCACCATGCTCTGCACTGTGGTCTGCATGGACATCTCTGCTCTGGGGCCTGGAGCACCTCACCCTCATCAGCGCCTGCAGAGCTGTTTCTCTCACATATTCTCACTACTCTTTTCAGCTCCAGTTGCAGTTTATTCCCCTACATCCCACCCTTAACTTTGTTATCTGAGTCACTACCACCATCACTGATGGGCTTGGTTTTGGCCATGGCAGGTCTGTCTCGGAGCTGGCTGGAATTGGTTCTACCGGACTTGGGGAATTTCCTGACAGCTTGTCACAGAATCCACCCCATGAAAACCCAATGTATTAATATCTGACAAACTTAATATCAAAGTACTTAGTATCTTATGATAAAAGAAGAAGAATTTGTCACATCTCTAGTATATTTAAATAGAAGTTGTGTTCCACTTTCCCATCTCTCCTCAATAAATATTCCTCAGTTCCTCAGGAGTTTGAAAGTTCTCCCTGCTCATTTTCTTTTTTCTTTTTTTTTTTTTCTTTTTTTTTTTAAAATAAACCAGCAGATCTTTGATTAAATAAGCAATTATTTAATGTAAGCAGAAAGAATAAGACTGCTTAAAAACAATAAATCACAACCACTAAAAATACAAGCAAGTTTTATGGATTAATATCTAGGATATGTTAATTGATGTACTCTCCAGGGGATTTCAAGAACATGCAGATTATACTGTCTAAAATGAAAGCATGTGTCATTATTTCCAAGAGTTCCCAAAAGCCCAGTATTGGTGCTAAATGACAACACTGTGAATGTAAAGCAGCTGTAAATTGCTGTTTAATACTATCACTCTAGGCAAACAACATAACAAGAACTAGCTCAACTCAGAAAATGTCCATTGCATTTTCTGTTTATTTTTTGAGTCATTAAAAAAAAAAAAAGTAATAAAAACTCCAATCCCCTCTCACTTGTCATCCTGGTGTTGCAAGGCCTTTGTCATGTGCTGTTTTTATGTTACAGAGATAATTTATCTTGCTCTTTTAAGTCTTGCTGACACAAGCATCAATGTGTGCTACATTATTAAACCAGTTTTCTCACCTGGCTGGACTTTAAGATAGAATTTACTTGTAGCCAAGTGAAAAATACTTCACCTCAGAGGGGAAGACCTGTCCACTTGGCTGTGTGTGAAATATGTGCTGGAATACATGCAGCTGCTGATGCTGCCTGGCTGATGTTTCTTTGTGCTTCTGTCTTGTGCTTGTGCTCTCTACAAAAGTACTGGAAACATTCCTAAGGCCTAATAAGCATCAAGGAAAGCAGGAAAGACTAAGCTTAGCTTTGGCAGATGTTTCTTTCTGAACTGATTTTCAAAGACATTGTCTCTCTATCTGAAAGCTGTCTTTTGGCTGATTTATGTCCCTTACACAATCTCAGTGGTTGTGCTCAATGTAACATGGTGATAGGAGAAGGATGGAGCTCACCAGGGAACTGAGAAAGTGCCAAGGAGATTGTATAGAGCTAAGAATCATAACTCAGATGACTGAAACTGCAGGAAGAGTAGGTGGCTGAGTGAGGATGGTATCACGTTACTTAAGGCACGGTTACTTTACCCTTCACTTTCAGCAAGTTATATATTGTTTCAAGCACCAGTTGGAAAAGATTAAGAATGTTTCAGAGATAGGTAAAGTTTTTGGAAACATATAAATTACAGATACAGAAACAGCATTATTTCCTTGACCACCAAGTTTTATATCTACTTGTTTGGGAAAGATCACCCAATACCTACTTAGCAAATTCTTGGTCTTGAGTTTACTCAGAGGTTTGCATAAATCTTTACAAGCTGACTTCTGTGTCCATTTAATGTTGCATAGAAAAATAAAATGAAGACCAAACTCTCTTTCCTTTCATAGTAAGTGCACTAAAAGGAAAATGAGAGACAGATTGTGCTTATTGATTAGTAAATGTTCCTCTAAGACATCTTATGGCAAAATCATGTGGAGGGACAAATAAGGATCCAAGCATGTTGTTTCCCTTGCTTTAACAAAAAGTTGGAGAAATATTAATCTATTAGCACTGACAGACAGGTGAGCATTTTCCCAAGGACTTGAATAGTTGCTTGCTGATTTGGATGGCTCTGAAAGAATTGGTGTGGTCCTGCTATGACCAGAACTACAGAGGAAAGAAAGTCTAAACAACAAGGCTTGGTTCCCTACTTGGCTTCCTGCAACCCATGTGGAACATAGATAAGACTCCTGCTCTCTCACTGTTCTAATGATAAGCCAATGTTATACATCTTCTAATGAAAAACTTGTTAAATGGAAGGCAAATGTTCTACACATGTGTGTCAAGATTTATACTGTCTCTGGAACTTAGAATTCTTACTGGAAATCAGATCCTTAGGCTTATGCAGAAATAGAGAAACTCAGCCCTATCCTGCTTTCAATAAATATCCACTGAAGTCCTGGCTGGCACCAGAAAAGATGCATGTTTGGGTCAATGTGGAAGTCAGCTGATTTTGGTTGTGAAGAAAAGTGTTAGTAAAAACCATAGAGCTTATATGTCTCTCTTCAGCTTCCTTGCTGTCATCTCTGACTAGAAGACTTCTTCCCAATGGTTCCCAAGTATTCTCTGAGGAGCAAAGTACAAAACACCATTGTACCACTCAAGCAGGCAATAATAACACCACACTACTTGCATCAACAGAGGACAACAGAGTTCACTTGACAGCCCCTCTGGAAACTGCTCTTTTGGACAGGCATTGGCATTGCCTTTCACACACGTGAATTCCTGAGTGGTAGGTGGAGTCTCTAGTATTTCTCAGGTTTGGGATAGAATTTATTAGACTTGCTGATGAGCTATTAAAAGTTAGCTTTTTCTTTCCTTTAGTAGGTTTTAAAATGTGGCATGGAACATTGCATAGTGTTCAAGAATGTAGATATGTTTAGGAGCTCCCATTCCTCAGTCTTATCCCTCTTTTTGATAATTCTGCATGTATCAATGGGATGTAAAAGCAAATGTTAGTTTAATGGATCTGTCAGGCATTTATCATGTTAACCTAGACAAAGACCCCAAATAGCTCTGCTAGTCTGGGCAGAAGAGAATTTCTGTCTCTTGTTATCCCAAGAACTTGATCCCATAAACTTTGCTGTGTAGGATTGCTCAGCATAAAGCTGATGGAAAAGTGGTCTTCTTGGAGCTATGCTCCAAGGCAATGCAGAGTGAAATACTAAAAGCCGCAGGGCATGTTTTAGCTCTGGAAAGTAGTCTTTGTCAAGCATATCCTGGGTCCAAACCATAACGGGAATTTGTGTTGATTCTCAAGAAAAAGGGGAAGTTACACACTGGCAGTAAGAGCTAAAATATAGGAGTTTCTACAGTAAGAAACTATGGGAAAAAAATAGTGTGATTCACCTACAGATAGAACAAAAAGTCTGTGAGAGTGGTTGAAGTTCATCATATTTCTTTGCCCTTACTGAATCTTTGAGTCTTTCTTACCAGCCTTACCAACCTCACCAACCTCAACATGGGTAAGTGCTGGATCCTGCACCTGGGGTGGGGCAACCCTGGTTTGTATAGACTGCAGAATGAGAAGCTGGAGAGCAGTGCTATGGAAAGGGACCTGGGGGTCCTGGTCATTGAATATAAGTCAGAAGTGCCCTGGCAGTCAGGAGGGCCAGCTGTGTCCTGCAGGGCATCAGGCAAAGCATTGCCAGCTGGGTGAGGGAAGGGATTGCTCCACTCTGCTCTGCACTGGGGCAGCCTCACGTTGAACGTTGTGTGCAGCTCGGGCACCACAATGTAAGAAACATATTAAGCTATTAGAGGCCCAAAGGAGGCCCAAGAGGATGGTGAAAGGCCTTGAGAAGAAGTCGTATGAGAAGTGGCTGAGGTCATTTGGTCTGTTCAGCCTGGAGAAGAGGAGACTGAGAGGAGATCTCATTGCAGTCTTCAGCACCTTCACAAGGGGAAATAGAGGGGCAAGTGTCAATATCTTCACTCTTGTGAAAAGTGACAAGACTCGTAGAAATGGTATGAAGCTGAGTCAGGGGAGGTTCAGGCTGGATATCAGAAAAAAGTTTTTCACCCAGAGGATGATTAAGGGTTGTTGAGCACTGGAACAGTCTCCCCAGGGCCATGGTCACAGCACCAAGCCTATCAGAGTTCAGCAAGTATTTGGACAATGCTCTCAGGCACATGGTGTGATTCTCACAGTGTTGGACTCGATGACCCTGATGGGTCCCTTCCAACCCAGCATATTCTATGATTCTATGATTCTATGATTCTATGATTCTATGATTCATGTACCTGTCCCTTCTTTCTCTGGATCCTAATTCCTTTTTTTTCTTTCTTTCCACTCTTCCATCTCATAACCTATCTTCTAAGTTGTCTTCAGCCAACAGCATTTTCTTGCATTTCAAAATGCCTCTGTGGAAATTTTGTGGGCTCTGCTCTGGATGTTGGCAGTAAAGCAGAATTTAGTCAAATTTTACTCACTGAAGCACCAGATCCAGACAGCTATCGGAATTTGAGTAAATTTCTACTGTTAACTCTTTCCTAGTCTTATATATAGTGGTCATGCTGTGTTTTTCCAGAACACACTGGAAAAATATCCTGAAGTAATAAAATGAGGAAAAATCAAACACCTTCATTTTCCTAAACCTGTATTTGAATGAATTTAGGTCTTTTTAGGCCCATTTTCAAACTTATTCAGTCCTCAAAGCAGCAGGCACCAGTTCTGTCTGCATCGTAAATTAGAATAGCATATGGTCACTTGGAGAAAATAAAACTCTCTATTGCTAGCCCTACAGTTTTTTGTCTTGAGCTAAATAATGTGAAATCTGACCTTGATTAGCATTCTGTAAAACGGCCACAAAGAATGAATAAGCTAAAAACTGTGCTCAAAAGCTAGTAGTCAATAATTTCTACTCTTCCTGAAGGCTGGTTAACAGAAGTTCCCCAGGGTCTATTCTGGGACCTAGCTTGTTTAATATCTTTATAAATTACCTGGAAACAAAAGGGAGCCTCATCAAATTTGCAGATGACACCAAAACAGAGGTTATAATTCATATGGTTGAGGGTCTGCTGCCTTTCAGGACCAGACTAGACAAAGCCCCATGTACACTCTGAATTCAAGTTTTATCTTGCTTTGAACAGGGCATCCCAAGATCCTTTGAATCCTGAATGGTTCTGGGATTCCAATGGCATTTTCCCCAAAGGATGTTGATAATAGCTCTATAAAGGGAAACCATCAGTGTTGTGAGCTCTTTCTCTCACACAGTTATTTGCAGTAACTGCTCAGGATGATGCAGAATGAAACCTTCAACCGGAGAAACTGAAGCTTACTGGATATGATTTCCTAAAGAGTTGGGTATATAATTCACTATAGTCTAACACTGAACTTAGATCTTTGCTAAGGTGCTTTAATTGATTTTTTTCTTTTGAAAAATTATATTAGAGTTTGGATTGATTGTGATGGCTAGGGAGTTTATGTTGAATAATTTTAAAATGCTGACAACTATATGTATTTAAATTATTTTTTTTTGTTAATGAGTGTAAGCAGTTTTTGGTCTATGGCAAAAAAACCCCAGTATCTCTGAGAACATTGCCAGCTGGCAACGCTTTCTCAATATTTGCAGCATGAGGTAATAATAGAAAAATATATAATTCACCTGAAAATCATGACACTGTACTATCATTTGGGTAAAGAGTTACTGACAAAAATGTCAGAGCAGCTATGAGTTCCCTGTTGTCTACTTGTGATTAAAATTGAGCAAGAAGCAGAAGTTTTAAAGAACATTTATTTGATAATATTCATTCACATGTCATCTTCCCTGCACAAGAAGAGTGGAAAGCTCTTTGTGTACTTACTAGTCTGAATAATTTAAAAATAATATTGCTTTTCTATAATAATGAGCATATATATGTGTGTCTCAGATCCTTTTAGAAGCTACTTAGCATACAGAAGAATAACTAATAATAATTAAGAGGAACATTAATGTGAATCTAAAAGCAAAATAATAGTGAGAAACAAAGAGCTTATCTAACTTAGGGTAGGTTCTCTACCCATTTAGGAGAGAATTTGACTGTGATGTGTGTGTCCTTGGGGTGAACTTTTGGTAGCTAGGTTACTTAAATAACGGAACAATTTACAAGAGTGTGAAGCATGATTGTCTGTAATTCCAAGACTTAAAAAATAAAAAGGTATTCTAAAAAGTATTGTACCATAAAATAGACTTTAAAATGATTGAAATAGAGAAGGATGGAGGTTCTGTGGGCTGTCATGCTGTCTGATCAGATAGACCATCTATTGATTTCTGTCTTTTGTACGCTGCATCAAAAATACATATGAAAAATAAGCTTTCTACTGCAATGTTCAGTGGAAATTAATTGTACAGTGAGGTATTTCCCATGTCTGCCTCTAAAGGGAAAACCAGCATACATGGAGTTAACACAAATAAAAAAATAATACTAGAGCATCATTACCCCCTCCAAGTTCTTTCCAGTTAACAGACGTTAGCCAGAGAAATATCCTGTGCTTTTCAAAAAGAAAGACAGTCTGAACATTCAGAAGGTTTTTATAAGCTTAAGCCAAGAATAATTTATAATATGTTACTTGGATGACTGATGTATATTATATGAAGCTATGATCTGAGCCTACTCCTGCTGTATCAGTATTCTGAGTGCAAAAAATTGTTGTCTTGAATTTAATGAATGTTCCACTTAAATTTACATCAGAGATCTTTAGCACTGGGCCTGTGTTGTACACGATTCTGCTGAAAAGTGTTGGTTCAAATTAGGATATCTTATCCCTGCTTAACACTGGTTTGCAGTATGACAACTGATGGAAATGGTGTGAGGGCGCTGATGTCAGAAAAATAAAACTGGTAACAGTGAGCTCTATGGCAAAATGTACCTAACACAGAGTCTTTCTGAGCCATTACTCTCTTGTTTACGAGCTCATCCTGCACCACTGTTTTGACAGGAAAAGCATAATGAGCTGTAGGAGTAAAAGGGGTCAGGGTAAATGTGATTATATACACCTTAGTGCTCAGTTTTATTGCATTTATGACATCTCCTGGTGTCTGTTGAAGTTATAGAGGATTCTGTGGTTTGTTGAGGACCAGCCCAAGCATAGGGCTAGTCTGCTACATCTGAGTGTTTTCCCAGGTGTTTTTTTACAGGTTTGACTTAGAGCTTGGGTTACAAACCTAATTTCTGATTTTTAATACTACAAAGAAAAAGACTTTTGTGGAATACAAAATCTCTTTCGAGCTGTGCTTCTGGTTTAGGTGATTCCATTGTTGTGGTGTTGTTTCGTTTTGGTTTTGGTTTTGTTTCTTTCTCCAGTGGACTTTGAAGATGCAAGACTTTGTGGTTTGGATGGACCTTCAATCCAGTATTTCATATCTGTTTGATGTAACTGAAGAAACTTAGATTTAGTTCTTGCTAATACAAAGACACTTAACAGACTTAAGTGGAAAAGGACTATAACATAATTAAAATAAACAGTTTTAAGACATTATATGACAAAGAAAGGTTTTATGTTTTCTTACAACTATAGGAAAAACAGCTATAGGAAGCTAATAAATTGTATGTAGATATATGTTAAGACAGTACTTTACATTATGATATGGGACCTACATGCCCCATGGCTGTTCATTATCAGTTTCTTGTGCTCTTTGTTTTGCCTGTGTTGCATGCTTATAGGGTTGAATACTCTTTTCTGGTATAAAACTATACAGCTGTTGACATTCTACTAAATTTCAGCAGTATTTCAAAGGTCCAAACAGTACCATTTTTCTCCTTCAATTTTTTTTTTGCCTGTTTATTACATATTTAAATGAATTGAGCTCGTAGTATTAAGTCAGTGTGAAACTAGGAAAAATTACTTTAGCACTTAGATGAGTGCACATGCCTCCAGTTGCTGAGAGAATAAAAAATGAAAATATGGGGAAATTTTGTATAACTTTTTTTCAATACATTCTTTATCTTCTTACTACAGAGGCAAAAAAAAATTCAATAAAAAAAAAGTTGGATGGTCTCTGCAAGTTGAGACAGTTAATACTGGAGAGGGTACAAATCCCATCATACATTTATGTGAATAATAAATAAAAGGTAATGGTCCATTATCACAAATACACTTTGAGAACAAAGAATGTTTTATTAGGTTTACCTTGTTCTGTCATTATAGCTTTCTTTTTTGAGAGCCATTCAAGCATGTAACCATTGGTGTCTTTATAAAAGATAATAAAGTTTATTAGTATAATAATGGGCAATGAATAATACGTTAGAAATAGCAAATAGGCTGTAAAAAATAGGAAAAGGTCAAAACTATGTTATCAAAAGCTATTGTAACTTCTTTAGAAGAAAAAGGGAATTTGCAGTCCAGTTTTCTTACCTTGCAAATTGCTTAATGGATGAAAAAAAGGAAGAAGCTAGAAAAATTACACTAAATAAAACAATAAAGAAATGACATTTGAGTCATTATTCTGTAGGGCTTTACTGGTGACTCTGTCTGTTTCTGTGTTTGATGACTTTTTCTCATGTCTCTGGAAGCAGTCTAGAGTTTTTTCTGTTTTATGGGGGCCAGACAAAGAACATTTTTCACACATTGAAACTATGTGAACAGCTTTCTTCTTGAGTCTTTCATATTCTTTCACTTGATTCCTTGCTTAATATGAAGCAAGTCCACCATACTAAATGAATAGCATTCTGTAAGACTGGTTCCTTTAACTTTTTTTCTGTGGTGAGTTGACTTTGAGGTGAATGTTAACTGTCCAGGAGATAATTCTATGTTTTTGGAAGAACCGTCAGTCTCACAAAGACTAAATTATCTCTCAATTTTTTTTATTTTTTTTTTTTCTCCTCCCAGTATGTGGGAAAGCCTTCATAGAATACAAAAGAGATACACACTGGCCAGACTCAGCAAGTGAGTATGAGGAGTATACATCACATTTATACATGAGTTGCAGCTTGGGCAGATTAAGATGTGCTTTATTTTTATCAGTTATGAAAGAATTTTATGTTCAGTTCAGGTAATACTTTGGGAAATATCAATGAAGCATACTGGAAAACTCATATACTTTCATGGGAATAGTATTGACTACTATAGCAAGATCCAAGTGAGATGAGTTACCAGTTAGGGGCCAATGACCACAGATATGACCAGAGTAGTAGCTGGAAAGAAAAAAAGGCAAATAAAGCAGTTTCTAATGCTATTAAGAAGTCTAAATTCTGTTCATTTGAGCTGGATGTCAAAAATAACACCAACTTCCAAGATTTTAAAGAAATACTCTCTTGGTTGAAGGAGAGGTATATAGGAAATAGGAAATCTCACCATTGCAGGGGAAGTAGCAGAATCTTCACTTCTCTCAAAGAATCACCTTACTTACCTGTTTTCTGCAACTTATCTAGTCCTATATTATGGTATCCTACAATTTTCCAGATTTCACATGTGGATTAACTGTACTTAATACACTTCCCCATCCTCCCTGTCATATCTTGTGAAATGACGCATTGTGGATGCTTTTTGCAAAAGGCTGGGTAAAGGATTTCTTGTACCTGTAGGTTTTGCTGCTGTAGTATGGGCTGTCACTTTGCTGTTGCACACATGGTTCTGTCTTAAAGCAGTCAGTTTACAAAAACTCTATCCCTTACATAAATAGAACCAGTGCTAATTGAAACAGTAGCAATAGATGAATACCAAATCGTTATTTTGTTGTTAAAACCATGGAACAGAAACTACACACTTTGGAAAACCGATGGAAGATCATGGTAACAGCTCCTAGCTTCTCTCTGAGCTCCACTGTGAAAAAGGAAGATACTGCAGTGGGGGACCCTTGGTGAAATGCTGATAGTAAGTTCAGCAGTCTCTCTTGGCTCAGTTCTTCCCACAGTATTTAAGTATTTAACAGTTTATGCCAGATGTGCAGGTGTCCTTGGAGCGGGAGCCTCTTTCATCCTGTTACTATTGTTCCATGTAGCATGTTGACAGTTTGGGACATGTTCCCTGTTTTATATTACCTAAGGTAGCAGGAGCAAAGTGAGAATTATGTGGTAACTAGGATGTGTTGCATTCCTTCAGGATGAAGATATTTTAATATTTTCCAGAACATTTGAGCTATCATAATGATATTAAGACCTGATGGTTCCTGTTGCATGAGGTACTATATAAAACATCCTTAGCAGTGCAGATAATTTCAGGGCAATGATAGCAAGCATATAGAGCTCCATGGCAGAACAATTCCTTTTGATTTTTTTTTTTTTTTTTTCTACTGAGTTCTTCAACACTGCAAAATAAGTTTGTACTTCAGTTCCTATCTTGGATAGCACTAACACATCTGCCCACCTTGCTGTTTTATAAATACATTAGATATCATAAGGCACTCAAATACTGTTGTGTGGAAGAGAGGTGGCTATCTGTTTTTTGTTTTTGTTTTGTTTTTGTTTTTTTTTTTTTTTTCCTTGATGAGATTAAAGTTTGAGGTCTTTTTAGCTTCCTGAAATACTGTTCTCCAATGCCTTGAGATGGAACAACCAGCAGTAGAATAAGCTAGCAAATGAGACAGATAGATATTTATCTCTGAAGCGCCTGAAAGTTGTGGAATGGAGAGTTGACCTCAATAAAGATATAATAGAAATAATGCAATATGTTCTCATGCTGTGAGCTTTATTTAAATGTGTAGGAAAAAGCCCAACAAAATCAAAATTTTAATTGTTTTGTAAAGAAAAACTAACTTAATAACATATTTTATCCTCATTTTGATGAGTATTTCTATTAAAAGGGCTATGCTGGGTTTTCTACTGGTCATGTACAAGATTTCATAAAAAATGTATGGAACTTATAATGACAACACAACTAGATTTCAACCTGTTTCATTAGCAGCTCAGCTTCTGGGAACATTTGACCTAGATCTGCCTACTAATAGACAAACTTAATAATGACTCAAGACAAATTTTCATAATGGATTTTTTTCACTTTTGCACTGAGGCCTGAACACCACCTGTATTTTAAATTCTGTCTTTCCAGGCTTAAACAGTATATGATTCAGCTTCTGGTGCCTCAAGTTGATTCTCTCATATGAAACCGAATTTGCTTGATAAGAAGACAGTGGGATTTTTTTTTTTGTCTTCTATTTGATAAAGATACAGTAAGCTTTCCATAGTGTGTATGTGTACCTAGAATGTCTAATAGAAGGGGTTTGTGAATGAGAAAAACTTGAACAGATGCTTAGAGATTCATGTGAACTACGCTTTTCCAGACAAACCATATTCAAAACTGGAGACAAAAAATCTGTTGTGTAGATCTGAATGCATAAACACACATGAATGAATAAACATGCATGGAAACACATGACAAGACTGTTTATCACTTATGGAGAGACACCTGTCCTGATGAAAATTCCCTCCCAGGTAGAAAATTGGGTAGGTGGATGCACTCTAGCTATCCACAATAGCAATTCAGGAATTTGGTTTAGGTGGTAAACACTTTAGAAAGAGCTTATTTAAAATTCTTCTGACTTCCTTGTCTGTGGCAGCAGCACACTGTTTGCATGCAGTAGTCAGGTAGTCAGGCTGGTAGTTAGGAATAGGTTTGCTAGTCAAAATAAATGATAAAGAAAAATGCATGGGTAAGTGGTATAAAACATAGACCTGGGGGAGAGCCTCTGTTGTGTACTGGCACCAGGGTGCTTCTTCATTACTGCAGTATTTGCAAGTGGAGAGCAAATTCGGTACTGGCATCTTGAAAATATTTTTAATGAATGCCCATGAAAAAAACATGACTCCAGATTTAGTGTTCATCTGTCTTTATGGCTCAAAACCCAGGTTCAGATTTGGTGTCAGTTTCATGGTAGAGAAACAAAGGAATTTTCTAAAAGGAATGAATTCCAAATCAGGAATTTTTGAGGGAGGACTGGAGAAAGGCTGGACATTGGGTTACATACAGTGGGGTTCATTCTGTAGATTCTTGGTTTGGGAAAAACGGCCTACTGGGACTATTGTTGGGGCGATTTCATGAACGACAGAATCCATGCTTTATTTTAGAGGCTGTCACAGGGAACAAATAATCAAACAAAAACTTGTATCCCAAGTATTTGTGAGTGCCAGCAGGAAGAGGAATGAGGATTTAAAGAAGGAAATATGATTGATTCTAATTAAATTCAGAAGTAGATGGAGAGTTGGTGAGATAGAAAGATATGAAGATGTGATGTATGTGGTAGAACTCTAATCCCGAAACGAGTATCAGAGAGTTCTAAGTCCAAACAACAAAAAAGAGTAAACTTGTGTACAAGTAAGTAAAATCTTATGGGAGAAAAGAATTAGAGTCAAATGAATAATTATTTTCATGTGTAGGTTGTGTCACAGCTACTCAGTGGTTTTACATGGGTTGTAGTTTAGTTTGCTCTTGTCTTCATTGTGTTTTCATGGAGGAAAAAGGCCCACACTAACCCCCCCCAAATGGCCTATCAGTCAAGTTGTTTAAGATACAGGACTGTGCTTGCTCACTCTCAAAACAGCATGCCTCTTATAAACCTTCAAGCACATGATAAGAGCTACTTTCTCCCAAACTTAAGGTCTGAAGAAAGGACATAGAAAGCTTTGTTTCTTTTCTTAGAATTGTAGAATATTTGGATAATTAAGGCTGAAAAATAACCCTGGCAGTTACCTAACTCTTTTGGAAGGAGGTTAATCTAAGTCAGATTTCTCAAGGCTTGTCCACCTGTTTTCTGAGTATCTCCAAGAACGGAGGTTATGAACCCTTTTTGGGCAATGTGGCCCAGTATTTGACCACGCCTCTGCTGGAAAAGTTCTTCCTTACATGTAAATATAAATTCCTGTTTTTCATCCTGTTTCCTTTGCATCTTTTCCTATCATTGGATACTTAGAAAAGAGTTTGGCTCTGTCCTTTCTGTATCCTCCTATTCAATATTTATTGGCAGCTAAGAGCTTCTTTTATCCTTCTCAAGTCTGAACACACCCAATTCTCTCAGTGTCTCCTCATTCTTGTTGCAGGTCTTTGTCCAGGTTCATAGAGTCTGGACAGATAAGGTGTGACAAGGACTGAGTGCACTACAGTCCAAGTTGCCAAGTCTGTCCTGAGTTCAACTTTTCCTGAGTGTAGCAGGGGTAATTTCCAGCCAAAGCGCAAAAGAAGTAAACTGAGACATGAACTGAAGTCTATTCCTGAGCCCTTTTCCTTGTTATGATATTTCCTTGGCAGTGTTAAATTTAATAGACATGCTTAAAATCTGTTCCCAGAAACACAACTTAAATGTATGTACTATTGTATTGCCAGAATATTCCTTAGCAAGCTTTGGGCCCAGATCAGCCTTTGTGCTCTCAAATATTTGCCATGAACTAACTGTTCAGAAGTTAGCCTGGGTTAGGGACTATTACCAATAGCTAGTTAAGATATTGTTGCACATCTTAGAATGGTGCTTGACAGGAGCATGTTCTAGGCCAGTCGGGCTCAGTGCTAGTGAATGGTCCCACATATTAATTTGTTGATGGAGGTGTAATTCTAGACTTGACTGTTACAGCAACTGAAGGTAGCTTCAGTCCAGTGTCAGAAATCTCAGCTGAAAAGGCATTGAAAGAGGGTAGTGAATGGGAACATGTCGGAGTAAAGAGTGAAATCAAATGGGTAAGACCAGGAAAGTGTGCTTTGAAAAGAAACATATAAATCTTTCTTTAGGCTTCCTTCAGTGTCCATTTTTTGACACCAGAGAATTCTTTTAAGCTGGGCAGGTGGCAAGAAAAGGAGAGATGGGAACAGTTCAAAATTTAACATATTTCATGTTCCAAGGCATTTATAGTTTACAATTAAAAGTTTTTTTTTCTTTACAATTGGCTTGTTAGCTGCTAGGTTACACTGGTCTTGTATTTCAACACAACTTCATGAAAACTGTGCATGTCAGGCAGAATAATCTTGATTCTCAAAATACACAGGAGAAAAACAATCTATGCCTGATTTGCTTGATTTTTTTCCACTACATTCAGGTAATACTTAGATATTCATACTTACATATAATGGAGCATTGCAAAACCAGGGCAATGGTTATGAAACCACTTTATATTCTATTTGTAAAGAAAGAATTCTGGAAATACTATGAGAAACAAGAAAATATCAACCACATATCAGAGTTGATTTGGTATGCAACATGATTTGATCAGATCTGATCTGATGACCTCTTGCTTTGAGCAAGAGACTAGAGAGGAGACCTTCTGGGGGTACTTCCATCAGAATTATTCTATGAATATCATAATTATTAGTTGCAGCAAAGTTCATACAAAGAATGTAACAGAAGGAAATAGCATATCATTTTGGGGTTGATTTTATGAACTGTCTTCAAGTGCTAAGCACTCTTAACTCCTGCTGATTTTGACAGAAGGTGAGATAACTCAGCAAGTTCATAGAATCACAGAATCATAGAACGATTTGTATTGGAAGGAACCTTTAAAGATTATTTTATCCAACCTTCCTGCAATGAGCAGGGCAATCAACTAGATCAAGTTGCTCAGATCCCTGTCTAGCCTGACCTTGAATGTTTCCAGGGATGGGGCATCCACAAGCTTATTGGGCAACCTGTTCCAGTGTTTCACCACTCTCATCATAAAAAACTTATTTTTTATATCTAGTCTAAATATACCCTATTTGAGTTTAAAACCATTGCCCCTTGTCCCATCACAGCAGGCCCTGCTAAAAAGTTTGTCTCCATCTTTCTTTAAAGACCCATTTAAATATGGAAGGTGCTATAAGGTCTCCCCTGGACTGTCTCTTCTCCAGGTTGAAAAACCCCAGCTCTCTCAGCCTTTCTTCACGTGAATTCACTTTCTTCACTTTCTTCAAGTGTTCCAGCCTTCTGATAATTTCTATGGCCTTTCTCTGGACCTTCAATCCAGTAGACATTTAAATAACAAAGTACTCCTTCTCCAATTTCAGAATGTGTCTAAAATTGCACTAAGTGTAATAAAGTATTAAACTCTCCAACTAAAGATTTTCTTAAAAGCAGTTCCAGCTGTGGTAATTGGGAGATGTTCCATTTGGAAAGGAGATTGATTATGGAAAATAAGTTACTGATGGGCATTTAACTGTCCATGAATTGCCAAGCTGGGGAGGCAGTAGATTCCTTAATAGACATGATATACAAAATGTTTGTATCATAGGTAGGGACCACCTGATTACTATGGACAAGTCTAGTTTTTTTGTACTTGACAGATCTTTAGGCAGAGATTGAGGTAACAGAACAATTTTTCTTTGTTACTTCCATCCTTATTGACAGAACAGATAACATAATCTACCCAGAAGGAATTTACCTTCAAATATCCAGTGACAGTTTGACTCGGAGTAATGTACAACCTGAACCACATTAAATCTATGCAAAATATCCAGTTTAGTATACATGACAGAAATCGTAATTTTAATTAGTAATATATATTGATTGCAGGAATAAAATAAAACACAGAGCTCAGAGGCTCTAGGTTTACTGCACTTCATTCAGAGGTGTCATGGCCTGCTCTGCTTCTTCAGGTTAATTATTCTTGACAGTCTTACTTCTCTTTCCAGTTTTGCTCCTGTCACTATTTGTGCAGCCAGAGTCAACTGGATTGGAGGACTGACCAGTTAAAACCTTCTTTTTGCTGAGTTATTTTTAACCTGGTCAGTTCTCTGATTCACTGCTCAGCTGTACAGACAGATACTGACACAACTGAGTGGGCAGTGCTGAGATAAGGTATGAGCATGTCATCAGAGGGGGAAAAAGGTGAAGCCATTAAAGCAGAGACACTGTTACAGAAAAAGCTGGTTGAATGACAGCCTGAAAACCTGGTTCAATGACAGTTGGAACCAAATTGAAGCTGAATTTGTCTGGTTCTAGCTTTTTCTTAATAGCAAAGAAGTGTAACTTGGCTTGTGGCATGATTTTAATCTGGTGTCTCACAGTGCAGTCATGCAAGGCAGGAGGAATGCTCTGCTCTAGAACAGATGTTATCAGGATAAATTCTCATGCAACCATGCCTTTTGTCATCAAAGTGACTTACTTGTCTTCAGGAGAAGGAGTTACTAGCTGGTGAGCTGGTGAAGTACTAGATATATAATTTTTCCTATCCAAAGAGTTGAAACAGACCTTATTTAAAACTGAGAAATTAAAAATTATTTCCTGTTTAAGTTTGAGGTAACTGTAACCTTTGATTAGATAGATTCAGATCAGTAAGAGACATTTTGACTCCTGAGCACATCAGTCCTGTTTTCTTTCCTGAGAAATGGGAGTGCATAAAGACTTGTATGTGCAATTTTAAAAGGTGGTATCACAGATGTTAGAAAACAATGAAGTTATTATTTCAGTAATCACACATAGCCAGTACAGGAGAGATGGCAAATCTGATAATGCAGGTCAATAAACCAGAGTACACATCCCAGAAAAATTTCTGGCGCTTAGGTCCAGCTGGAGACCAAACAGTCTGAAAAACTGAAAAGCTCAATTTCCTTCCAGGAAATAAGACAGAGGTGTCTCATTTATCACTGAGCAGGAAGTTTTGACTGAATTTGAGGTTGCAATTCTTTTTGTCATTAAGAAATTGTAGAGGTTTGAGGTGGTGATATCAAAAGCCCATAGGTTCTGCTTCTGCAGTAGCCAGAAAAGCAGCCTCATAGGTATAAGAAGAGTTTCTGAAAGATTTGGCACACTAGATGTCCCACTACAATTGTTTGGTTTCGGCAAATTAGTACTCTCCAAAGGAAAATCATTGATTCAGAACATTGCAAGCTACCATTAATTAATGACACACTGTTTTCAAAGCTAATATTTGCTAACCTTTAAAGGGAGGTTGTCATACCTGAAAAGGTTCAGGAAAGATCTATACAAATTAGTCATCATCTGAAATATTCTGCTTACCACAAGAGATTTAAACTCCCTCTGTCTGACTTGGGAACAAGGAGTTCAGGAGATATCTTGCCATAAAAGTACCTAAATCAGATGCTTTTTCTAATTTAGCAAGACAAAGCAAGTTGTTGAACATTGAAGTGAGATAAATTCAAACTACAAGCAAAATATTGTTGGTTTTTTTTTTTTTTTTTTTTTTTTTGTTTTTTTTTTTTTTTTTTTAAACAGAGTGAGTAATAAATCACTGGGCAGCTTATTTTTCTCCATCACTTAGGTTCTATGAAGACTGGCTCTGTTACTTGTGCATTTCTAATGCGTTAGCAATACCTCAAAATGAAGAAAGAGCTCCCCCTTACTCCACTCCCTGCTCTCAAATCCAGCACCATTTCTAGAATGGGCTGTTTGCAAAGACAGGACTCTTTTTTTTGGGCCTGCTCATATCACAGCTGGCAGTTCTGGGTTGGGAATTGAACAGAACTGCTGCTGCTTTTCTGGCCTGAGAGACTGGGCTTGCTCCTCTGCAGTGCTGGGCTGGCTGTGGTAACATGCTGCATAGCATATGCTGTACCAAACTAGAACTCTGCATGTTCATTCACTTTCTAAAATGTCAAAGGAAGAGCATGGCTTTATGTGACTTCTTATCCCAAATGGTATTATTGTATACTAAAGCTTACCCTTAAAATCTGGGTTGGAGGGAGCATATTAATACACCAGTAAAAAAGGATACAATCAGTTTTAACTTCTTGCATCACAAATGATGTTTTGGTGTATACAAAACCAACAGAAGCTGGAAATAGCCTTATTTGTCATCTTCAGTAATTTTTGCTGATTTATGTAGATGAGGAACTGTTCCTTTTGTGTGTATGTGTGTGTTTGCTTTGTGATGTGCAATCTCAGAAAAAAAAAAAATTGGAAAACAACATACACGAAAAGTGCATTTACAGCTGTATATAAGGTTAGGGGAAAAGACTGAGTGACTGAGATGAGAAACCAATGGAAGGAGACTTGTCTTATTTAAACCTCTATTAATATTTTCAGAACTTACGACCTCTTAATGAAATATCCTGGGAATAAATTAAAAGAGATAGGAGAAAGAGCACAAAGAAGTAACACTCTTTCTAGAATAACATTCATCTGGGACACTGCTGGTTGAAACATGTGGGAATATATTTAGTCAGTGAAAGAAAACTGAGAAACAATAAAGATCCTCAACAGACTTGAAAAGTGAATAACTTGCAAATTACACTCAACTTTTCAAATAGCTCATAAAATAATAGTGTCCTTTAGCTTAGAAAAGACATTTAGGATCATCAAGTCTAACCATTAACCCAGCACTGACAAGCCCACCATTAAACCATGTCCAAAAGCCCCATATCTACACATTTTTTGAACACATAGTGGGGTGGTGATTTCACCACTTCTCTGGGCAGCAAGAAATTTTTCCTTATATCCAGTCTGAACCTCTCCTACCATTTTCTCTCATCCAGTCACTTGTTATGTGGGAGAAGAAACCGAATTCCACCTGTATACAATCTCATTTCAGGTAGTTGTAGAGAGCAATAGGGTCTCCCCCTGACCCTCCTTTTCTCCAGAATAAACAAGCCCAGCTCCCTCAGCTAGTCATCATAAAACTTATGCTCCAGAGCTTTCAGCAGTTCCATTGCCCTTTTCTGGACACCCTCCAGCACCTCAATGTCTCTCTTGCAGTTAGGGGTCCAAAGCTGAACACAGAATTCAGGGTGCGGACTCACCAGTGCCAAGTACAGGGGGAAGATCACTGCCTTGATCCTGCTGGCCACACTATTTCTGATCAAATCCAAGATGCCATTGGTTTTCTTGGCCACCTAGATGCACATGCTGCTCATGTTCAGCAAGCTGTCGACCAGCCCCCCCAGGTCCTTTTCCACTGGGCAGCTTTCCAGGCACTCTGCCCCAAGTCTGTAACACTGTGTGGGGTTCTTGTGACCCAAGGGCAGGATCCAGCACTTGGCCTCACCTCCTGTGTTGAACCTCACACAGTTGGCTATGACCCATTGATCCAGCCTGTCCAAATTCCTTTGCAGAATTTTTCCACTCTCCAACAGTTCAACACTACCACTCAGTTTAGTGTCACCTGCAAATTGACTAAAGGTGCACTTGATCCCCTTGTTCACGCTGTCAATAAAGACATTAAACAAGACTGGCCTCTATACCAAAACCAGAGGAATACCATTGGTGACCAGCCATCAGCTGGATGTAACTCATTTCACCACCACTCTCTGAGTTTGGCCATCCAACTAATTTATATCCCAGCAAAGAATCTACCCATCCAAGCCTTGACCATTCAGTTTCTTCAGGAGACTAATTTCTAGTTTTCTCCCTGCATAAACTCATGACATTGCTGTAGTCCTCCTGAATTGTGTGTCCCTTCTTCCAAAGGTTGTAAACTCATTTTACCCTGAGTTCTAGCCAAAGCTCTGTTCAGCACGGCTGGTCTTCCCCACAACTTGTCTTTCGGCACAGACATATAATTCTGATTATTTTTCTTCCTCCACTCTTCATTCATCTTTTGAAAAAGGTAGGACCCCTCTCAGATTCTTGAATTTCAGACAGATTTTTTACCAGTCATTATCTCTTTCGTATTGTTCCTTCTATATTTTCAAGAAGGTATATCTAAATTTGTAGTGTTGCATGTGGTATTCTGTTTACTGAAGGCAGTAATTCTCATGATGAATTTGTATGTGTAGGATGAAAATATGCACATCAGCTTCATCAAGTATTCCATTAAAATTGGACCACAGAGCTCAGTGACACATAGCAAGATGCAGTGGTGAATTTATGTTGGATTGCACAAATATTTGGATTTAGATGCATGTTGGCAAGCAATCAATTAATTTTATAACTGAAAGCCTCTTTGCACTAAAGAAATGGGAAAGGGTGTCTCCTCTCACTATAGTGGGGAGAAAAGCTATGCAGTGAACTGCTAAAGTGAAAATAGTTTTGCAACTAGTCTAAAGAATGTGAGAGGCTAGGGGATAACAGTGTTGTTTTGTAGCAGCTTATTAGATTTCAATTTTTTTTTTTTAAAAAAGAAAATGGCATTTAAAATGGTATTTAGCAGATTTATTTTTTTTGTTTTTTTCATTGAGTGAGTCAGGTCAGATTTTGCCTTGTTTCCACAGAACTTGATTCACAGAAACTTACAGCTGACAACTTTGTTGAAACAGATTTGTCAGTTTTCTATATTCTTAAAATGTTCTAGGAGCTCCACTATGTAGGTGTTTATTTAAGTGTACTTTTCCTAAATGGATATTCCAATGAGACTTCAAGAATTCACTTAAAAGGAGGGGCCTCTCTTCTGTTGTGTGTTTTTCAGAGATTGTCAGAATAAGAAAAAGCAGCTACTACATTTAAAAAAAGAAATAGAATGGAAATTAGATACAGTGATGACCTAAAACATAAAATTGAAAATTGATTCTTACAAAAATAATCTTCCCTTCCATTTCATGTTTGAAAGTTATTTGTTCAGCTATAGTTGATAAAAATGTAACTGCACTGTAATATGCAGAAATGTCCTTATTTGCACCAGCTGAAGTTCACTACACTTCCCTTTTCCTCTGGTCTAACTGTTTTTATCTTGACTCTTTTCTTTCTTTCTCTGGGCTCCAATTTTCTTCTTGCCTCTTCCTGCTTCATTTCTTCCTTCACATAATCCAGCTTTTAGGTTGCCTTTAGCCATCTGTATTTTCTTGCATTCCCAAATGTGACGTTCTCTCTGAAAATCCTGTATGTTCTGCTTCGAGTGCTGGCAGCAAAGAAGACTACTTAAATTCTGCTCACTGAAGCACCAGCTCCACATAGCCATCAGGATGTGAGTAAATTTCACTTTGCTGCCAGCACTCAGAGCAAAAAGCTGCATCAAGAGGAAACAACAAAAGCTGTAAGTTCTAAAAGGATTTTCTGAAAAAGAATTAGTTCATTTATATGATGTACCTTACATAATATCAAAAGAAACAGCATAGCTGCTGGGCTATTGGGTTCATGATTCTTCTTATTCTTCATATGAGCATTGTAGAAGTTACTGCCCTCACTCTAACTTATGCCATTTTAGTGGTACGAAATAATTGAGTTTATGAGATTAGAGCTTTAAAACCTTTTTCTACTATGGTCTGTGATACTAGATAAATTAATTAGTGGTATTGCTTCATTTTTCCTCATGTAAATGAACATACATAATTGCAAATGTCAATAACATTCAAAATATGTATAAGATTTTGCTGTACTGGAGAGCATGATAGCAGCTTATATGGATGTGTCAGAAGTGGAATAACCAGCTCTATTGGCAGCAAAAATCTGTGGTGGCAGCATAGATATCATGATCTTCTTTGGAGCCCTGGGAAGTGTTTGGTGGCGGAAATCTACCTTACATACCTGTTAGTACAGGACTGAAATACTATGAAGCTGAACTACCTGAGTTAAAAAAATAAAAATAAAAAGCAAAAAAAAAGTGGAGTTTATACGTCCCTTGGTCTCCAATGAAAAGCATAACCTCTAATTCTACTTTATTAATCAGGCATCTTTATTTGGATTAGTTATGTCACTCAGAGAATATTTTTTCTGTCTTCCAGCTGAATAACTGCAGCTATTTTTGCCATAAATATAGAACCTTCTTGGATAAATAAGAGATTTGTTCTCCTCTCATACCTCCAAGAGTTTTCTTCAACACAGTCTCCATATAGAATTTTCATAGTTTGCAACTGGAAAGAAAATTTTTTCCCAAGTCAAATGAAATTTTATGTAAATATTTTTGTGATGTTTGCTCGTCCTTGTCATGTGAGTGATTCCCTGATGGATGTTGCAGTCTGCAATGGGACACTTTGGGAACTTAATTCAGATAGACAGGATAAAAAAGTAATTTGCAGAAAGATTCTCTGCAGACTTATGCACAACTTTGGCAGCAGCTGCTTCAATTTTCAACTCCCTTTCCCAATTCATTACTTCAAAGCAACAGGAGAAACAAACTCTATTTTTGTGTACGTTCAGTGATATCATTCTGTCATGGTAATGGAAGATAAGAAATATCACAGTAGCCTGACATAGGAAATGCAATTCTGAATTACTTAATAACTAAAGGTGTGGGGTTTACAATATATGTGAATGTAATTTCTGGGTTGGTGGGCCCTTTTCTTTTTTCTTTTTGTTTGTTTGTTTGTTTGTTTTTTAATTTTTTAACTGTGAGATTCACCAAACTAAATTTGTAGAGTTTTGAAAATGAGTGTTTTCAGAATAAGTAGCACACAATTGCTGTCCTGTGTGCAAAGATGATGAGCCTTAAGAACTAATTGATGGTGTAAGTTATTGTTACTATTCCTAGTACAATAACTTTTAGAAGACCTTTGTTCTGTCTTCCAGCAGAATACTACTCAATAACTCACTGCAGTGAAGGAAAAAGCCTTCTAGCAAAATCTAAAATGCCAAGATAAGTAAGATTTGATTGAAAAGAAAAATGACTGTCCCCATTTACCTTCAGGGATAGGAGGCACAATTTCTGTTGGACAGTTTAAGCAGAATTGTCCAAAACTCCTTCCTTCCTTCTCTGTTCCCCATATCTAACTCACTGTAGGCACTTAAGCACCTGATGATGTCTACAGGTTCACAGGGCTTTAGCTGAGCTAAGTATCAGAGTGCCTATGCAGCATCTATACAGGTTAGGATCCATAACGAGGATGGATCCTATCCTGTTGTCATCAGTTACTAAGAACATTAAGAATTAAAAAAGAGCAAGGAAAGTATTTTGAAAAATATTGTGAGTCTGCCTCAAATTCAGGGTGCCTGAACTGACACTGAAAGCAGTCCTTCAAGCAGTAAGCTTCATAGAGATTAGAGAAAAAAGTTGTGAGAAGCCCAGCTCTAAGGTGTTGAGGAAGTGGAGTACACTTAAGAAAGGTACACTTAACACTACCATAACTGTGTGACTGACATCATATAGTATTGCTCTTAGCATATTTGGGAGTCATAAATCAGTACTTGGACATGATCATGAAAAGAATCTGTTGCAAAAAAGATATTGAAATAGATTCACTTGATCAAAGATTTGTTAGCAGAGCCCACAGCATTGACTGAAATTGTGAAAGAAAACAAAAAACCCCAAAGCTTCCCCTTCAGCCCTAGGTCAGCTAGCATGAGACAAAGAAGAAAAGGGAACTGTTCCCAGATATGCATCCTCTTCTAAATCCTTTACAGTGCAGGAGGGTCTCTGCATGGTACATTCCCTTTAGGAACTATGTAGTTGTCATTGAACACACTGACTCCCTTTCGGTAGTGTCTGCTTGTGGTGCTGTTAGTTTTGACTAGACCAAGTTTTAATGAGAGCAGCTGCTGAATGCTGGTTATTAGTTATGGGTTGTGTAGGCAAAGTAGTGGGTACCCTAGTGAGAACCATGGGGAAAGAGGTAGGAAGAAGAAGGGAATCTCAGCCAGTGGCAGTTCCTGGATGAGGGATCTAAACACTAGGCTTCAGAGTTAGGCTTCAGCTTGCTGGCTACACTGACTCCAAACACCTACAATGTTCTGTAGTAGAAAATTTGTCTCAAAGAGTCATGATCTTAGACCAAACTGCCATTTAGGAGTCTCTAAAAGAATCATGGCCTTATGGTCTTGTTGAATTAGTTTATTCCATGCTTTCCATGCAAGGCCTCTTTTGTAGAAATAGTACTGAATCCTTTCTGGATGAGTCCAGATAAGCAGCAAGTGGACAAGGTACATGCAACATTAACCCATATGAATGCAAGGAAAGGCACCCAAAATTATTACTATAAATGTATCTGAAATAGTGAAAAATTAGGAAAAACCTATTTTTTTCTTTATAAATTAATTGTGAAAATAATGCTTCCATTAATCCTGATGATACTAACTTTCTACTTAAATTTCCCTTGACATTGATCGCTTTCTTCTCTTCTTAGAACCAAATTTGTTTAGAACTTCTGGTCCCTGGTATTTTCAGATTTTTCAATCTTTAAATTTCTTCATGTAGTGAGAAATAATATCCTTATTATCATTAAAGCATGAAAAATGTGGATAGGGAATCAGAAAAATAAAGTATTGAATTATTGAGCAGGGAAAGTAGTCTGTAGCATCTATTAAAATCAGTGGAAAAGGCAGAAAGAAAGAATTTTATTCCATACAAACTGGTATCTGTGTTTACAGCCTAAGAGTTCAAAGATATTGTTTTTAAAATGTTAAATGGAGTGCGAAAACCACATTTTTTAAAGGATGTAATTGATGGAAAGGCTTATTAAGCTATGTCCAATATTCCCTGTCAAATGGTTAATCTCTAGCACCCCATTCATTTACTCAATATTGTAAGTAGGAGCACTTTCACCTATGTAGTTGATTAACGAATCTTAATGGAAGGAGTATTCCTTGAGACTTGCCTAAACTTTCTTTTTACTGTTTCTTCTCTCTTTTCATGTCCCCAAGCTCACCACTTTACATATTTCCTGTGCTATTATGCTAAATAATTCTTGTTCATCCTCATTACATACTTTTCATATTGAAATGCCTTCCTAAGTTATGCTGGAAAATATTATTTGGAAGTGTGTGATTAAAAATTGTAATAATGGTATTACGCTTCCTCCAAAGTCTATTCAATACAACAAGAGGGCTCAAAAACAGTGAAACAATGGGTCCAACAGCAGAGCCTTTCCAAAAGGCCAGCCCAATGTCTGATATGAACAATTGCCAGGAAAGAGGTGTTTTGGAGTCAGCTCTTTCCTCTCAGAGCCCCTTTCCAGCCCCACACCAACTGCAGTTCTATGCTATGAGTTTCTCTCAACCCTAACCCTAACCTTAGAGCCACATGGAGCCTACGACCAAGTTTTCCAACCACACACAGGAAGAAGTTCTCAGTGAAGAATTGTTTTTGAATTCCTTTGTTTCTTCTAGTCCTTCCCTGCTCCAACTACACTTTTTCTTTTATTTTCTTTCCCAGCCTTAGCTCTACCTAGGACTCTGTCTTGATTTATTTTGAGTCCATGTCACCAATTCCTATCTCATTCCAGCCATAGCTCTAAGTTCTATCTCTATCACTCCTCCTGAGATAAGGTAGGGCCATTTGTGTATTTATTACTGGGAGAATGGAAAAGCCTAGAGCTGTAACTCGAATGGGGCTGGGAAGGACCTATCAAAGCTAGTGCTGAACTTCAGAATTCTGAGAATCTTTTCTTCTTCCCACAGATTGGGTCTTGGACGAAGGCCAAGCCCCATCCCCTGCTTTATGTTTAGGTTTAGGATTTTAGCTAAGGTTGGGGTTTGGATTAGCCTTGCTTTTTGAAGTGAAGTAAAGCTCAGATTAGCACCTGAAATGACACTATGGAGGAGCTTTCAGAGGATAGATACATGAAAGGATTCAGGAACTGTATAAAAAACATGGAGATGGAAATTTTACTACAGTCTTTATAGTTATTTGTACCCCAGGCATCAGGGCTTGCTTTTGGGTTTGGCATGGATTTTTGTCTAGCGAAGTATGCATATTTTGACTGAAAGATGTATCTCAAATGTTAGAGGCATCCCTGTTTATGTTGTTTTTGACTAGAAGATATTCCTGTCTCACTAACAGTCTCATACTGAAACTGACAGGGTGTATATCAATACATACGTTCCTGACAGAAAAATAGCCAATGTAATGGAAGTAGTTTATATCCCAGAAGAGGTCCTTCTGTTTGAGAAATTCCAGATCATGGCAATGGGCATCTGTCATCTTTGCAGAAGCTTTGAAATATTCCTTGTTACAGTCGTCTTTTCTTCCCCCCTTTTTTTTCCTTTATAATCTTCTCTCCTATTGAATGTGCATCTAACCAGAAAGAAGTTTTGCAGTATAACGAGCTGCAGCACCACCAATAATTAATGCCATTCAACTTCACAGCCATGATTTTCTATTTCCTTTCATCTTTGGTAGCTATTTACCCCTTTGCAAAGTGAGTATAACGCTAACAAATCATATTGCTTCTCAATTTACATATATACAATGTCATTGCTCAGGAAAACAGTACTTACATGAGTAAATGAACAGTTAAACAGCTGACTTACCATTTGCATCTGCAATCATAATAATGGCTTGCATAAAATAACTATGCAATTGTGGATGTGTTTTTGTGTATGCACCTGCCTTGTAGTTTTCTTCACCTCTGTTGCACAGACATTTATCAGAATTTAGCATCTAATATGTTTTGGTCCCCATTTCTGCTTTTTATTTAAAAGATGGCACCTCTATCAACACGAAGTTTGCAATTATCTTCGGTTCATTTATTGAATCAATATATAGTCTAAAATACAGATACAAACTAACAGTTTGTCACGTCTCACCAAATTAAAAAAAAAAAAAAAGGGAATAAATTTGTTCTGATTTGTCTCAGTCAGTTACTGAAAAAAATAGGGGTATAACCATAGAGTAAAACAGTTAACTGGCAAAACTGTACAGTATTGATGACAAAAGCTTACTCATCAGTAGTTTTAAATGGTCATGATATTAAGTGTGCACACTGTTAACTGTGCAAAGCATTTACATTGCTGGCTAAATGCTGTTTCTTTATTTGGACTTAAGAAGCACTGTCAGTGGAAGAAGTTGACCTTTTAAGGTGTCTTTGATGTCTCATCTGAGTTTGTTATGCATTGCAAAGCAATTATCAGGATGAGTGCTATGTACTTACCCTGAATCTAAGCATGCATGTTAAATCAATTAAAAGAGATAAATTATTTGTTCCAAAAGCAGTATCCTTGTTTTTGCCTTCCTGTCTGAAAAGCAACTGAAATAACAGAGCTTTTTGGACTTACATGGGGATTATAGAGTACATTAACTTTGTTCTTATCCTCTGCAGCGAGGTGAATTTAATCCATCTAGGATGCACACAAGGGATGCTTTTTGATCTACTCCATGTTGCTTCATTGTTGTTGCTAATAATAATGCTATCTATAATAGGTAGATACTGATTTTACATCTTCTCCATCTTGTCTGTCTTTTTCTGTAGAGAGAAAAAAAAGAATATCTGTCTCAGATATTTTAATTCACACAAGAATCCATCAAACTCAGCATATTCTAATAGTATTGTGATTCTAGCCATTTGAGGCATTCTACTAATTAAGTTTAGTTTTGGATAGATCTGAACTGACAGCACAATTCTTCCAACAGAAGTCCAATGTAACACCTATCAATCTCCTCTGTTTTGCACATTACTGTTCTGGTAACTTCAGTCAGTGTTGATGTCATCAACCAATGGCGAAACATAAAACAGTAGTTAGCTTTATCACAAAATTTCTTTCACTTGATAGTGTCCTTTTCAACTCTGTCTAATTAAGTCAACTGTGGTGACAAGTTATTATGTTTTTCATTAAAAGATTTCAAAATTGAATGCTAATATAATGCATTTTCTTTATGAAGATTATACTGAACGTGAATCCTACTTGAATGATATCATGTACTGCATTCATGTACTAGAGAAACTAATTCCATGTGGAGTACATTTACTGCAGATGCCTTCCCATTGAACATGAGATTCTACATTTACAGTTTTGTGAAATGATTTAGTTTCAAATTAATTATAAAGGAGAACAAAGAAGCCCATCTACAGCAAAAGTAGCCCATTGTTATGAAGACTGCCTCCAACATAGCAGCAGCTCCACTTCAGAGAGCAATCACTGATTCTTTCGGGGATGTAGTAACTCTTGCCAAGATATATAGCAGGCCTCAAGGAAGCTGACATGGCAAACTGAAATGCAGTGACTGCTTATATAAACTTATATAATATCATATCATATCATAATATTTATTAATATCAAAATTAATAATAATTGTTTATTAACATATTAATATTATAATATTATATTATTTATATTATAAACTATATTGCTTATTAAGTTAGCAAACTTAATAGAGTCATGATCAGCAATTTGCCTACACCTTAGAATGCAAACTGACCACACCCATTGGTTACCACCCCTCCGCCATAAAAGAAAATAAAAAGATGAAAGGCTTATTATTTACAAAGGAAAACTATGCAATTATATTGGCATGCTTGGAATATATTGCCAGGCAATTGGAGACAACTGTTGGTCCGTGGCTTGGTCAGTGGACTGATATTCAGAGAATCCAGGTCTAAGTCCCAGATAAGTTGATGTCTTGTCAAGTCATTTAGTATTGTTGCCTCAATTTCTTCTGTTTTAAAGTGGGCAATAATACTGTTTATCTTGTAAAATGCTCTGAATCCATGTGAGAAAGTAATATATTTTTGAACTTAGTGTTTTTATTGCATGCGTTTTTAAGTCTTTTTTCCACTTCTTTTGAGTTTATCAAGCAAGATGATAAAATGTTGACTCAGTAAGAAAATTCTTTTAAGGTAAAGGGATTTCATCCTCCCCAAGACATTAGCAATAGAAATTGGCTATTAATGTTAGGCTGAAGACTTTCTGATAGGCATCTGATTTTCCAGACATCAATTTGTGTAGCTTTTAGCAAGGAAATTCTTCCCTCCTAGGGCAGACTCTGCTTCAAAGTGTACCTTTCACAACTTTGTCACTGCTGGATCTTGTGTCCTTTTTCGTCTTGTTGATACTTGAAAATTGATGCTTTTCAACAATCATTAATCACTTGTAACTTCTTAAAATCTCTCATCTCCAGATAGGTAGTTGTTTGGAATAAAACTTGGCATATGCATTTCTCAGTGTGAAAATGACAACTCTAGAAGAAGGCAAAATAGTAAAAATACACTTACTTCACAATTTATTTATTTATTTTTTTATTATTAAAAGACAGCTCAGAATTTTAGAGGTCTTTGTATCGGCCCTGTGATGACATTGTCTGAGAATACAAGATTCTCACTGAGGTAAGAAAGTTTGTGCTGCCTCTTTTCCTTTCACAGAGCATCTTTGCAAAGGTACTGTGTCTCCATCTTCTCTAAATCCTTACATTAGGCAGTAGTCGTGTATAGCAACTAGATCTCCCCTAAGCCTTCTCTTCCTAATGCTGAACAAACACAACTCTTTCAGCTTCTCATAAAAACCGTGTGTTCCAACCCTCTGTCTGTTTTAGTGGCTTATCTGCCGAACTAGTTGCAGCATGTCAACATCTCTCTTATCTCAAGGAATCCAATACTCAATTGTAGTACTACAGATGCAGTCTCACATGTGTCAATTAAATGAGAATTGTCAATTCCCAGGACCTGTTGTTTACACTCTTGATAACACAGTCTGGTATGCAATTGGACATCTCTGCAAGGGCAAAGTTTTGTTCCATTTTCATGCTCACGTTGTTTGTTACAGAAATGAAGTTCAATGAGCCAAACTCCCAAGAACTTCAGATTTATTTCAGAATTAAAAAAACAAAAAAAAAAAAAACAAACAAAAACCAAAGTAAACCCCTTTCCAGCCCCCCCCCCAAAAAAAAAAAAAAAACAAACCCCAAACAAACTCCAAAGCCACAAACACAAACCCAAAAAACAAAACCACCAAAAAACTGCTCACCGACACAACAGTCTTTAATAAGCCCTAGACTGCAGAGTGGCTATTGTATAGGGATTACATGTTATCTTGCTATTTGCAACCATTTGAGGTGAATGGGAAGTAGATGATGTGTTTTAAAAACAACAGATGAAATCTGAAGTAACTGAGAAGCTGTGTTTCAGGATTCAAGTGCTGGCAATCTCAAGATAAAATGTTATCTGTCTGTTCATGTCACCTACTTAAGGATAGCTGAATTAAAATCTCGGGTCCAACATGTCATTCTATTCCTGACCACAACACTAACAAGTTCAATTTGAGATGCAATCTGAAACAGATAACCTGGGATGCTACAACACCACACAAACGTTTTTAGCCCTGTATTTTATAGAACTGCTCAAGCACATACAACACAAAATGTCAATTTTTAAGTCAAGCCTGAAGCTGAGAGTTGGTCTTGACATAACTCAAGGAATTTGGCAACCAGCAATAAATTCAGTTTATCGAATGCCGAACCATAAGTAATACATTTAAATACTGTATTTTAACAACCTTAGAATTTAATGCTCAACTTCCAGAACAAGTAATATTTAGAATAATTTGTCACCTTTTTTATCACAGATGCCTGATTACAGGCATTACTCTAGTTTACTCTTCAAATAACAGTTTTGTGATGACATTCTTAGCCTCTTTTTCCTTATTATTTAAAATTTGTACAAGAGACAGTATAAACCTATAATTTACCCTGTGCTTGTTTGTCACTTTCCCATTCATTTTCCTAATAACAATGTGGTGGGTTGACCTTGGCTGGGCAGCAGGTACTCACCAAAACCTCTTATCACTGCCTTCCTCAGATGGACGAGGGAGAGAAAATGCAACAAAAAACTCATGGATCAAGATAAGGAGATGGAGAGATCACTCACCAATTACTATCATGGCCAAACCAGATTTGACTTGGGGAAAAGAATTAATTTATCACTAATCATATCAGAGTAGGTTAATGAGAAATAAAACCAAATCTTAAAACACTTTCCCATCATTCCCTCTTTCTTCCTTGGAATCAGCTTCACTTCTGAGTTGCCTACCTTCTTTCCTCAATGGTGCAGGTGGATATGGAATGGGGGATGTGGTCAGTTCACACACCTTGTCTCTATTGCTCCATCCTCCACAGTGGCAGGACTGCTCACACTCTTCCTCTTCTCCACTGTGTGGTCCTTCCCACAGGAGATGGTCCTCTATGAACTTCTCTAACATCACTCTTTCCCACAAGCTGCAGTTCTTCAGGAATTACTCCAGTGTGGGTCACTTCCACAGGGTTCAGTCTTTAAGGCAGAGACTGCACCAGCAGGGTCCCCCACAGGGTCACAAGTCTTGGCACCAAACCTGCTCCAGCATGGGCTCCTCTCTCCATGGGCCCACAGGTCTTGTCAGGAGCCTGATTCAGTGCTGGCTTCCCATGGGGTCACAGCCTCCTTCAGGCATCTACCTGAACCAGTGTGGACTCCATGGGCTGCAGAGACACAGCTGCCTCACCATGGTCTTCACCACAGACTGCAGGGAAATCTCTGCTCCCTCCCCCAGAGCATCTCCTGCCTCTCCATCTTCACTGACCAGGATGTCTGCAGGGCTGTTCTTCTCACATAATCTCACTCCTCTCTACAGTTGCAGTTGTGTAACTTTCCCCCTTCCTGACTAGACTATCCCAGAGGAACTACCAACCTCTCTGATGGGCTCAGCCGTGGTCGGAGGTGGTCCATCCTGGAACAGGCTGGCATTGGCTTTGGTCAGACATGGGGGAATCTTCTGGCAGCTTCTCACAGAAGTTACTCCTGTAGTCCATCTGTTCCTGAAACCTTGCCATACAAGCACAATAAAAATAAAAAGGTTATGAAATTTATTTTAGCAACAAGCTGCATATTTTCTCTAAATATGTACTTTATTTCTTACGTGAGCAGTGTTTATACTAGGATGTATTCATAAATCAGACCAGAAGGGCATTTCATCAAGTCTTTTTTCTCTTATTGACTACACATTACTCTGACAGGACTAAAAATAAATTATATAAGATATTATTCTGGTCAAATTTTAATCCTAAATTTGGGAAGGCAATTGAAAGAAAGTTTTTTATAATATCAAGGATTATATATCTACCATCAGATGTGGTAATTTGACCCTAAATCCCTATTGTCTTTTTGTGCACCACAATTTTCTTTTTCAGTTCTAGTTTGTCTAAATCCAATTAATGCTTTCTTTTTTTCTTCAGCAAGCTTTTTTATTTATTCCCTTTTTACACTATTTTAAAATAAACTGTATAATTGAATCTTTCCAACACTCTTAACACCTACTGTGCTAACCACTAACCCACTCTGCACATAATCTGTCACTACAGTCCCATGGGAAAGCTGATTCCATCACTCAAGGCAGTTTAGTTTCCTGAGTATTTCTCCTAGACTTTTTAAAAATACAAGTAGATTTTTTTCCATTCCTTTTTGCACTTTCATCTGATAATTCTTCAAAAGTTCTTAATAATTAAGAGGGGCATAAGTTTCCACTAGCAAAGCCATCTGACTTCAGTGGAAGTTATCCTATTCTACATATGTAATACTTAGAAACATGGTGTAAAAAGTAATAGACACGGGTCTGTAATTCTAGACATCAGCCACATGCCAGATGTGTGAGAAATGTGACTATACTTATGCTTTGGTGCTCTGATCTGGTAACAGATTTTCAAAACAGCTCTGATAGCAGGTTTGTGTATCACTTTTGATTATATTTAGGGTTCCTATGTTCACAGTGACAGTCAACATGGTGTCCCCTTGCTGTAGCAAGTCACATTTGTGTACCTACCCTTCTTTTCTGCACTGAATACCAGCATCTACATGTCTTAATCATAGACATAAAGCAGTTAAAATATTTTTTTTTTTTTTTGTTACTAATAAAAAGTCTAGAAATGTGGGATCCTAGAATTTGCCTGGGCTTCTCTTACCCCAAACTGTTTTTATCATGTTTTAGAAGTGTGTAGATGTATTAGGTAATAAACATCAGCCTTTTCAATTAATCTGGAGAAAGAAATAAAATTACTTTCAAATTTTTTTTTAAGTGACGCTTCCAAGCCTCCTACTTCTTACTGAAGCCTGGCAGCCTGGAGTGTAAGGATCTAGAGGAGCATTATAAAAGTTCAAGTAACATTAGAGAAAAAGGGTGGGTACTAGGAATATGGTATAGAAGTTCCTGTAGAATTATCCTGTAATAATTATAAATGGATGTTGTATTTTGATTACACACTAAAATATAATTAGGCTAACAATAATTTAATAGCTATTTATCTAAGGCATGAACAAGCTGGTCAAAAGCTCAGTGTGTACATGCCAAGCTTTGAAACAATAAACAGTTTCATTGACAACAAAAGGGTTTATGTTCAATTACACAGGTGTTCAAATTCTTTTTGAGTGTGTGCGTGTTTTTTTTTTTTTTTTTAGTGAGTCTTAAGAGGATATGTCTTCATTCTGGATGCTAACTCTTAACAGAAAATAGACCTCCACTTCTAACATGTGCCAAATGTTATTGTTCATGATGTTGGAGTCACCCTAATGGGTACTATCTGCTCTTAAATCACTTGATAAATTGCTAGTGCTATTTCTCTTCTAATGCCCTATCAGCTCTATCAGTGTGGTTGCCTCTTTTAATCTTTATTTCTTTATTCTTCTGCCTTTGCTTCAGTTATTATAGTCTCATTTTCAATTCCTTCCCTGTCATTCTTTGATATATAATCATTTTAAATCATGGACAGTTTCATAAATTTCTGAATTTTTTTTTCATTTTGCTGCCTCATTACAATTGTTATGTCAGATTCCTTGTGTTTGCAGAGGATGACCTCATTCAATGCTATGGAAATGGTAGGAATAGAAGGGACTTTTCATCATCAGTCAGAAAGAGCGAGCCCACACTGCACCAGTAAGCAAAGCTGCCTTGCTGTTATGACTGTGATTTTTATTTTGCTGTGGTGACTGAACCCTAGTTGAGGACCAGGGCACAGTTACATGAAGTACCACACCAACGTACAGCAGATGTTTAGAAAGCTTGCATGATGTACTGTGAACCAACAGCAAAATATATGTAATATTTCTACTGAAATCATGAGGAAGGGGGTGTTCGCTTTCTTTTCTTTGTTAAAGGGGCACCATTTGCTATGATTTTCAGCAGCGAGTAATTTTCATTGAAAGGATTTTAAATGTTTTGTATACATCCAGTTTAGTCCTTGCTTGTGGATTCTTTCTTAGTGAGACTATTTTCCAGACAGATGTAAATACTCAAGAAAGACAAGCAGGAAATGTGACAATGAAACTGAGGTTAAGTTATGAAGGCAGTGGGTATCTGCATGTTGGATTTGGAATTGTTGCACACTGAGCATCCTGTGGTTGTTGTGGGGTCCTTCTTCTAAGTAAATTTTTGCTACTGTGAAGGAATCCAGTGACACTGAAGAGTATAATGCCCCTATTTATCAATATTATGTGCATATTTTGTTTACCATGTGCACATAGATCACACTAAGCTTAAGCACAGGAAATATGGCAGCATACAGAGTGTTGAATCTAGAAGACTTTTGAATGCTGTTACCTAATCAACCAGAAACAGATGCTCATTTTATGGAACTTTTTGTTCTTTTTCTGTTTTAGAAAATTTCTATCAGTAGTGAAGATTGACTTCGTTTTATCCCCAAGGGCCTCAGATGACTAAAGAGTTCCTGAGTAACTTTACATTCTCTCTGAATGAAACTGCCCTTTTTATAGTACTTGGAGTTGTCAAAATGTAGCTAAAGGAGTGCATGTCTTCAAACTTCTGACCAAACCCAAAACCTCCATGCAATATCATCTACATAGACAATCCATGTCTGTTCTTCCACAAGGGTGTTAAATCTCATGTTTCATTATGCCATGGTGCAGATTTCTCTTGTTCAGTACTTCTGGGTTGTTTCAGCTTGCCTAGTTGTTGGTATTTTTGCTGTGCCCAGTCACTGTTACTGTCATGAGGTTTACTTGCTAATTCTCCTTAGCTGGAGGGTTTTTTTGTTTGTTTTTAGGGTTTGGATTTTTATAATTTTTTTTTTTTTTAAATTGTTGGTAGAAGACAGCAAATGAGGTAAAATACCTTTTAAAATGTCACTGATACATTCACCATACACACCCCAGGAGCTGCCATTTTAGATTTGAATGAACTTTCTTAATATTAGGCTCCCAGAGTGTCTGTTTAGAGGGTTGGCTAGTAGTATCTTTTTCAGAGCTCAAAATGAAGTTTAAAAGAAAATCAGTGAAGGAGATTGTATGTCTACTCCCCAGGACCATTCTCTTTTTTTCAATGTTCTTCCTAATTTGGGCAGAAAATAAGAAATACTCTATTTCCTGTACAGTAGAAGTATGTGAAATGTTGTACTTTAGGAAAATCCAGCACGGAGCTCTTAAAATATTTATGACTTACTCTTTCAGTCTTATTGTGGGTTGCTCTGTAGAATGGCTGGCATGTGCAGGCAGGTCCCTCTGGAATCACGGGAAGCATAGCAGGGAGGCCTGGCAGCCCAGTCAAGTGTACAGGTAAATCAAGAGTTAGAAGAGCTCTTGTTTATTGGTAGGTTGCCAAAAGATTAGGCAAGTGACATCCTGGCAATGCAAATTCCTGAACTGTCTCTTAGCTGGACTGTTCTTAGTTGTGGAATGACTTGAATGCCTGCAACAAGCTTTTTCTATAGAATAATAAAAATTTACTCCAAAAAATTCCAGTTCTTGAACTTCTCCTTCCCCCACCAACAGAAACCCACCTCCCCTCCACAAATGTTTTTGTTCTCCAGGATAAAATTTTGTATTAGAAAGTCAAATATGGGGTCTTGTGTATTCTCGGATGTGTGACCTACATACTGAACTATTTAGTCCAATGTACAATAAATATTTCATTCTTTAAATAAAGTAGAGCTTCTACTGCCACTTCCCAGAGACAGAAGTTCCATGCATGAAAGGAAGAACAAACAGATCATGTATTTGAAATGAAACAATTTCTATTCTGCGTGGACCTAGCTTTAATGGTCTAAGGAGTTCTAAGTAACTCTTGTACAATTTTATGAGCTTATTATATTCAGAGGTTTGGGGGTTTTCTTTTTTTCCAGATATTTTTTTTTCCAGGGCTTGCTATTCCTAGCCATGCATAGACTGCAGGGCACAGAGATGTTAATGACAGAGGTTGATGCTCTGCATCTTGTGCAGTCCCAACACCTTGATCCAGTCCTAGAACTTTGTTGTTGTTTTACAAAAATTACTGTTGAAACAGCAAAATTGAATATATGCGTTGAATTCTTTAGGTTAATAATTTGTCTGCTTGCACTTTCTGTGTTTTCTGCAGACCTTTTTCCAATAAAAGATTCATTTCTTGAAGATATTTAGAGCCCAGACCAGAAAAGACATTGAGGTCTCACAGATTTTCAGGATCCCTAATCATGTGTTTGGGTGCCAATGTACCAAGGCTCATTGCAATATACAATTACATTTAGTAGGAGACTCAGAATTCTTTTTTTTTAAATTTTTCTGCACTTGAACAAAGTAATGTATATACTGTCAGAAAGAAGTGAATTGAACTCTTCTCTTTCTGAAGAATTAAAACAACAAAGAATCATTTGTACAGATGTCTCAAAAACAAAATGTTGGTGAACTTCCTTAAGCTCCCTGGCCACTACAGTAATGGTGGTTTACATATCCCTGGCCACATCTAGCCAGTAGAGACATCTTGGCTTCACTCAAGTCCCATGACCTAAAGGTTTCCAACTCCTTGCAGGGAGCCTGAAAAGCCTACCACTCATGGCTTTAGTTGTTATTCTGCAGTTGCCAGAATTGTGGCTATGTTTAGCTTTCCTGACACACTGCTGGGAAACTGGGTGACCTGCCAGTAAATTCTCTGTAGGAAACCTACCTGCTTCTGTCAAATGGCTCATCACATCCTCTTCTTCTAGTACACTTCTACGCTGATTTAACTGATGTAACAGTGGATAATTTTCTGTCTAACTAACAGGAATGGGAAGGTCACTAAAAAGCTACCTTTTGTCAGTGGTATGGGCAGAGCTTCAGCTCAGCTCAGTTAACTCTTCCAGTAATTTGTGAGGATAGACGTAAAGTCAGGGTTTCTCCTTTGACTAAACCAACGGAGAAAAACAAATCTGGAAAGAAGGGCAATACCCTTTTAGGCTTAAACAGAGCTAAAATCTCTCACACCTGGAGTTTTGAGGTACTAGGACCCACTGCATCAGTCACCACAAGTGAGCAGGAGTTAGCTGAGATTTGAAGAATATGTCTAATTATTGCGCTAACAGCTTAAAGAAAATTTTGTCTTTCCTGAATATGTTTGTGTTTCTCAGATTTCCAGACAGGACTGGTCATTTCTCCATATATATATATTCACTGTGTGCGTGTAAAAACATCAGTGAGATTATTACGTTTGTATTATTTTTGCAAAGAGATTGCAGAGCTAACTCTCATAAAACGAATTTCCTCCAACTGCTCAGCAGGGCTTGTTTTATCTTACACTTTCTGAGTTACAATGGTCAGAGTTATTTTAAGCTTGTCACAAATTAACAGAGAATTGTGCTCCCTCTTGTTAGTATGGAAACTAATGGATCAGGCCAGGTTCTGTGCTGATGTTAATTGCTCCATCTCTAGTTGAAGTCAATGGTACTAAATTATTTCCTGATAACAGAGGACTCAACCTTTCATTTTTCTTTTGACATGCAAGCATTGGTTATGCTGAGTGGAAATTTCATTTGTGAAATTTTATAGTCCTGGGCTAAGACGCTTTGTATGCTAACACTAGAGATCTTATTTCATATCCTTTTCTGTGGCTTTCACTGTAAAGTATAACCTCCCATTTCTATTACAGCTTGATTCATTTTTTTGGAAAAAAAAATAAAAAAAATCAGCGAGTATTTTAGAAAGGAAGAGGTGTCTCTTTCCTTCATCTTTTGTCTCCATTCTTCCATATAGTTTTCCCCATTACATCTCTATTTCTAGTGTGCAATCTTTTGTACTCCTATTCAAATTTTCCATTTTCTTTATTTTCCATTTTCTTCTTTTTCCTCTTTGATTGTGTTTCAGGACTCTTACCAGCAATCACATTCTCTGCTTTGTTACTGTATGATCAGAGTTTTATTTCTAGTTCTTATCTTGCTACGTGAATCTTTCTGAGAATACCTATCTTTTGGAACTGCATCTAATAATTTAAGATATTTCCATTTATGTCCCCTGCCTTTTGCTCTCTCTTTGTCCACCTTTGCTGTAAAGGTTCAGAAGTACTTGTTGCTAAGAACTGAATCTTTTCCTTATGCACACCCAGTTAGAAGTATTAAATATGCCTTAAATATGTCAGGTATTTTATTGATAACAGATTATTGAAGTCATACTATTTACTTATTATATGGCTATAAATTAATGTGGATATATGCTTACTATTTTAGAGTTCACATTGTTTTCAATGTAAAAGATAAATACATCTCAAACATGTAAACGTACTCCCAGCATGGCTGTATCCTCTAGAGCATGTGGTTCTTGGCAGGCTTAAGCATTCTGGGCAGCTTAGAACACCATCATGCACATACAGACTGCATGGCCACAGTGAGATCCAACATTTGCACATAAAGCTTTTCAATGCTTTTTGGTGCTTAAGCCTCAGATGTGTAATCTCTACCTTTGATGACATGTTCACTATGACTGAGGATAAAGATAAAAACAATTAAGAGCTTATGGTGTTCCAATACCTTCCCATAATGGACACTGAAGACAGTCAGTTTATTGCAAGTTCAGACTATTGAGCTGCAATAAACCTTAAATTATGTACTTATATATGTTCACACTTACATGATTATACTCACATAATCCTGAGCAACTTCAGTGAAATAAATTTATTTTATTGTGCTTCTTGCATTTTAACAATGTTTAAATGATAGCTGAACCACATAAACTAATCATGAAAAATTATCACTGCCTTGAAATCAAACTGTAAAAATGATCTGTTCCTAATAACTAGGGTTTCTTCAAAGAAAATATTAGGGCATAGTCTTTTTTTTCTTCATGTCTTTTCTTAAGTTGTACAGAGAGTTTGGAAAGAGTGTAGGCGAATGCAGACATACATTTGGAGGTAAATGTGAGGGAATCGTTTTTGTTACTTGACAGCCATGGTTACATGAAGAGGTTAAAATATGACAGATTACAGTGAAGAAGCAGCACAACGCATAAAAGAGAGGTAACCCTGTCCCAGTAATGACAGCTGCATCTTTAGATAAGCAGGTCTTCCTGAGGAAAACATGCTCAGTTTTCCTCATATTTTCAAATTCATGAATTTATGATCTTCTTGTTTATTTCCAAGTAATAGTTGTCATCCATATTCCTACTTCAAGTCTCACCTTGTCATTTATGTTCTAGTTTTAGAAGGAAACCTATCTTTTAACAGTGAATGAAGATTATTTCATTTAATAATTTTTTTTTTTTTCAAATTCTATTGTACATCAATAGAATTGGTCACGGGTCCCCAACAGGAGGAAACATGAGTACTTCAAACCTTCCATTTTGTAACCCTAGAAAGAAGATGGAGTTGCAAGTAGAGCAGTGATTTCAAGCAGAGAGTGAGTTCTATCTATTACACAACAATGAGAACAGAACAGTCTTCAGTACAATATTGTGTTTGGGGAAAAAAAAAAGTTTATTTTTGAACAAGTTAGACTTCTGCTCCATTTTAATACCTTTCTATTTTTCTTCATATATCCTTTTGTGTCTGAGTGGTGGCTAGACTTCCTTTTTCCTTTCTTTATTACCTGTTACTATTCATTTCTTGCTTTTACTGTTCTTTCCCTCTGAAAGTCAGTAAATTTAGAGGAATAGGAAGAGAAGTAGGACCTAGTGAAGTGAATGTAGTGAATGACTGTGGTATGTCATCCACTGTTTAATCAGTTTTAATACAGAAGTAATAAAAGGAGGTCAATGTGATACCAAACTTTTGGAAGAAACAAAAGATCGAGAGAAACTAAGGGTCAGCAAACCTGGTTTTTATACTAGACAGATGTGTAAATTCATGCAGCATTTTAGGCTATTTAGCTGAATAACCATCTAAATGCCAATATCTTTTTGTATATCACATGAATGTTAAGGACCCTCCTAGTGAGAATGTAGAAATATGAAATTCATTACTTAACCAGGCACGGTATAACACATTATACTGAGTGATGAGTATCCTGTGTACTAGAGTTGGTAGAGAAATGGTTAGATGTTATCTGAAGGAAGAGTTTCTCTCTAGGGGGAACTCTCATTTCACATCTGCTAGGGGTCTTCTGAAGTCAACCGCATATCAGTAGGGATGATCAAGCTAATATGGTTGAAGAAATTAAGCTGTCACAGGAAATAAAGAAAAGTCTCCCCATAGGTCATTAACTGTTTAAAAGATATGGAACAGAGGGTAAAGTATATACTTGGTTTTGACAATAGAAGAAAGTTAGAAGTCAGTTCCAAGTGCTATGCAGCGTATTTTTAAAAAGCTGGAAAGGTAGGAATAGGGAAATAAGAGACTTTGTATATAATTCAAAATCACTTGAACCAGAAAAAAGCCTAAAGATTACTGTCAAGAGTTTCAGAAAATCCTCATGTTAACTAAATGGTACAGTGACAAAAGTGCAGTGACAGTCACTGTCATAGATATAAAGCAATGTAAATGAATAAAAACAGTCTGTGATAGTATACAGGTAACTAGGGCTAAAGCCATTATCAACATGAAAGAAAGAGAAAGATTCTTAATATTTTTGAAAAAGCCTACAAGAGGAATAAAGTGAATCACAGGTAACTTGTCTTTAAATCTTTCAGTGTTTAAGAGAATCTAACTTCAGTTTTGACTGCATTTTTTTGGTTTATCCTAAAGAGGAGTATACAGCATTCACTTACCCTTTACTTATATGACCTCTGCTTATATGAAGGTGGAAAGAAATCTTCTCTTTAATAATAGTTCAAAGACAGAGGAGAAGTTTTTCAAAGCTGCATAAGCAGCAGCTGGGTTCTGAATCTCCCTGACTTCCAGTAGAGGTGAAGTGTCTTATAAACATACGCATCTTTATTTACCTCCTCCCTGTAACCACCTACACACAAACTAGCCTAGTTTCTTATCCACATTGTGTGAGTACAGAATGGGAAAATGTCTCCTGGGAGATGCTCCTGCTTACTCCTTGCAAGAAAGAGGAAAGTCTTCATTGTACCTAAGGTGATCTGACCGCAGCTCTCTAACAAACCAAGACTCTACCCTAGCAAGAGAATTACACATCCTACTTCTGTCACCAGTGAAAACCTAGGTCAAATGCCTGGCTGCCAGCACAGTCACAAATACCAGCCTCTCCTGACAAGACTTGTTATCTTCACTTAGCTAATGAGCATAGCTTAAGTTTAGCACTTCCCTCTTCCCACCTTACCCAGACTTCAGACCATCAGACTTCAAATGGATGGATTAGCTTCCCTGAGTTTAACAACTTAGAATTTTGACTTAAGCAATATCAAAACCTTCTTCAAAGATATTCACTAGCTTTCCACAATATAGAAATACAATTTTACCCATCAAAATATGTTTATACTTACTGAAAGCTGAATAATAGTTTTTTTAGTTATTTAGAGTCTATAGAAAATAAACATTTCATTTGACCTAAACCAATTGTATTCAACACCAAATACTTTATTTCAAATATTTTTGAAAGGAGGACATATTATCAGTAGGATCAAAAGACATTATAATACAAAGAAAAAAATGTTTTGCAAAAATCAGTGTTTTCATTTTGAAATTATTTTACAACTTTTTTCCCAGATATTTTTAGAGTGTAAAAATTGAATTACTATCCAATATTATTAAATATTTTGCTCAGGAAAAGAAAGCAGTGGTTGTACAATCTCACTATATTTCAAACAGTCTCTCTCATCCTCAGAATCTACCATTAATAATAATTTTTAGAAGATGAGACTTTATTCCAAGTTTCCACCTTGGGGGAGTTTTCTTTTTATCTTGGCATTGCAAACCTTTGAAAAGAAGCATTTCTAATGGAAGGCATGACAGATCTTTTAAATGGAATATGCAGCTACTGAGCTCCACACTATAATTACTGTCATACTGAAGAAGGTTAAATATTTATGAAGAATGTACTTTTTATCACTCAGTCTAATTTTTAAACCTGAATTCTGTAATTGCATTGAAATGCCAGTAATCAAAGGGACGGATTCTTTCTTGGCAGGAATAAGATTTTCACTACTCTCTTTTATTTGTGAAACACGGCCAATGTAAGTATATAAACAAAGTCTGTGTAGTTGTTTTTTAGTTGTTGTTGTTGTTTTTTTTTTAATTTTGGACCAAAAGTAAATTGAAATCGGTCCTGCCAAATAACTTCTTAGGCAATGCCTGGTTGTGTGTTTTGGTGCATTTTTTTTATTATTATTTTTTTAATTTTGGTTTTGTTTTGGTTTTGTGTGTGTTTTTGTTTGGGTTTTATTGTTTGTTTGTTTTGTGGCCTTTTTTATTTTTTTTTAGATTGGTTTGGTTTGGTTTTTTCGTTTGTTTTTTCTTTTTCCCCTCACAAATTAGAAACTGGGCTTCCTTCCTTTTGTATGTATTGAGTTTTATGTTCAGTCACTTCATGAATTTCTTCCCCCCAGATCTGGTTAGGCTAAATACCAAAGTGAAAATTTATTTTATAGTCCTAGTAGTATATATTGCTGTAATGAAATCATACAGTAAAGTTTTGAAGAGTTTCATGCCAAAATTTACTGCATGACCCAAATTTCTCTGATGCTTGTGATTTAATAAGTTTCTTGAAAGTATGTTCCGAATTCTGGTTTTACCAAGGTTATTACAAGTACCTTTCATCTCATTGTGCAATCCTATAACCAAAATGCTAATTAAATGAATAGGTAAAAATATTTCTGTTTAATAATTTGATTGATTCACATCAAGTCCTGCTATTTTCATATAGTTGTTTTATGCAAATTAATCTAAAATATTCATCTGAATATATATACTAGAAATCTTACCCTAAAGGATGCATATACTGTGGGTTTATAGTTAATCAGATTTTTAAAAACTTTACATTTTTATTTTGAAATATTGATTTGTTTCTGGAAAATATTGGGGGGAAAAATGCTCTCATCTAATATGAGTTCTGGACAGGAATCTAACATCTAACACCTAAATCTACATCTTGACCCAAATTCTGCTTAAAACCTGCTTAAACCAAGAGGTATCTAGATGTTTTCTCATCACTTGGTAGTTCCTCAGGGAAGATTGATAAAGTCCTGCAGGATAAGAATGGACAAGCTAGCTGCCACCTATGCTAGCAAACCAGAAGTGAAGCAGAGTAATGCTGAAGTTTTCAGCTCAGTAGAGGAAGAACATGTTGCTAAGTGTTATTCCATCAAAGAATTGCTGATTTTGGTCCCTTTCAGCATGGCTTTTGAGCTTTTTTCCTTAAATAACTAGCTCTGGAGGACAGGTGGTGGCACTCTGATCATCTTTGTTTTAAAAACTTGGAGCTAATACACTTACCTAGTAAGTGTCATGGTTTAAGCTCAGCTGGCAACTCAGCCCCACACAGATGCTCATTCACTCCTCCACCAGTAGGATAATGAAGAAAATCAGAAGGGTAGAAAAGGGAAAACATGTGGGTTGAGATAAAGACAGTTTAATAGGTAAAGCAAAAGCTGCAGACACAAGCAAATCAAGACAAGGGATTCATTCACCACTTTCCTTGGTCAGGCAGCTGTTCAGACATCTCCAGGAAAGCAGGGCTCCATCACAAGTAGATGGTGACTTGGGAAGATAAATGTCATGATTCTGAATGCAATCCCCCTCCTCCTTTATATACAGAGCATGACACCCTGGGGTCACAGCTGTCCTGGTTGTGTGCTTACCCAACTCCTTGTGCACCTACAGCTTCTTCACTGTTAGGGAGGTACAAGAAGCAGAAAAGGCCTTGATTCTGTGTAAGCACTGCTCAGCAAAACTAAAAATATCTCTGTATTATCAATGCTGTTTCCAGCACAAATCCAAAACACAGCCTCAGACCAGCTACTGTGAAGAAAATCACAGCCAAAACCAGCACAGAGGTGATGCTTACTTAAGAGAAAAGGACTTCTAGATTTGATTCTTCTTTCTAGGGCTATTTATTTGTCTACATTTAGTAGGAAAAAAAAAAAAAAAGATGAACAGAAGAAAATTGCAATAGTGTAGTACAAACCTACTTTCCCTGGAGTCTTTCAGATGACTGAAAGATGACTGTGTGTTTTTCAATGTGACAGCTTCCATCAGAGGCTGGTGGGGTCCACAGCCTTCTGATACAGGTTCTCCACCTGGAGAAGCGATGCATGGTGCTGAACCCACTCATTCTAGAGAGGGTCCTCTACTGCTTCACAAAGTATTTGAGTCACTGGGAGGAGATGAAGGGTTAGTTTAATAGAACTCTACTTTTGAAGTGGAAACTACCTCAACTACCTTAGCAGCACACTCAGTATGTGACTAATCTTATCCAAGAGTAAATGTCTCAAGAATGTCAGGTCAACCAATCCTCCAATTGTCTCCTTCTTTCTATCAACTGGAAAGGAACAGACAGAGCCATTTAAATCTGTGAAAAGAATTCTACCCAGTGGTATTCATAGGAACCCTGCCATGGCACAGCCTTTTTTCTAAAAGAAAACAAGGATGGTTTTATGAAAGGTACGCCCTTGTCCTGAGGAGGAGGTGATGGATCCTGCTCCCAGGAGTGCTGGAAGGACCATACCCAGTGTAATGAAACTGAGCACTCCATTCTGCAGTGTCTTCTGGTGAGTAGTCAGAGCAACTTTCTGTTGTGGGATAGCACTTCTGAGAAATCTATGTTTTATCGTGCACTAGACGGCGAATATTGGGAACAAGATTCTGATGTGAGCTCCATTCAGTGAGGCATTTACCTCCTAAGTAGGCCCAGCTTTTCATGACTTCCAGAAAATATTGTAAGGGTTAAAAGTGTCAGTGAAGCTGAGTCAGGAAGCATCTTCTATGTAAAATTAATTTGCTCTTCTTAATTTTATTACAATTTAAGCAACTACTTTGAATTGGAAAAAAAAAAAAGAATTGGCATTTACAGGATGCATTTTCTTCTATTCAAGCTATAAAGCTGGGAATACATACATTCAGAATTTGTTATGAATTTAGTATTGACTATCTATTACTCTTTCTGAGTTAAGTTTTGTGTTTTTGCCAACCTGAATGGAGATAGTTAAATCCTGGGGCGTGGCAACAACATTGTTAAAGAAGTGTGTTAGAAGGTAGAACAGTGACACAGATAAGGCAGCCTAAGGTATATAACTCCAAAGAATTCTAGATATGAGTGGCTGCTGGGCTATCGGGAGACAAACTGGCTCCATGCAGGCTAGAACTCTTCCTAGGGCTATGCCTGGATTCAGCAGAGATCTGAAACTTCAAAGACTTTGGAAAACGGGAAGGGGGGCATGAATAGGTTAGGAAAGGCTACGAGGGATAAATCAATGTAAAGCTGACAGTCAGATTGCAAGAGACATGAGGAATAATTTTGTATGGTAAACTGAGTAGGGTGATGAGGTGTTTTATTTTGTTTTGCTTTGCTGTACCTCCAGGAATGAGGTTAGTTTGGTTCCTGTGAAAAATCAAAGCTTCACACAGTTCTGTAGATGTTTTTACCTTTCAGAAATTCATGTTTTGCCTCTTGCTTTGCAGGTGCAACCATATAGCTATGACTCTGTAAAGAATGTAGAGATATGTTTGAGAAATAGGTTTTATTGTGACTCAGATAAATCCTCAAAGAGGTTAAGCTGTGGAATCCCACTCAAGAGAGATAGAATAAAGGTCTAGCAACTTTGATGCATATTCTGGAAGAGCCAAAAGAGAATTTCATTTATCTATTAACTGTGACAGTGACATTCATAATTGTTTCTCCAACATTGCTTTAAAAAAGGAAGTGTACAAATCTGAATCTTCTCTTCAAAAGAATAGCCTGAGTACTGGTAAGGTCATGATAGACAATTTAGATTGTGTCTGCTTTGTCCAGAGTGACCTTGTACAGAAATGGTGGTAACACAGAGAATGAAAACATTGCATCGTTCAGCCTTTATTATCCACTCTTTGTTAATTTTACTATTTTATCTATTATTTATCTAGTAAAAGGGTTTCTTGCAAAGCTATTCTGCATTCTTTTCTGCTTTATATTCACAGGCGCATAAACGTTTAACTTTGAACTCCTTTTACAATGTGTTAATTGTATTCTATTACATGTATTGCTGATCAGCTTCTAGCAGGTGTAAATGACTTTAGGTGATCACTTGTCGCTTTTTGTTTTTGGCTTCCTTAGTTTCAAGTAGAATAATGTTGAAGCAGGTTGCTACATTAAACAAAGTGCAGTCAAAATAGAATGATCTGGAGGGGAAGCCTTATGGGGAGCGGAGGACATCACTTTGTTCAGCCTGGAGAAGAGGAGACTGAGGGGGAGAACTTATCACAGTCTACAACTCCCTTGTGAGGAGAAGTGGAGGGGCAGGTACCAATCTCTCCACTCATTACCAGTGACAGAACTCAAGGGATGTAGCTGAGTCAGGGGAGGCTTAGGTTAGATATGAGGAAAAGATTTTCCACCCAAAATGTGGTTGAGCACTGGAACATTCAAGAAGCATTTGGACAACACTCTCAGGCATATGGTGTGGTTCTTTGAGTGCCCTGAGCAGGGCCAGGAGTTGGACCTGATGATCTTGATGGGTCCCATCCAACTCAACATAATCTACCATTCTATGATTCCATGGCATTAACTCTACTAAGGCAATATTAATTTAATTTAAAATGCGTTAGCCTAGTCTCCTTGTTCTTCAAAACAACTTCAGCGTCCTTGAAACTGTAAAGATTATAGGGAAACTATATAATAGTTGAGGAATTCAGAATAGATAAACCATGGAATACAAGTTTTAGCATTTGAATGGAGTCCCTGTTATATCTCTAGCAAGCAGCTCATCTTGGCTCTTTAACTCCAGTTATATTCCTTCAAATATCACTGATTTGAAAGATATTGGGAGTTGGGAGCAAATTGGAGTAGTGACAAATGCTAGAATTATATGATTTAAGGGGTGTAATATACAAGATCTGGAGAAAAACTGCTAGTTTTTCAAAATATCTTCATAGAGATTCTTAGGGGAAATGCTATTGTTTCTTTTTCAGAATCCTAATCTGATTTCATATTTTAGTACTCATGCAGTTTTAAAGAATGTTGGTGAGGTACATGTAGTTTTTTTAATTCTCTTTTGGAATCTTGCTTGACAACATTAATGCAGGCATATTCTAAATTAAAATTAGCAGAAAGTATAGCACACAAAAAAAATCAACGTTATATGAGTTATTTTGTAAGTAAAACTGTTAAGTTTTTTGTTGCCTGGACATCTGAAGTAATGTAGTCAAGAACATTTAGATATTGTTTAAATCTTTTACATGATTTTTACACTCATTCAGGGAGAACAGCAAAAGAATGTAATTTTTGCAAACAATACTGTAAAAGGTATGACACATTGCATTGCATACCCCTTGATAGAAGACATGAAGTACATCTTGCTAGCAAGTGTATAAATTTTTTAATTATTTGATACCAGCTTATTTAGGTGAGAAATTAACTTTCATTCTGATACTCACCTGCAAAAATTAATCAGAGTAAGACTTTTTTTTTTATTTTATGGGAACATTAACAATAGAATGGCAATTTACATTTCCTATATTTAATCTGTAGAACAGCAGTCTACAGCCAGATATGTTCAATTACTCTCAGTGATTTAAAGGAAAATTGTTACCTCCTGCAAATGAAAAGTCTTGTATAGGCACTTCAAAGATATTGAAAACTTGATCCTTTCAGCAGTTTATTATTTTATTAAAGGACAGTTTATGTTGCTATATTTTATATTTTTTTTTGCTTTCTTTGTTGTCTTTATTAGAAAAGAAGGTAGTCCTATCTTTAGCTTAACTTAGCTAGATCTATACATATAATAGTCATTGACCTCATTGCTGCAGCACCTTTTACTTCCTGTTATTTTCTTCTCCTTTTCATGATTTTTACAGAAGCAGGGCAATACAGCCCTTTTCCAGTGACACCAAGGTTTACCTAAAACTAAATTTTCTTTCATGAATCTTTTTTTTTCACCATATGCCAATCAAGACAAGTGACCTTAACACACACTCAGTAGAACACCAGCATTGTGTCTCTATGAGACTTTATTCTCATGATTTTGAGACAAAACCTCTACTGAGTTATGCAGTCAATAAAATCATTGCAAGAAAAGAATGAATTAAAATGTCAATTTGTTGGGGGATACCTACTAATGACCACTTCCGAAATTTGTGTTAACTTTCACCTTTTCCCCCTGAGCTAATCTTCATTTGATGTAACATCATGTGCTCTTATGAGGTCACTGCTTGATCTAGAACAGATTGAGGGAAAATAATTAGTGATTCCCCAGTATTCCTCTGGATATGTTATAGGCAGGGCTTGTTCTCTTCCTTCCATGAACATGTTTATGAATTAGATAATAATAATAATAATAATAATAATAATAATAAAGAACAAAAATCTTTAGGAACTCTGCATTTCTGTGACCTCTTTTCTACATTATGGCTGACATCTGAGCATAGCCATGGCACTGATGTACAGTTTACGAAAGCCTTTCTCTGTTCCCCATGCCCATTGTGTGAGAGATCTCTCTCATCAGATCAGCACGATCCTTCAGACATGTTTCAGCCAATAAAGAGCAGTGGCTGTGGCTTCTTCTGCTTCTCAAAGCATTGTTTTAGCCAGTGAGATGGAAGATATAGCTTTGTCTTGATTGTCCATGGAGGCTAATCAATTGTTAGGAGATAATTAACAGGTGTCTTTCAAAGGAATGGTGACTCTCCTTACGGTCCACGTCTCATTAACTCATCTGCACTTGTCTGCTTTATCTTGTTTGTGTATCTTGCCTGCATGAGCAACTTGGCATTTGCCTCAGTAATAATTTTTGCATCTTCTTTTTGTTTTGTTTTGAAGTACAAAATGGAGAGAAGGAAACTGACATTTCCTTTTCATGAGGCATTCACTAAATACACTAGAAAAGACAAAAAAGCCTGGTAACTTCTTTACTGGTAGACAAGACACAAGAAAGTGAGAAGAAAAATCTGTTTTCATTCTCTCCCTTATGCTTGAGTTACAGGTGTCAAAATATGATAAATTTAGTAGCATTTTCTAGGGATATAAAAGAAAAATAGCTTTATCCACCACAAATCTTTAGTTTGAGATGCAGAATACACTATCAACAAGCTGTAATTGGGACTATCTTCATTCTTCTTCTGCATTTAACTTCACTGTCTCTTCTGAGGTAAATTGTACAGCAACATATCAAGTTAGCAGATTATTGACTGTCCTGCTGGAAAATATGTAGAGCGGGCATGGTTTAAAATTAATTCTGTAAAAGAGTGAACTAGTCAAGTCTGTGCGAGGCAAATTCGCATAGCATGCATTAGATTGACAGGCAGTAACTCATAAATAAATTGTGCTTATTTGAGTGGAGGGGATTTTATGAGACACAAGTTATTTTCACGAGTGCTTTGAGTCTCGCTAATTTCTATATGACTTCTATGACTTCTTGTTTTTTGAAAGATGTCTGGCTCTATCCATCTCTGCTTGGAATTTTAAAAATACCTTTTTCTCAGTCATACTGTTTGGCTAGCTCAAGAAGGATGGTTAAATAACCTTGTTATTCTTTTCTGGGACCAGGGAGAGAAGAATTTATTTTTTCATTTTGATAAAGTTCTTTACGCTATTTCAGAAGTGCAGAGAGATTATGAACCAACTACAGATAATTTTTGGGGTTTTCACCTCTTTTCCAAAGATAAAAAATGTATGATTTCCAAGTGTGTAGGCTTTAATGAACCTGTATTAATTGACATGATTTCAGAGTTTGGTCTATTGTCTGGAAAAGACTAGTGCATGTCTAATCTTTGTGCATTTTACTTCATTATTTGGATTTCTTTCATTAATTCACTTGCTATAATGCTAAATTTCTGCAATATGATCGAATTGTTCCATAGAAAGTCAAAGTGAGGTAGGTTTCCCTAGCCCTCTGGTTGGTTCTTTTTAACTTCTGCATATGGAGAAAGCAAGACTTCAGAAAAAGTTAGCTAAGCTATAGGGAACTTATCACTAGAGAGGGCATAAACAGAAAAATGATTCTATCTACAGTGAAGTGGTCTTTGGTGTCTTTAAAGATGAGAAGATCTTATTTTCATCACTTCATTTTGTAGATATTTAATGTGTAATGCTTTTTCTCCCATTGCAGAAACCTTGTTTTAGGGTTTGTTTTTGTTTGTTGTTATTCTGTGGTTTGGGTTTTTCTTGTTGTTGTTTTGGTTTAGTTTTGTGTGTTTTTGTTTGGTTTTTTTTTTTTTTTTTTTTTTTTTTCTTTTGTTTTGTTTTGCTTTGCTTTGCTTTGCTTTGCTTTGCTTTTTTTTCCAAAAGGTAGAGCCCATTTCCCTATGACAATATTCACAGAGCCTTCAGGAGGCTATCAGAGCTTCCCTGCAAGGAAATTCCCTTCAAGCTCCTGCAAGGAATACAGTACTTTATGAAGGTGCTTTTGAAAATGCCCAGGGTTAACTTTCTGCATTTCTAGATACCTTTAAAAATACTATAGTTTATGTCTATGGACCTGTAGCATTGTCTCCCTTTCCTCAGGTAATTGTATGGAGGACACCAAGTTTAATCAGAATGAGATAGCAATCTCGCTTATTAGAAAAAAAAAATCCCAATTATTAGGACTTTTTAAAAAAAATTATCAATAGTTGTATATCCTTTTAGAATAGGAAAGAATTTCTTTGTCATTCTTTTTCTGGTTGTTTACACTCATCACATATTTAACTTTAAATACAAAGCTGAGACAGATTCCTTGTAAAATTGGCTAAGGGTGGTATTAAAAGTGTCTCCTTCAAAAACAGGAATTATCTTAGACCCTCTACCTTTTGTTGGCAGACAGATAAATAAGTTAAGGATTGAATGGGAAAGCAAGAATTGAGTGGAAAACAGAACCCACTGACACGTGAACATTTTGAGATCTCTGGGGAATTCTGCAGTTCCACTGTTGCAGTGTCCTCACAGACGGGTTTGGGACTCATTTACCATTCCCTCCTCTTCACTTAAGAGTTTTTGAACACAGGTCTAACATCAGTCAAGAAGTGAAAATGAGCTTTGGGCATTCATTTGATTTAAATGTTTTTATCAAAAGCATTTGTCAGTTTACAGGTTGGTTTGAACCAGAAGATTCAATGGGTGAAGATAGCCCATGCTGAAATGTACATACAAGGGTGGTGGTGGTGAAGAACAAGCTGTTCCATGGAAAAATTCATATCAACCTCCACAATGGCCTCAGCATGCCACTTCTCTAGTCCTCTTTGCATGACCAGTGCTTTAAAGCAAATGTATAAAAAGTTACATCAGTTTTCTAATTCGAATCACAGGATAACTGCCCATGAAGTTGTACCAGTCCTAAGACACTAAAAATAGAGGGTAGGAATATCTCAAGGTACTTTAATACCTGAAGACTTCTGTAGTTGAACAGGCTAATTTTTGGTGGCAGTGTTGGAAAGAAAGACTATCTCACATTCATGTTGGCTCAGGGATGCTTCTGTTTGCAGAACTGTGTGATGACCCAAACCAGGGACCTGATGCAGCTGAAAAAACATGTTTTGTTTGGGCTCCTTTTCAGCTGAATTCACTTCTGTTTTGGCACAGCTCTGGCCAGCTTTGGCCAGAATAAGCAGTATCTCTGAGTGTTCATCTGTGCCTTGTATTTGCTGAAATCACATTCTGAATTACTGGTTTGGAAATTTAGGGACATCATTCCCCAGCAAGTAGTTATTACTAGACAATCAAGCACAAGAGATGATAGCCTGTATGCCAAAGAAATGGACACAATTTTAAAGATCTGAGGTCCTTCAGTTAGAAGGAACAATGCCAAAGCTGTCTGCTGAATAAAGTAATGAAGACTTTAGCAGCAATATCAGTGTAATGTATTCCTTCTGCCTGTACTGGGCACATTGTCCTCCCAGATGGTTCAGCATAACTCTATAAGGTAAGCAGTTACGTAGGTGGAGTAGAGAACTGCTTCTACTAAGTCACTTTCTTCTTTATGTTTAAATTGTTACTTCTAGTGTACTTACAGCTAAACAGACCAACTCAAGGCTAGTAATCTGGAGCAAAGACAAGAAAAAGTGTCTTTTGGTGACAGATGAGAGGCAGTAAAACTCTCCTGCTTGTGCTGAGGTGGAGGGAACATATCAGATCTCTTGAAGTCCCCACTGACATCCATGTTATCCTTATTCTGAGTACAAGGAAGGTTTTCTTTCCACCTTCATGAGCTGTCAATCTCTGTTCAACATCATGAACAGTTAATTCACTTGCTAAAATCCATTTTTCATGCATTGCTCTCTCTGTTAGAGAGAGTAAGTCCTTTCCTTTACTTACCATGCTTGAAATCCAACTTTCTTCCATAAGGCTGTAGAAAAAGAGTTCTTCTGTGAGTCACAAAAAGGAGAATTAGAGGCAGTTCTACTCTTCCCACACCCCGCCCCCCCCGCCTCAGTTTATGAATGTCTAAGCATTAGCTGACTCAAGTTTATTAAGTATGTAAAAATAGCACTAGGATTTTAACATCATTTGATGTTAAATAATTAGCTTATAGAACTAATGCCAACATCCTAAAACATCATATGCATGATATTCAATATATAGCTATATTCAGTAATAAATATCTTATGGAATTCATATAACTGAAGCCCACACAAGAATAAGGAAGCTGCCAAAAGTAGTATCATATCCAGTTGGCTTAGTCAGCAAGAAACCAACTGGTCCACAGATGCTCTTTTTTTCCATGAGAAAATATCCTCTTTTGCATGTCTCCTGTCTGCAAAATGTTTCATATGAACTCTTCTCCTCCTGCAGGCTGTAAATAATTTATTCATCAAACCCTTTTATTTGTAGCAGATGGAAAACTTAGTAAAATTTTAAAAACAAGAAAGGGGAAGATTAGACACTTAGGTGAATAATAATTCTAATTGCATTATACTGCACTGACTTGTAAGAAGGCCCTAAGGCATGGGACTTGACTGACACTCAGATGGGTTTGGATGCTTTTTCACTTTTTGGGTGGCACAGACTAGAACTGGGAAAGAGGCTGTTTTTCCTAGGAGTACTTGTTCATAATTTGTAAGGATGTGAACATAGGGAATGAGGTTATGATAATATATTCCCCTGTATCTAATGTTCCCCTGTATCCAGCGTTCCCTTCCTATCCACTTCCTGCATCCTTGTCTATTGGTGTGGTTGTCTAACCCTGGTCCCAGTGAGTGTGGCAGTGAAAATGGACTAAGTGCTCTATTTCTGCAGCATGTGTCCTTTTCCCCCCTCTATTATCCTCCTTGCACAGGAACACATATTTCGGCAAGAAAATGATAAGACATTAAAATAAGCAAGACATGATATGGTTCCAAATCCTTTGCTTCTGGAACATGCACACTTTTGACAGCTTTGGTTTAGCAAACTATTGTTAACTGACTAGAGAACCTCCTGCTTTTTGTACTTTACACAAGGTCACAAAGGAAACAAATACTCTATTCCTACATGTTTTAAGGGAATAGTTCTCAGACTGCTTTTATTGCTTCCAAAAAATACTGCTGCCATTTTTATTATGGGTAATAGTCTCATAATACTGCCAATAACATAGCTGTTACTCTAGCAACACAAAAAATGTTACTTTGATTATATAATTCTATTTATAAAATAGAATTTATTATTAGCTAAATACTTGCATGTGACAATAGCTCCTCCTGTAATGTAATGACATGGACCAAATAAGCCAAATTTTATTCAATTAAAGTTTAAAATATATAATATATACAGAAAGTATGTTTTGAATCCCATAATGCTGTGATTTCCCATTAATTTGAATAGTATTCTATAAAAACACCCTCAGATCGTGGATCTATTTTATTATAGAGTGATAGTGTAATAATTAATAGGACAGATGTGAAACAGCAGCACACAGGAGAGGAAAGAGGAATTACATAAATTTCAGTAACAGGAGATACTCTGAGAAGTCTTTTTAGTGTAAGAAACACTGCAAGAAAACTCTTCCTTTTGTAACTGAATGTTATCTGGACTGAATTGTGTTGGGTCCTGGAAGCTGACCTGATCTTTATTGTTGAAATACTGCTGACTGATTGATTGAAAATGAAGGAGGGGAGCACATGTTAGTTGTTATGCTGTTTTCTGTGAATGTACACACGTTCCTGTTTCTGTAACCCTCATCCAAATTAAGAAAAGAAGAATTTTGCCATTCATTTCAGAGGACTCCCTTGTGCAAGGCAATGTAATTTGCCTTCATTATTGAAGCTATGTGAGCTTTATTACAATTTTTTCTTTTGTTTTTTTTTTTTTTTTTTTTTTTGTTTTGTTTTTTTGTTTTGTTTTTTTGTTTTTTATTTTAATACTAAGGCTTCCCTCATGCACCTGTTATCTGGGATTTGGCTCTTAAAATGCATTTTGTCAGAGAATTATGTCAATATCAAGTATAAAGGTGATGTCATTATGATAGAACTATTCACTTGGTAGTTAACTGAAGGCATTGCTTTCATAGACAACACAAAATGATCTCCAAGCTAAAAGTTTCATGTCTCTTACTATTTAAAAAAGAGTGTTCTTAGACCAATGAGACCAGATGTTCTATGCATCCAGCTGTTCCCCACCCTGACTTGCATATTTCATAGGCATTTAAAATCTGCAGCATCACTGTTGAGTTTACTGCACTATTAAGTTAAAAACTGCATCAAATGTTGTGCTGCAGTTAAGTGGAAAATTTACTGTGGGTGGGTTATTTTTGCAGGAAAAGAGAGTGCTGTTCTCCTTTGCTAATACTCTAGGAGACATAAATGGAATTTCTTTTATTTTTTGTAAGCAAATTATTAATAAAAGCTATTTACACATTTTTTCAGGGCTTCCATCTGTAACTTCCTTTCAAATCAATTGCAAAAATAACATACAATCTTTCCAGTACAACTGGGCATTTAGGCAGAGTTATATAAATAAAAGTTACTGCATTGACAATGAGATAATAATGTAACAGCTGTAGGGGCACATACTTGCACATATTTCAGCTGGTATATACCTAGTACCAGGTTCAACATATTTTGTTGACATAGATTAGTTTAATGCTTCTACCTTATTGTACTTTTTATTTCTTTGTTGTGGGGGAACCCTGCCTGAGGACTGCCAAAACAACCAGGACACATCTTTCCAGGAATGGATAGATCTGACAATCAAATGATTAATGCCAGAGATTTGACAACTACCTCAAGTTACAGAAGTTAATGTTTTGAAAAGGTATTCTTAGCATAGATAGTGATTATATGTATTAGATAGATAGTTATATCATTTGTATTTGTATGTTTGTCCCCCCTGGCTGTGTTATCTGGTTACCTGGTTCCCTGCTTCTCCCTTGGCTAGCCAGTGATGCAATAACAGCATCATCATGTAAGGCTGGCCACCCCCAGTTTTCCCCCCTCCTTTCCTTCCCCTTACCTGCCGCGATCTGCCCTAACTCCTCCCAGTTTCCAAGCCTCTCCCCCCGACCCTATATCAGTCTCATGCGCCCATAATAAAGTATTCCAGCCTTCTTCACCCCTCACCGGCTGCGGACCGTGTCCTTCCCTCCCGTCGGCATGTGATACTTTGTTACTGTATTAGAGAACATCCACTAACATACTCCTGCAAAATTTCATTCACAGTATCAGCTAAATTAGGACTTTCAAGTCACAGAGTTTGAAAAAGAGAAAGGAGAGGAAATACTCCTCTGAGAAGTAGTTTTGATGTACAGCCTCTTACTTATAGGGTAAATGTGTGAATTTTCTTAAATATCTGGTCAACCGTGCTAGATAAAGCAGAAGAAAGGTACATTGAAATGTGCTGTACCCCATTTAATTTATCTTTAGACATTTGAAATCTGTGTGGATAACAACAGAGAATGAGAATCTTGGCTTTGAAGTTGAACTGACTCTGATAATGGCAAAGAAACATAAAATGATCAGCATTGAGAACCAAACTCACAAAGTTTTCATCTAAAATATTTGTCGTGGTAAGTTTCACAGACTAGTCAATGAAAGTAGCAAGATTTAAAGATTTATAGATTTTTTTTTTCTGATGTGTTTTAAAACAATGTTGATTTATTAAAGCACAGTAAATGTTATTTCACCTGTAACAGCAGGATAAAGGTAAAAGGAAGAGCAAAGCACATGTAACAAGATCATACATCACCCACAGTGCTCTTGGGGAAGCAATAAGTCTTACGTTTTTCTCCCTTTCTATAATCTTCCTGCAGTGTTCACGGGATAATCATTACAGTTTAATCTTTGCCCTCTGAAGGTACAATATCTGGCTTTCAAAATCTCACACTGATCTGTGTTGTGACGTAAAGAGCAAGACTTAGTCTTGCAGTACCACCCTGGTTAATTATTTGACTGCCATTTCTTTTTGTACTCAAGGGGAGTGCCAGGCTTTGAGTTAGACATTGAATTCTCATAAAGTTTTGTATTTGTATTTGCAAGAGTGATTACAGACTTGGCTAGCTGCCCTGAGGAAACAGGTCTTGAGCAACACCCAAGTGGTTGTACTTTAGACCTGAGATGATGGAGTTTTACAGAAATAAATACCTGTATTGCATAATACTGAAAAGGTATTTTCAGGTACTTTTTTTTTTTTTTTTTATGAATAGATATAGCATGATTTCAAAGCTATTAGTTTTTCTATAGTCCCAAATGGAATGTGCTTCAGCCTCTTTCTTTCATTCTCTCTTCACTTTTTTCTGGTGGCTTTTGTTGTTGTATATCACTTCCTTAGAAATAGCCTAGCAAATATATTTAAGTACAGTAATGCAAGTCTGGAAAATGAATCTTGCTCTTGCTAAACTGACTGTTCACACTCAGAATAGTTTTTAGAACTGTAACTCTTGAATTTAAGGCATCTATGTCAAGTAAATATTACCATTATTATTAATGTGGGTGTGATTTATTGTCCATCATCATCACAGGTACCAAATATTTACCTGTGCATAAGATACTGTACAATGATGTCATCCCTGCACAAAGTGTAAGCATTTGGTATGATATACTTTCTGTGGACCCCTCTGAACTTAGAGTCTAGGACATGAGTCATATGAACTTCTGCTTCAGGATGTCCCTATGAAAATGCCACTTCACCTCTGGATCCTGAAGAGAATATTTTACGAGTTCCCTGCACTAAAACAGTAATAGTGATCCAATGGTTCATGCTCTACTTCCCTTTTCCACAGAGACAAGCCATATTGGGTGGTGGGAAATGTGTCCTGATAAGTGACAGGCAAAATACTGGTACCAAGTAGCATCACATGCTAAAAGTAGCTGTCAATATTGCTTGGACATTCACAATTCAGCAGTGATGCCCTATGCTGCCCTGCCCTGTATGATCTGCTACAGATGGTCTTGTTGCAACCCTGCCTTCTTGTGCTCCTCCGGTTTTTGGTCACATGCCCTGGTAGCACTTTTCCTTTCCCAGTAAAAGGTTGGTAAATGTGGTGAGATTAGTCTGAGACTGTAGGGAGACATTAGTGAAGGCAGGGCTATACCAAGGTGGAACGCCTTTTGTCTGGGTCAAAATCTCTCATGCCCATCTGGCTCCTGCTGAGATCACATTATGAAGGAAATGGTATAGTAAGTGTAGAAACAAATACTGCCCCACCTTTCACAAAATCCACTGAATTTCTCCTTTCTAAAACTTTAATGGGAGCATGAGGGTACTATAATTGTGTTATTTTTGGCATCTGCTTCACGTAATATTTGACATTATTGCCACCAGAAACTTTCCTTATCGTATATTTTGGGTCAGCAGCGAACCATGCACAACCCAGCAGCACAAAACTGCTTTCCAATCAGACCACTAGGCTACAGTTAAGTTCTTAAGCAACATTTAACTGGAATCCACATTTAAGTAGAATCTTAAATCCTGGTCTTCCAAACTAGAAACTGATGAACAAAAGAGAAAGCAGAAATGCAATTCAGAAAATATTTTATTGAGTACAATACCATTTTATTGTAGGCTTTTGTCAAAGGTCTACTTTATAAAATACCCCCAACCTCTCTGAGGTTGAATACAGCTTGGGCAGCAGCACAAGGAGTGGGAGAAGAGAGGGGCAGCACCTGCAAATTTTCATGCAAGGGGCATAATATGGGATATTTGCATCCAGACAATACCTTGTCATAGTGCCCAAGTATGCACCAGCTCACCAGAAAAAAAATAAAAAAAGAATGAATCTACATTTAAATTTTATAAAACATTGTAACAATCAGCTACAAAATCAAATTTACTGGGTGTTGCCACTGCACATTTGACAACTAAACTCAAGATCGTAAAATAAAAATTAGGTCCTCAGAATGAGAGTACTGCAGGAAGCCTTGTGTGGAAATAGGATTAACTCTAATTCCAGAAACTGGTGGTTAACAAGAAATCATAACCACTGTAGATAAAACAGCTGCAATTTTTACCAATGTTCTAACATCTAACTTCCATTTTTAGTGGATGGAAAACAAGGAAAGTTCCTGGAAATTGGGTTAATCCCACAACATATGTCTAATCAAGACTTGGCATAAAGATTCTTGAAAGGAGCTTAACAAACAGTAGTCCACAGGCAACTTTCAGTTCATGAAGCAACTACTCAACTCATAGAAAACAGCCTTAAGTGGGGTACAAGTATGGTAATATTTACATGAATTAAGTTGATGCTTACTGGAATGTAGACCAACTAATTTTTTTGGTGTGTCCATTTTCAGCAATGGCAAAGCATAAATGTGCTATAAAATGTAGGAACAGTCTAAAGCAGCCTTGAAAAAGTCCCTATATTGCTTAAATTCTCTCAACCCTACCTCTTTATGAAGTATATATACATCCAGAGACTCTAAGAAGTTTTCAGGTTGACCATATTTCTAAAGCTAATTGGATTTTATGAGCTGGTCCCCACAGAATCTTTAAAAATCTGCTGTGAAACCTGCACTGTACTGCCAAAGAATTTGAGAAGCACTTGTTATAACAGTAAATACGAAGGTAAGCATAGCAGTTAATATGTCATATTACACAGACTTCCATTGTCATTTGGGTATGCATGTCCCAACACTTGTAAGTATCACCAATTTACCAGGAAATAATTTTATAAAGCAGGGTAGAAGAATTTGTTGACTATAACAATATTTTCAAACAAAAAGTAAATTACTAAACCACACTTTAAAGAAAGAAAAATGGAAATATAAAGTTTAGCATATTTATTACTTATTAAAGGAAAAAATCCAGAATAGTCCAGGAAGGCCAAAGTATTCAAATAATTCAGCAAAGCTCTGTTGAAATGAATTTCTTATTTATTAAAAAGACAACACATTCTTAAGAGAGCATCTTCTGCAATGAAATAATTTAATTTCTTCATATAGACACATCATACACAATGTCAACAACCATGAAAAACAATACAAAATGCTTTCAAATTTAACAAGTAGAAAAATATAACTAGTATATATGGCAATTGTGAATCTGATACTGTACAGAAGTATTTATGGATTTTACAAATAAATTATAGCTTAAATGCCCTTTTTAATTTTTCTAACTGTACACTGGAGCATAGTTTCTGAAGCTTACCACTAACTTGCCACAAATGAGTGCCAGTCAAATGTCCTGCCCACAAGCTCAAAAAATTTCTTGTTGGGTTCATGGAAATATTCATGCAGTTTCTCGAGTAACCGGGTATCTACTTGCGGGTGCGCTCGTCCTTTTGACTCATGTAAACAGCGCTCTCTACCACTGTCCCTCAGGCAGTAGAAACCTTTAGTTTTATTGAAATAAAAGTTTGAAGCATTTATCTGTGGTGATAACTTCAAAAATCTCTCTACCTTTTCTATTTCTGGGAAGGGATCTTTGATTAGTTTATCTCCATCTACAATGTGGATATGATCAAGAGGAAAATACTTCAGCCAGTTCTGCATGTGAATGTAATACAAGCTTCTGTTTATTGCCTTGTAGTCCACATTGAGTTCACCATCTTTAATCAGGAATTGTTCGATGGATGGATACGGCTTGTGCTTCTGCATATGATTGTAGAACACTTGGGTGTAATCTGATAGTACTCTCTCACTTGGGTCTCTTAAAATAAGGAGTAGTCTTATTGACTGGTTCATGTTATAAACTCTTTCAGGCACTTTAGGTGATGTGAAATATGCGGGAGTTTTTTCCACGGTGATCTGATGAGAATAAGAGAATGGCATTTGATTAACATACCACTGCAATCCATTTCTGTAATGATCTTCCCAGTCAAAGAAGTGAACTTCACTTTCTGCTGCTGCAATATCTGGATGGAGACTCAACATCTCTAACAAAGCTCTTGTTCCACCTTTTCTCACTCCAATAATAATAGTCTGTGGCAGCTGCTGACATGATCCATTAGAATGAATGTTTTCCTTGAAGTCATTTTTCTGAGATGTTTTCTTTAAAAGCTCTCTCTGAACAGACTGAGAAGAAGCCTCAGCATTCGAATTTATAGCTGGTCTGGAAGGCACTATCTGAGGTTGAACAATAAGAAACACAGCTCCCAGCAGAAAAGCTGCCATGACAGAAGTTCTTAGTCTGGTTTCACTCAAGCAGATAATAGGGCATAGAGCAATTTCCACCGAGAACAACCTTTAAAAGTTGTTTTTGTTTTGCTGAGTGAATGTGTATTTCTCAAAGAGAAACTTCGCTGAAAGAGGAAAAGAAAAAGAAAAGCACATTATTTTATATTCAGACATATCACTACTAAAGCCACACTGCAAATATATTTTGCTTTTCAGAACTCAACAAACTTCTTTAGCTTTCCTAACTCTAGGCTCATAGATAATGTGATGTAATGAAATGTTTTAAAAGACAGGCATACAATGCCATGAGAAAATGACTTCCAGTCATTAGGAGACATGAACACTATGAATCTCTCTCTTGCACCCAAGATTCATCCAGTGTTATTAACTTTTTTAAAATCTGATTTCCTTGGAGTTGAACCACAAGAATCATAGAATCAACTGGGTTGGAAGAGACCTCCAAGATCATCAAATCCAACCCTTGATCCAACACCACTGTGATTACTGTGGCCACATCCAGTCTCATCTTGAAAACCTCCAGGGATGGTGAATACACCACCTCTCTGGGCAGGCCATTCCAATGCCTGAAAACTCTCTCTGTAAAGAATTTCTTCCTAATTAAGTGGGCTTTTTTAATCTACAAGAATAGGTTTGTCTTAGAAACAAAGCATAAAAAGCAAAAGTTGTGAACTGGATCAAATGCTGGGGGTCTTGTAGGGTGTCTGGGTATTACAGACTCCAAAAGAACCATGTGAGAGAAACCTTAGAAGTCGAGGCTCTGGAGCAAAAGTCTCATGCAACATACATAGTGCTGCCCAACCATGACAAAGCAACATTCTCCTAGGAAGAAATTAGGAAGAGCTCTGGATGAATAGAAGGCTAAAGAAAAGTTGAACTTTCATGTAATTTTAAAGAAAAATTAATTTTTGCTTTGTGGTTAGGGTTTCTAAGGATAAAATAGGTGATATGCATGTTGGCTCTACAAAAAGGTAAGATAATGAAACCATAGACTATAGTACGACTGAATCAACACAACACTAAAAGAGTTGTGGTTTCAGTCTTGATACTCAGGAAAGAAAATACACAATGGATACTTCTGCAGGTAATTTCAAGTTAGCCAGCAAGCTGCCATGATGTAAAGAACTAACTTTAGTCCTTATCAAAAGCCTACTAAATACCACCACCAAACACCATTTAAAGGTCAGGATGTTTTTAATGCAGTGTTTGAAGTGAAATTGTAATAGTCTCACATATAATATAGCTGTTACATTGCCACAATATGAGAGTGTTGTGTACACAAGCTCCCTGAATTAAGATGCCTTTCAAAGACTTTATACCCTCAGTGAAGGGCTGGTTTATGACTTTGGTATGGTCTAACTCCACTTCGAATTAGAAGCCATGATGGCTGAGCACTTGACTGCTTTGCTTTAGTAGGTTACTGTAATTATGATTTTAAGCCTGGAACAGCATGTACTGTACCAGCTAACAAGGGCTGAAATACAAAATTACATATGAACAACCCGAGGAAATGCAAGGGCTAGGTTTTGGAAATTCTCCAGAGAATCTGAAAAGAAACTAATGACTTTTCCACAATAAGCTAAGTCCCAGTGCAACAAGGACTAATGATGTGTTTCTAAGGGATCTAAAGTTCTGTTTGATAGCTTTGCATTTACAGAGGTCATGACTCCATCCTGAATGGAGCAGGTCTGCTTCCTGATGTTTGCTACTGATTATCACTTCTGTGCTTTCCCTTTTTCCACTTTTAAAGGGCTACAAAGCAGTGATATTGTTAGGAAGCAGAAATCAAGGCTGTGAAGCGTAGGAAGTAAAGTGTCATGACAGATGTGAAGTCAGAGTGCCTCCCTATATGCCCACAAGCTTTGAGCTTGTGGGCATGCCCTGTCTCAGGCAGGTCATGCCCTGGGCTGTTCTGTGATGTCTGATGTGAGGCAACTTTTCAGATGAATTTGTTGGTTTTCCATTTTTGACCACTGTTTTCTGTAGGTGAAAGAGTTCCATTTTGGCTGTCGTCATTAGTCTTCTGCTATCTTTCCCTGTCCTCACCATTCCTGTTAATCTTTCTCAGCTTAATCTACTTCAGTTTTAACAAGAAATAATTTTAATTAGCCTCACACTGTGGATGGTGGTGGCGGGAGTCACTAGGTGACAGAAAATTCAATAGAGGTAAATTCATGGTGCATGTCCCCCCTGAGCTATGCTGCCACCATATTCATCAGCCGTGGGAGTAAACGACACAGCACCAGCCAGACTGGATCAGTGACTGATGGGCAGCTCAGTACATAAGAACAACAAAACATTAGCACTTGTTGAATTTTAAGGTCAGAGATTAAAGGAATAGCCACTTACTTCAAAGTATATTTTAAGTCACTAGCTCCATAAATAGCAAGCCCAAGTTGTTGTCTTAACACCTTACTGGAAAAGCATAATAGGATTCTAGTGAGGAAAAGGCTAAACTGTCTTGAAAGGAGTTACGTTAAAGACTAATGGCAGGAACTATTATTTTTTAATAGTCAGAATGAAATGTGCTGTGGCAAGCTCTGTGATAGACTGCCTCTGGAAAGATTAATTTTTAGCTGCTGGCCTCAGATATTAGTAACAACACACTGCTGGGTGAGGTTGAGTTTTTTTGGGTGGGGGACTTTTTTTTTCTTATTTTGTATGTGTGTGTGTGGTTTTGTTTGTTTGTTTGTTTTTTAAAATAAACTATATATATATATCAATTCATTGGGACTCAAGTTATAATTTATTGTTTGCACACTACTCAGTTGCCTACTTTTTTATTCAAGCCTTCCAGTGGCTGAGTACAGAACAGGAACTTTTAGAGAAAAGACACAGTAAGGTGTCTCTTAGCTGTAACTCCACTGTTGTTTTGGCTGGCATTGCTCTTTGAAATCAGATTTGGGGGATATTACAGGAGTGGTACCTGGGGCCTCATCTCAGACAGCTTTTTGAGCCTCAGTGTTTTCCCATAAGTCAAAAACTTTTTCAGGAGAAAGCTTTTCCTAAACAAACAAAAGCAACTGTTTTCTGTGGAAGCATGAAACCTCAGAATAACATGGGAATATCTCGTTTCAGACATACAGAATTTCATTGTTCCTCTCCAGCCATTTGCTTAGGTGCACATCTTCCACTGCAGAACACTGCTATAGCATCTGCAGCATTTACTTTATGTGCTCACAATGAATCACATCAGTAATTATGACATTAAAGTACCTATATGCTATTGTTGTTTTGTTTGCAAGCAATAAAGCTTTGTCTGCCTCTTCATTGTTTTTTGTTTTTCTAAACTGTATAGACTTGATATCTGGATCAATTATTTTGTTGTGTTAGACTAATGCAACACAATGGACATGAGTGTGCCTCTAAATTCAGCACAAAACATATGTTGCGTGGGCAAAGTGGTCGCCAGGAATAAAGCAGCATATAAATTGGTTGTCATTCAGCTTTCATCTCTTATATCCTCTTTAATGCTTTATGTAGATCTGTAGCTCGGTGTCTAGAATTACAGTGGTTTATATAAAAGGATGCAAGCATGTATAGCTTTATAATTTGTGGGTCTGAAAAACTCTTTCAAGAATAATAAGCATGCACTGAGGAGTTTACAACAGCCACTCTGCCAAATTGCTTTTCTGGTTTAAGAATTTTCTTCACTGCATCCACAAGTCATGCGGAGCATATATGACTTCACTCAATGACTTTGTATTCCAGATTAGTACAAAAAATTTAACTGACAGTCATTACTATTGTATTTGCTACAAGTAAACGAGCAAGTTGTAAAAGAAACACAGTTTATGTTAAATGGTGCTTTGAAGATTATACCAAGACTTTTCAAAAAGTCTGATTGCTTTTGCTTAATCTTTTCTTCAGCTTTCTCCAATTAATTAGCAAAATGTGCTATCCTGTTTATTCAACAAGATTTCATGTGGACTTTGCCAATCAAATCAGCTTTTATGTCTAAAACCTCTTCAATACTAATAGTAACTTGGAAACAAATGGAAGTTTTTCTTAGTAAATACAGTATGAAGGCCACAGCTGCCATATTTGACTTTTAAGCATATTATAGTGCTCTTTGAAATATGTCACTATGTTATGATTTTTGACTACTTACCACATTACCAAGGTATTTTAATGCCTGAGGATATTCATCAATGACATTCACATCAATTCACTCAATGACATTGCCTAAACTATCTAGATTATATACACTTTTTAGTTTAATATGCATTAAAAAAAGTAAGGTACTTTTTGCCTGGACTGATAACTTAATTTTTGCTGGGAATGGGATGGGGTTAGATTTAGCTTTGAACTCTCATAAGAACCTTCAAGTCAGCTGTCCAAGTGGGTGGGAGGAAACATAAGGAGTGTCTGCAGGGCAGTCAGTAAGTATCAGGTAGAGTCTGCTGGCAAATTTGACAGTGACATACTTCCCAAAAAAAGCACACAGCAACACAGTGAGGTTTATCAGAGCTAATGGGACACAGTTACCAGGTCAGTAACTAGGGGAAGGAGGACTACATCCTTTCCATATGCATGCAGGTGACTTCTCCTTCATTACAGAGAAGCCGTGTTTTTATGGTTCTCTAGGGACTGTGGATGAACAGGTTAAGTTTCAAATGTCCTCACTTTCTCTCCTTGCAGAGCTGAAACCCTTCACTGGAGAGAAGTCTGCCTAGACATCTAAAAAAACAGACTTTGGCCTGAATAAGAACGATAGTTCAATTGCTAAAGTTTGTCTGTAGAGGGAGATTAGAGCTGAAAATCTGAGTAAGACACTCTGTTCACATAAACTATATTTAGTTTTCCAGATGTGATAGAACCTCAGGACAGTTTGTGGACTGTATTTTCTCTTACAGGTATTTAGGCATTCAGTTCTGCAAAATGTAAGACTAACATTGCTGGTTAAAAGTAGCAGTGCAGTACAACCCACACATCTGCTATGTTGGCTTCTTCTATCGGAAAAAAAAATTCCCTTAACTGAGCTAACCAACTCTACAAACAACTTCCTACACTGATGAAGAGTCAGTGATCTGAACATTTGTATTCGGTGATGTAGTTAAAAAAACTGAATTAGATCAATTGCAGTGTACTTGAAATTCTCCCGTAACTCATTGATTTGAACAGCATACTGCTATCCTCTAAGAATGGACTGTGTCCACCATAGGATATATTCCTGAGTTGTTTATGAGCTCATCAAGTACCACTTTGTATCCTGTTAACATAAAACTCCCTAGTACAGCTACCATTTTAAGATCAATCAAGTGCAGGAAAGGAAAGGGAGCACTTTTTTTTTAAAAAAAAAAATCATCTATTTATGTAATGTTTTTTTCTTGTAAATATATTCTGCATTTTGTTATTTTTAAATACTAAACTGTCTACAATACTGTCCTCATACATTACCCCCTACAAACACCTGTTTTTAATCATATTTTGACAAAAGTTTTAAACACATGTCAATGAAATACTTGAATTCTAGTTTCCTGTAATTAACTACAAGTAATTGCCTATATTAGTGACTGCTACAGAGACAAGTATAATAAATTAAATAGAACTACATACTACTGAAACCATAAATTTCTAGGGCCATAAACTACTGATCACCTTATGATATATATAAAGAAGCCATTTGTGCATAAGAGGGGACATGAAATAATAGGCAACTCTATGAACCTGTCGTACAGTGCCCAGATGATACTAAGTACATTTCCCAAATTAAAACTGCTGCACAACCAGCAGAGATTAAACCATGGCTCTAACTTTTACACTCAAAATGTTAAGAAATCTAACGATAATTTCAGTGCTATTAAGATGATATATTGTCTATCAGCTCTAAGACTTCAAAACTTAGAGGCATTTAAAGTGTATTTCTGGTCAAGGGAACTTCATGAGCTGAGAAAGGTTGACTTGGTAGGAAGTATTTTTGGCTGAAATCTGCTGTATTTCTGCACCTGCTGTGATAAATACAGTTTATGCAAATTAGCTAGGCCACCAGTTCATGACTTCTAAAGAAGGAGTTCAGCTCCAGTGTGAGCAATAAGGTAGCAAATTTATAATAGACTATGGTTATATATAACACACACTCTTTTTCCTAAGGTCAGAAGGGACCATTTCAGTCTTTCATGCCAAGAGATCATAAAAATTTTTAGAAGAGAGAATATCCTAGATTTCAGACAACCTCATGCAGGTAAAAATAAAATGGGACACTACAGCAGAATAAAAATAAACTTGAAAAGCTCAGGATGCACAGAATTTTTTTGTACTGAATGCTAATATGGAATCCCCTTACCACCTTCTAGCAATATTTTTAATAACTGTCAGGATTCCATTTTTTGATAAAGAGGGTACGCTGTGCCACCGTCTTCTCTATCTCCCCATAAACCCAAATGCTCAAAGTCCAGAAATTACTCCCCACCCCAGTTTCCGAGAAAAATGGGTCACGTTCTAATTAGGAAGCAGAGAAATCTATTGCACAGTTAATAGAGTTGCTTCCTAATTCATCAAAGCTGTCCTCAGGAAAACAACCTGTGTGAAAGGATGGCTCTGTCCTGTCTGTACAGAAAGGGAGCCAAAGGCTCACCTTAACTGGATGTATTAAAATAGGAAACACAGCAGACTAAGCAATCTCATTCTCATTTCCCCTGCCAAGCAATTTCTTACCACCCTCTGTAGCTGTCAGCTCTGTTTCAAATACCAGTAAAATATTTAAAACAATAAAAACAAACAAACCCTCCCCCCCCCCAATAATCTTTTAGTTCACATTCCACGTACATTTCTGTGTATTCCACGCTCTTGCCTTCAGAATAACACTGGAGCAGGGTGCATACTGGTGAGGTCATCACTTTATTAGACTTAGCTAAACCAATCAATTTACTAAGTGAAGCACTACACGGTGACCTGCAGGGAACCCTCATGCTCTGGAGTGACAAGTGAGATGACCCAGCAGGATACTCCATCTTGGACTGCCTTGGCATATTACAATTTTATTTTTCTTATAATCAAAACTTTTCATGGAAGTCCATCAGCTTTGACATATTTTTAGCTTATACGCTATGGGTGGCATTTCTAGAGGGAAGGGAGAGACCCCAGGCTAGTCAGACTAATGAAAACATTTTTCCTTCCCTCTATGAAAAGCAGAAGAGTTGTATGTAGCTATACATGCATATATTGGAAAACAGTTTCCCACCCACTGTTTTTCTGTAATGTCTGTGTAAACATACAGCGAGTTCACAATAACCAAAGTAGTATCCTGACAAGGGGAGGGACACAGGTAGGACCCTGGCAGTTCTGGGGTTGGAATTTGCTCTGTTAAATTAGTGTCTCTCCACTGCAGTAGCTGGCTTTGCTTCAGATGCATAATCTTGCTGCTAACCTACCAGAGGTATTCATTTGACTATGTAATATCAGAAATCTTTTTTTCCAGAAAGGAAGAAAAACAAAAACAGGGTGGGTACTGAAACAGTGGATGTGCAAGACATAGCTGAAGTTGATGCCAGTGACTGTGCTCTTACTGAGAGATTCTTGTTTCTGAGCAATGTGGGAAATGCACTTATTCAAGAGTGCAAGAAACACTAGTATCCGTAAATTTTAAGTTATTATATTTATACTTACAAAATAAGTTTGATAGCCAGACAATACATGGGCAGTCACCAAAGTAAACCCATTCTACTCATGTTCCACTTGCCATATATACTGTAGAGGCTCTCGGTGGGAATGGATCTGCCATGCCAGAAAGATGCTCCCTGCAGACATTCCATCCCCATGCCATTCAAGCACGGTATTCCTAGAACTTCCCTGATAATTTTTTCCAAAATTAGCACCAGTATCCAAAAAGGAACAGTCTTGAAATAGGGAAAGCCCTCACCTTACTGCACTAACATAGGGAGGAAGGAGAATCATATACTTTAATTCCCTGTCAACTGAGGTGATTAAATTGTCTGTATTAGATGCATTCTCTTTCCTAATCTTTCGAATGTCTGGCTGAAAGATGAGACCAAATCAGAACTCTTCCAGACGGAGATTGCCACAGCTCCCTATTGCATCCTTTTGCCCCCAAAAGATTTGAACTGCACACACCTTTATCCCTGGAAAGCACACTGAGAACCTCCAGTAACCAAGCCTTCCCTGTAATATTCTAGGAAGCCAGTCCTTCAAAACAGAAATGAGCTGGAGGTAATGCTTTGTGCCCTCCTGCCAATCCCCAAAGACTACTGTCCCTCCAGCCCTATGCAGCCCGCCAGGTTCCAGTTCAGCACGCTGCATCCAGCCGGCTCCAGCCTTCAGCGTGGGAATGGACGGACCAAAGATGCTCAGCGGAGCTTTCGCAAGTGTGCTCCTGTCAGGTAGGAGCTCCGCACCGTGGCATCTCACTTCCACAGTCCTTACGCGTGCCTGTCATTTAGCGACGGGGAAAAAGTGGAGAAAAAGTGCCCGGGGGGCCACACCTGGCCAGGTAGTGGCGACCACTTTGCTTTTCCTACCCTCCTTTCTCTCCTTCCCCCCCATCGACAGCACTGCCTCCCGGACCCCGACGCGGTGAGCACGGGGGGCGTGCCGCGGCGCTGCGGGTCCCTGCGGGGCTGGGGGCGGCTCAGTGGCCCCGCACACGGCCGGGACCCGCGCTGCCCAGCCCCGCACACGGCCCCGCACACGGCCGGGACCCGCTCTGCCCAGCCCCGCACACGGCCCCGCACACGGCCGGGCCCCGCGCTGCCCGGCTCCGCAGCGGCGCGGCGCGGTGCGGCGCTCGCCTCCCTTGTGCGGGGCTCCCACCTGCGGCCAGCAGGTGCCGGGCTGGCGGGCGGCAGCGCCGGGTGCCAGCGCCGGTGCACCCCGCGGGGCGGCACAGCCCACGCACCACCGCCCCGGCACCCGCTCCCACCCCGAGAACTTCCCCCGCCGCGCAGGGACCCCCGCGCGTCACTCACCGCCGGGGCGCGGGGCCGTGGGGCAGCGCCCGCTCCGCAATTCCATGGGCGCCCGCGGGTGCCGGCAGCGGCAGCAGCAGCAGCGGCGGCGGCAGAGCCGGGGGAAGCGCTCCCGGCAGCGGCGAGCGGGGGATCGGGCGAGCGGGGGAGCAATGGAGCAATGGAGCGACGGAGCGCCCGCTGTCACCCTGCTGCCCGCCCGGCAGCGCCGCAGCCCCAGCCCCGAGCCGGGCGCCGGCTGGTTTGTACGGCCCCGCCCCGCCCCGCCCGCGTCACCGGCACAGCCCGCCCCGCCCGCCCCGCAGCAACCGGGGAGGGCGGCGGCACCGCGGGGTGTGCGGCGGGCACACCGGTGCGTGTGTCCCTCTGGGAACACACACCTATGTGCAGGCATAGGAGTTTACGCGAACAGTGTTACGGGCCTGCAGAAACAAGCGGCTCTCCGCAGAAAGCACGCCCCTCCTCACCCCCCGTATCGTCGTAGAATACCCTGAGTTGGAAGGGACGCACAAGGATCAAGGAGTCCAAGTTCTTCGATTGCCTGCTTCCCGTGCCTACAAAAATAACACTCATGAGAGGTCACATGAATAGCAGACTGATGGCCCGTGTATTTACTTTTCCTACTTCTTGTTTAGTTTCTCGGGACTTTACAATGTGGCTCTGATTTTTTTTTTTTTTTCATTTCCCCTGAAATGCTTTCTGTTCAGCCAGATAAATTTAGGATGAATATCTAGATTGACAGAAATGCTGCTTTCTAAGAGCAGGGAGGAAAAGGCCTTCTGGGGATCTAAGTCATAGGGTTAATTTATTGAAATAGGTATGTATTTACAATGAACTAAACCGTAAGGGTTTTTCAAGAAAAAATGCATTAAAACCGGCATTAACATACTGCATCTATTCCTTCAACAGCCAAACTCTTGAAGTTTACTGTGAGTAAAATCCAGGCCCAAACAACAACAACAACAAAAAATAAAAAAAAAATTAAAAAACACAAACCAAACAAAAAAACCCCAAACAGACAAACAAACAAACAAATAAACAAAAAAAAAGAGAAAAATAAGGAAAAAATAAAGGCTGGTGGGGAATTAATTTCTTAGCTGATTTTTATCAGCTCCATGCAGTCTGACAGACCTGACAGAGGTGGGGTGTTCCCAAAGATAAATTAGCTGGTTGTACATAGGTCTTAGCGTTGTTTGCCTAAAGAGGTAACTTCTGTTTCAAACTTTTACTTCTTTTCTCTATTTTTACTTATGTAACTTTGCTTGGAAAGAATAGTTGCTTGCTCATGAGCTTGCTTTAAGAACTGCTGTTCTCCAATGGCACATGCTTAAATTGATTTAGGGTTTGGTGTTTCAGTTTCCATCTGTGCTGGTGGAGCTGTTTGCACAAGCATTGCAGGACTGGGCTCTCACTGTACAAGTACACCAGCCAGACTTTTTTCCATTCTTCTACTAAAAGCTGTTTCTGTGTCTGCTGTGTGAGGACTGGGTGGTTGGCATGAGCTGGATCTAAACAACTTAGAAGGGTCTCTTTAAATAAGCAGTGGATGAGAAAGGCATAAATCACCTCTCCAATCTTTGACAGGACACTGGTTAATATTCCTGCTGCAAGTGGACTAATAGGAGGTTTGCAGGAGGCTGTCATAAAATCATGGAATCAAAGAATGGCTTGGGTTGGAAGGAAATTTAAAGACCATCTAGTTCCAATACCCCTGATATGGTCAGGTACAATATTTGCTAAACCAGGCTGCTCAGAGCGCCATCCAACCTGGCCTTGAACACCTCCAAGGATGGAGCATCCACAACTTCTCTGGTAAATCTGTTCTAGTGCCTTACAGTAAAGAATTTCTTTGTGATATCTAACCTGAACCCACTCTCGTTCAGTTTGAAACCACCCCTCTTGTCCTGTCACTACACACTCTTGTAAATAGTCTCTCCATCTTTCCTGTAATAGGCTCCCTTTAGGTACTGGAGGGCCTCAAACAGGCTACTCCAAAGCCACCTCTTTTCCAGGGTGAACAAACCCAATTCTCTCAGCCTTTTCTCATAGGGAAGGTGCTCCACCCCCCTAATCATCATGGTGATCCTCCTAAGGACTTCCTGCAACAGGTCCATATGCTGGGTGCTCCAGAGCTGGACACAGCACTTTAGATAGGGTCTCACCAGAGTGGAGTAGAGAGACAGAATCACCTTCTCTTGATCTGTTGGCCATGCTGCTTTTAATACAACCCCTAATTATGGTTGGCTTTCTGGGCTGAGAGTGCACATTGCTGGCCCATGTCCAGTCTCTCATCCACCAGCACCCCCAAGTCCTTCTCAGCAGGGCTTCTCTTGATCCCTTCATCCCCCATCCTGTGTTGATATTGGACGTTGCCTTGATCCAGGTCTTGTTAAACATTATGAGATTCCCATGGGCCCACTTCTCGAACTTGTTCACGTCCCTCTGTATATCATCCCGTCCTTCAACTGTGTCAACCACAATGCTCAGCTTGGTGTCATCTGCAAACATGCACTTGATCCCTTCATCTATGCCATTAATGAAGATATTAAATAACACTGGTCAGACCCCTGAGGGACACGACTTATCACTGATTTTCATTGGGACTCTGAGCCATTGACGACTCTGGATGTGGATTGGCTGCTCTGGATGTGACTATCCAACCATTTCAAACAGTCCACCCACTGATTCCGTGTCCCTGCAATTTAGAAAGAAGGATGTTGTGGTGGTCCATATCAAAGGCTTTACAAAAGTCCAGATAAATGGCACCTGTAACCCTTCACTTGTCCATTGATGCAGTCATTCCATCATAGAAGGCCACTGCGTTGGTCATGTAGGACTTGCCCATAGTGAAGGCATGCTGCCTGTTTTGAATCTCCTCCCTGTTCTCCATGTGCCTTAGCACACTTCTAGGAGGAACTGTTCCACGATATTCCCAGGCACAGAGGGGAGGTTGACAGGTTGGTAGTTCCCGGGGTCTTCCTTTTTACCCTTTTTGAAGATGGGCACAATATTTCCTCTCTTCCAGTCAGCTGGGACTTCACCTGGATGCCACAACGTTTCAAATATGATAGATAGTAGGTTGGCAACTACATCAGTCAATTCCTTCAGGACTCTGGCATGCATCTTATTAGGTTCCAGAGAGTTGTGTATGCTCAGGTTCTTCAGGTGGTCGTGTACCTGACCTATACATACAGTGGGAAGCTCTTTGCTCTCCCAGTCCCTATCCTTCTGAGATCCACTTCTCATCCACTTGAGAAGTGTGGAAAGAGCAGTGAAGGCTGAGGCAAAAAAGTGATTGAGCACCTCAGCCTTCTCCTCATCTGTTGTTGCTAGTTTACCAGCATTGTTTGTCAGATGGGTACACCTTCTTTGACTTCCTCAGCAGGGCACACCTTCTTTGACCATTGCCTGTGACTTGCTCACTCCTTAAGTGCAGGGCTGTGGGAATGTCAGGTCACATTTGCTTACTGCACTTAAAAACAGCTTAATGCACTAATGCTATACAAAAATGTTCATATTGTATGTTATCTTAAATCCTTTTCTTTCAGCCTTGGCCTGCACTGATATTATGACAGGAGCTGAAGCAATCAATTATGGAGCTCTGTTTTCTAACCATGACTTCTATCGAGGGAAGCAGAACAAAATGCTCTGTTTATTTAAGTATCACTAGCAATTTCAAATGGATTACAGGAAGTAGGGGCGTGTGTGTGTGTGGAGTTATTTAGTTAACAACTGTTTGTCTGCCTCCAGCCTCGAATAGGCATACTTTTGTATGGGTAAATTAATTAGTAAAATAAATATGTAAGAGAACATCTAAGGAATGAAAAGTACTCAGTTATGCTTTAAAAGGAGTATCTAAATAGAATCTTGTCAAAGACTTTCAAGAAACAAATGCAACTACTTAAGGAAAAATAGGATAATATAACTATAAATGTATTTTATTTTATAATTTTGCATATTTAATATTTAAGATGTTTCCTGTATTTAAGTGTACTATATCATTTCAGTGTAATTGCTTTAGAACCAATAGATATGTGCAAATGCTTTATTTTTATTTTTTAAAGATAGAAATAGAATATTACACAAGTGTTTACTAAAATAAAATAACAGTAATACTGTCAGTTTGCTTTGTATTTTAATATCTTCAAGTATGTTTTATTATAAACCTGTGAGTCTAGTAGAGAAATACATTCATTTACAATTAGCTTTGCTGTTTAACCCTGCTATTTATGGCATGACAGTGAGTTTTAATTTTCTTTCAAACAGATTATAATCAAAAAGCTTAGATGTTGTTCAGCTTCTATAGACCCACACAATTCAGTCATAAGGGATCATTGTTTCTTCCATGTGATCTCTAGGTCAGATGCCATAATATAAATTTCATATTTAATATCCAATCTTGATAGAATCAAAAGGTGAAAAATTTGCCATTTCTTTAGGTATTTTGTTCCAATCATGAACTATCTTTTGTGTCAAAACAATAACAGAAAACATCTGTGTACCTTTAATTCTGAAGGTATCTAAGTGTAGCTCCAAGCTATTGCTTTATATTATCACCTTCTCAGATAGATTAAAGATATGTTTAGCCCAAAAATATACTTTCTAATTCTAATTAGGTCACTTCTCAGTATTCTTTTCTTTTTTTTGTTTTGTTTGTTTTCTTTTGATAAGCTAAACAGTGATCTCTTTCAGTGTCTCAAAGAAAGGCTCAAGAAAGTTTAAATTTAATTAGTTTTCTTCACTTTTCACAAGTCTTCCTCAGTGAGTGCAATACTGATACTTAATATTCACAACAGAAGCATTTTCAAAATGCTTTGATAATGGATCCCTGTTGCCAATAAGGTTTCAAAATCTATCAGTTACTCAGTTCTTAAGCTATTTCAGGTACCTTTCATTGTCATGTAATCCTTATTTTTTAAATACAAATGTTCTGAGCTACTAAGTCTAATGCCTTATGAGAGTATAGGTCTGTTTTGCCTGCATGCTTGTCTTTATCAAGTAACTCTTCAGCTGTGGGAAAAGTGTTAAGAAAGAGTGACATTAAGTCGACACATGCTGTACTTTTTTGACTAATTGAGTAATGACTAATTTAGAAAAAGGAAATGAGAATTCTTAAAGCCAAAAGAATGAGAAAGGAAACTAAAATGGTCAATGCAACATTGCCAATACTCATTTATGTTTCCCTGGTTAGTTCAAAAATCAGTATGTGAAAAATGGGATGTCTGATTTTACCAGAGTTCCAGTATATCCTGAATGACTGACATGTGCCATATATGCAAAGGTAGGGGTGTTCTGCCCATACAGTAAATTAAATGGGAGCCTGCTCAGAGGTAAAAACTCTCCTGGAGGAAATGGCAAATGATTCAGAGCCAGGGTTGAATAATTTGTGGACTGGCCTGGAGACAGGGTCCATGTTGGGGACAGGACCCATGTTGGAGACAGGAAGACAGCAGAGGTGGGAAGCCTGCACAGCAGGAGAGAGAAGGTGGTGACTCACCTGTGGCTCCCAGGATGAACCACAGTGCCTCTCACCCAGCACTGGAGGTGGGCTTTACTAGAGATCATTCATTCTGTGCTGCCATAAACATCAGTGGGATTTGGAAACTTTTAAACACTGTGCCACCACTGCACTCCTTCTCACAGTAGGTGTTTTAGAAATGCAGAGGTAGAAGGTAGCTGAAAGAGGAAAGATATGAAAATTTCTTAATTGAGGAAATACTTGGAGCTTTCTCTGTGTGGTCTATGCTGGAGCTGCCTGTTACACAACAAAATCTACATTTGTCAGGTTAAAGTAATGCAGATACAACTTAAGTAATTCAGGGCATTTCCAACTCACAGACTTTTGTCACCAGGAAATACTCTAGGGAAATCAAGAAGGAATTAGTGGTATAATCCAGCTGGCTAAGGGAATTCAGGTGTTGAATTTTAAAATACAATTAAATAGGTATATATTGTAATGTTATTTTAAATTCAGGAAATAAAAGATAAGTTACTTCAGGTCTCAAAAGTAAAGAAGATGGGTCTAACTTTTATCAAAAGTGTAAAGACACGAGTAATGCACCACTTTGATGACAAAAATGAAGTGGGAAGGGAAGTATGGAAAGATGTATGTGGTTGGGAGCATGAGGTTATAAACTGGTCTTTGTGCAGGTGAAATACATTTGAAGTTTTTCCTCTTTCCTATGCATTGTGTTTTACCTTCATTCCCAAAGGCAAGCACTTATGAGACATTCGGGTTGGACATGACAGATCTTGACAGAAATAACAAGTTGATAGAAATCTAGGGAACCGTCCTTTCACTTTTTAATCAGTTTGCTCCAGTACTTGCAGAGCAAGGCAGTGATGCTTGTAGGGCCTAATATCATTATTGATAGAGATGTGGTTTAGCAGAAACAAACCAAAATGAGCTCTTGGGTGGTGGAACCTTGTACCATACAAGATATGTGAGCTCTTGGATTTGAAAAAAGGGCTTGGGATTTTGCAGTCCACAGGTAGAGCTTGATCAGTATTGGCAGAAGAGGCTGTGCCTCTGGTCCGGAAAAAGTTCCTGTCTGGAGGAGAAAGCTGTCAGGGCTGTTCAGAGAAGAGCTGTCCTTGAGATTGAAAAGAACAGGTTGGTTGTTTGGAAACAGGGAAACAAACTGGGAATGAGACAGTAGTTTGAATTTGAACACATATACAAAAGGCTAATCTGTAAACTTTTTGAAAGCTGAGTTTACTTTTGTCAAATGTCCAGTGCTGTTGACAACCAGCTCTCCTTTTTAGAGGCAGTGATAGTGACTAGAATAAAGGCAATATTGAGGAGATGTAATATTATGGTCCAGGCTGGGAGTCCCTTTTCCACATATTCTCTCTATGGTCAAGCATTTTTAAAATCAAGATCACAGATTAAGCAATAAAATGCAGTGAAATGTAGCAGATGGAAAGAAACTGTGTGAGAGGGACCAGACTGGTCTAGGTACAATACTGAAGGAGGTGCAAGGAAAATCTAAAAAGCCTAATCTCCTAAAAATATTATCAGGGATGATTTAACTACAAAGAATGATTGAGAGCTTGTTGCATATGTGAACTTATGAAAGCTAGGTGGAAGTGAACCACGCAGAAAAGAGGAGATAAATGATAATTAAGTGATAAGATTGAACTTTTCCAGAGAAATAAATAAAGGATTAGTTTGAAGATAGCTGTTTAGATTTTTATTTGAAATGATCTCTGTGAAGCATGCAGTATTGCCATGACCTTCTAATTTATTTTCTTTAGGCAAACATTCTCAGATTGGGGCTTTAAACTCCAGGAGCTGTGCACTGAAGTTTATACTGCATAACCAGGAGGCCTGTCAAAATTCTGTAGTTCAGTATAAACATTTAAGAGTTTTCCTTTCTGTAACTGTGGTACTGTTTGTAATAAGAAACAGAGCTTATTACTTGGTGATGCAAGATTCAGAATGATTGCTTTTACGTGATCTGAAGAATGCTGGGTTTGACAAAGTGAAGGAAGAAAAAGATTAGTAGTAAGTTGACAATGGATGAGATCCAAGTTCCAGAAGATGTGTCAGACTTGTTATGGCTTTGCAAGCAATTAAGACTCTTCCTTTGAGAATGTAGAGTACCTCTTTCAGGTAAGGAATTGCTATATAAAGAGAAGGAGTTAAGTACAAAGTGATAATTGTTGCAGTGTAATTTTCCCAAACAGCTGTGTCGGTGACAAGAACTCTGGGCAAGAGGCAGAGATGAGTCGAGGAGTTGCAGCTGCACAGGATTTTCCACCCTTCTGTTCGGGGTGACATCCTAAGGTTGGCGGAGCTTTGCAAGGGCAGCAGAGCTTGCAGGTGCTGAAAAGTCAGGTAAGTTTCTTTCCCCATCCTCACCTTTCTTCTGCTGGACTCATTCATTGGCAGCTGACTTTGCTGACTTTGCTTTGGAGAAAACTACCAGCAAAGAGAATCATTTCCTATTGGTTTCATGTGAGCTGCTCAGGGCAAGACTTTTCCAAAATGCAAGAGTGTGTGGCTGAGAGATGGTGAGAAAAGGTTATGACCTCTCTTTCTAGTGGTACCTAGCCAGTTGAAGTGAGAAGGAAAAGTCAAATGCTATTATATCCATTGGAAGTTGCTTGCAGCAAACAGACACTCTCACTCAGGGTAGGTGACAGCAATCCATGCATCTGAGCCTTGCTGTACAGTTTCAAATCCAGAAAAAAAATCCTGAAGATGAAGAAGGGAGGCAGGATAAACAACTGACTGGAGTTGCCTTCCCATTCAAGCAATATTATGCTTCCAGACTTGTAATTTCAGACATCTCTCAATGTCAAAAAGCCTTTTGTGTTATTTAGGTTTATTATACCTTTAGCCTTAGAGCTGGAATATTTTTTTTTTTCTACTCATAGCCATGTACAAATGTAAGGAAATAGCCAGAAGGTCTCTATTAGACAAGTTAGTTCATTGCTCGGTCTCCTGGCTACTCTAAATTAGGAATGACTGGCCTGAGGTTATTTTAAGAGAAAGATATTCATGCTCTTCAGAATGACAGTTTCCATCTCAGTTTTTAGAGGGCATTACTGTAGTTGAGAGAAATATTCTGCATTCGTTCTGCCTCCCTTTGTTTTTCTTTACTTGCCATCTGATGGACTATACCATACCAGATTTTTTTTGTGTGTGTGTGTTTGTGTTTCATTATTGCTTTCATTAGAAGCAAATCCCTGTTGTGCCAATGCTACATGGTCTGTGAGACCTTAATAGTAACAGGCAAGAACTAATCTACATACTCTAATTGAAGTTTACTGGCTTTCTTGCTTAGTTGAAGGAAATGCTTTCTGTTGAATTTATACTCTGCAACTCAAATGCAAACCTGCATGAGGTAATAAATACACACATATTTCTTCTAGTACTCCAGTACACTGTTGAGAGCTAGGTTTCACCCAGGCTTTAGTGTATGACATGGGCAAGGAATAGAGAATCAAAATGTGTGCCATATACAGCTCGCTCTTAGGCAGAGCCTGATAGCATTGCAGCAGTCTGGGATGTCTGCTGGCTTTAAAGGGATTAAAGGTAGGTGAGGCCATGGCCCACTTTTCTTCCACACAATCAGCAGGAGGTGAATCATACTGTGTATTTTCAGAAGCACTAGGGAGTAATGGGACACTTTGGAGCCATTCTTTTTGTAGACAATGTGATGTGTTTACCTGTTTAGGGACAAAACTGGGACCCACTGTGTGGTCATCCATTCCCCCAATTTATGCTACAGGAAAAATTCCTTTTGACTGTGGAGTCTTTCATTATTTCAAACAGAATGTAACATCACTAAATGGACTGAAAGCCTAAAACAAGATGTGATTGCTCTTAAAGCTAAAAAAAATATTTAAGGTGCTTGTGATAGCTATAGTAGAGTTATGATTACCTTAAATGAAAGAACATGCCCTGACGCACAGATGCTTTGTAGCCCTTATTAGACACAGTGTTCAAGGTTGAATGCTTTCACCTACCAGATGATATACAGCAAAAATGTGTTCCTATAAGGGCACTGTTTCTTTTAAAAGACTTGGGTTTTTTCTTTTTTTTTTTTTTTTTTTTTTTTTTTTTTTTTTTTTTTTTCCCTGCGGTGACCTCTAACCCTTAAGGCTCAACTCTGTCACTGTGATTCAAAGTGTTGCTTAAGTTTGCAAGTGGCTCCATGGAAATCAACTGACCTTGCAGAGAAAAGTACATTTAACAGAGAAAAAGAAAGTGTGACCCAGGCTTTCATCAAATGCCAGTCATGTGTAACATGGGCTGGTCTGTGTTTGTCTTTGTTGCACGTAACTAACTGCTACTAATGCCATTAGAATTTCCAGGCACAGACCAACTGGGTTATGAAACTTGAATTCCAGATACAGAGTGAAGTCCGAAGGAATTAGATGACCCGTGTTGCAGACAGAATACAAGTTCAGCGTAAAATATTTATTGCTCCAAATTATCGTTGTAAGAGTAATAAAATGAAGCCATATTTGTAGGCCTCACAGTGATATATTTTTATGAGCTTAGAGCTGCTGCTTGTATAAATTCAATAGAGAAGCTGTTTGGACTTGTTTCAAATTTCTGTAGCTACAGGAGAAGAACATTTATTCCCTATTTCACTTGTTAGAAACAATGAAAAGCAAATCTTTTATCTGTTTACTAGAAAATGCAACTTTAATGAAACTCACTACCTTTCTGAGTCTGGTTCTTTGAGATCCTCAGAGATGGAATCAAGTTGCCTAGACATTGAGAGGACAGGACTGACACCAGTTCTTTATGGGTCTTTTTAGAAGGTGCAGAGGAAAACTGGCCAGATAGATTCAGCTGAAATAATTACCCAAATCATACAGTCAAAATAGAGTATTCCAGAGACTGGCTTTTGCTAGAGATTGAAGGAAAAAAAATTAGTTATGAAATCCTGTCTAGACCTTCCTGGTTTCTGTGATTGATTTTTTTTCCCCAGGTACTCAGCATCCTGGGGGCTGGCTGCACTTGTAGGGGTCCCTAAATCATCCTGGCTCCCTGATTGCAAAAGTGGCTAAAAAGCAGGAATCCAGCACTCAGAATTTTTAAATGCTGAATGGTTGTTGTTAGAAACCTTGTTTGGAAATATCAAAATCCTCAGAAAAAGAGTGACCCTTATCTGCCTCCCACTATAGTAGTATGTCTTTCATGGGGCTATCCTGAGTAAAAGGCAGCCATACTGGACTGGGTGAAAGAACTTCTATTACATGCTTATGGCTAACATTATGTCAGAGTTCCTTTATGGAGTGGAAAAGGAACCGAAACCCACAACTGCTTCATGCTTACTCTTAGAGTAATACTTGATCTTTTTGGCTGAATTCAGATATTGATCTGATTCTGACTGGGACTGATTTCAATACAGTTTAGGTTATTACAGGGGATAGCGCCCTTGGGGTGTGCGCTGGTTATATAAGAAAGCTGTATTCCTGGTATCCTCACTGAAGATGTCCCTTCATTCTTAGAGAAGCCATTTCATATGAGCCAATTCAATTCTTTCAAAGACAGAAAACAAGGTTGATCCCAGCTTCACCATTAAAGAGCAAATATATAATCTTTGAATTTCCTTTTAATGGAAACTATCCATTTAAAGTAATGTCTTATTGATTAAAAAGAAAATATGTTAAAAAGAAGCATTTAGTACAAGAATAACCACCAGCTTTTCTTGAAAAGTCTTTTCCTCCCCTGCACTTGTTGTCCTTGCTTCTCTGTTGGGGATATGTCTCAATTTAATGTTCAGTATAGAAAAAGGGGGAAAATGCATTTTAATTCAAGAATTTCAGTGGAGGGTTTTGGACAAAAAAGTTTTCCAAAGGAAAAATAGGTTGTTTTCTATGTCCATCTGTATTTTCTTCCTTCCAAATTCTCTCCCTCAGTGAAAGAGGTGTAAGGTATATTGCACTGATTATAAGATAGGTTTCTCAAACAGCTGTGTGTATATGAATAGTAATCAGTTTGCTAAAAGACAGGGTTTCCTAAAATATAGCAGATTTAAAGTTCAGTCCCCTCTTTAGGCTCTCGTGTCTCTGTGTAAACACCTTTAAATGTCTCATTCCACCTACTGTTCTTCCATTACAGACAAGATAGCAGCATCTCAGTTCACCTAGTTCAGGAAAAGAAGTGACCAGTGGCACAGACTCATCAAGAGCCTTCCTTAGCAGCTACCAGCAAATAAAGGTGTTAATGTCTGTCTAATACAAACATGTATGTAGAACTACAGTTTGAAGAATTGTGTTTTAGAATAGTTTCATCAGACTTTTAGTCTGATTTTGCAGTCCAAAGAAACTAATTTTGTCCTTTCATTGCAGCAGAGCCATAGTAAAGGGTGACAAATGAGGTAAATATACACAGATGTGAATTTCTGCTTAAGTTACTATTACCTCTGAAGAAGAGGGGCTGAATTTCAGAGCTGTGCAAGGAGCAGGCAGCAGCACAGCTCCAAGGTGCTGGAAGGAGACAGTGCAAGAAGAGTGCTGGCATCAGGGATGCTGAGGGACCAATACTTTTAGCAGAGGTGGACCTTGAGTTAACCAAATCTTACTATTCTCCAGATTGTACTGTTGAAAGTACAAGCTTCCAGCTCTTCATATTTTATCCTTCTAATTGCAAAATGGATTGATCAAATGGACTGAAAGGGACTATATAATAAAGAGATTTACAATTTTATTTATCAGTCATCTTTTTATAAGTACGTTTGTTTTTGGTAGCCATCATTAACATGAATTTCTACCTAGATCATAGGACAGCTCAGGCTAAAAGGAATTTTCACATAATCTAGTCCAGTCTACTCACAGCCAGAGGATGGTCAGCTGCCGTGTTCTTCCACTAATCCTTGCACTTTTAGTTGTTTGCATAGAAGCTGTTTCGCCAGAGCAAATTCACTTGAGCAGACTGTGCTATGTCTACTTTAACCTATTTGACTTTCTATCACATTCTTGATTTCTGTGATTTCCTCTGCATTGAAATTTTTTCAGAAATAGTCAGTTCTTAGCTGTGGCTTGACATATTTCTAGGCTTTACCATAGGACTCTCCTTTCCTATCTTCCTTCATTTTAGGAATCACTTCTGTCACATTAGTCTGTAATGTTTTGGTTTTCAACCCGTTTAGATGTTTTTTCAACAGAAAAGTATCTTATAGGTAAAATGTTCATTATCAAGGCTAGTAAATTTTTACCCACAGAGCTAAAATCTACTTCCATTTTACACTCAGCATCTAAGATTTTATTAAAAAATATATCTAATTACTTATTTCTGATTTCTAATAATATGTTCTAGTATTTACATTTTCTATGTTGCTGTTTCTGTCCATGTGTCTTGGTGTATATTTTATTACTAAATGTGACTGGCTAATACATCTGTATGTAAATAATGCTATGTAAAAATATTTAGATTTTATGTAAATACCCACACAGTGAAAAATATTTCTAGAGAGACATGTTCATTTTTTGAAGTAAAAAGATTAAATACTATTTGTTTAAAAAGTTATCATAAAGAAACTTCCTGTTTGTGAGCATCAGCTCACACAATCTTTGTTCTAAATCAAGAGAAAAGTAAGCAAAAATGAACTGGAGTAAATTAAAGGGTACTTTTTTAGCAGTCTCACTATAAAAACTATAAAAGAGCCTAATATTAATGAGGTGAAATTTGATTAGGAAGTTGCTTTAAACCCCTTGCCTCTTTTCAGTTCTCTGGGAGAAGAGCAGAAGGAATTGTTGAGTACTATTATGTAGAACTCATTAATAAAAGAGTGCTAATGCACATTTGCTATCCTGGTAACCTGTGTCTTATGTAAGTCTGATTCAACTAGACAAATGACCTGTTTTTAAAAGGAGATGGAAACATTTGCAGTAAAACTCTGTGCTGTCAGATGTGCAGAGGGGATATAGCTCCTACAGAAAAGATGTGTATTCAAATTATTCAAGGTCAAACAAGCCTAGTTAGAAGTCAAGAAAAGAAAATCAGCATTTGGGACTTAATCCTTTTCTCAGTGCATAGGCTAAATACCTCACCTGTCCTCTAGGGACTTCAGTGGTCTCTGGGCAGCTCAGTCAATCTTGGAGTGGTGCAGAAGTAATCCGTGATGACTACACAGCTGCTGTGCAGAAGAGGTTGATCTATTAGCTCAGATGTGTGCAATTTCTAGTTCTAGTGAAATTCAACTCCTTATTGTACAAACAAACCCCTTTTTTATTAAATAAACAGGAGATAAACAGCACTAGAGAAGACTCTGTATTTTTGTTGGTGGGATGAAAAGTGTCCCAGTACACATCTTTCAATATTGTTGCTGATAATAGAGGAAGAAACCAATTTTATGCATTAGTGATATCTTGAAAGATAGACTTGAAAATATGCAAATATCTTGCAAATATAATCAAGCAGTTGTTTTACAAAATTTTATTTCCAACTTGTCTATCAGTCTAGCAACAACCTACAGCCCAGTTCTGGTCCTTTCTTCCCATGTGGCACATTGATGGCAGTTAAAATATTTCCAACTTGTTCCACCAAGCTAAGATTTTCAAATGCAGATTTAAGAAACAGTTTTCTTCATTATTTGTCACAGAATCACAGAATGCTTGAATTTGGAAGGGACCTCTGGAGCTCATCTGGTCCACATGCTGTGCTCAAGCAGAGCCACTTACAGACAGTTGTCCAGGACCATGTCCAGGTGTCTTTTGAGTATCTCCAAAGATGGAGACTCCACAACCTCTCTGAGCAACCTGTTCCAGTGATCAGATGCCCTCATCATAAAAAAGTGTTTCCTGATCTTCAGAGGGAACTTCTTGTGTTCCTGTCACTAGGCACCACTGGAAAGAACATGACTCTGCCTTCTTTGCACCCTCCCTTCAGTTATTTATATAAATTGAAAACATCCCCCTGACCATTCTCTTCTTCAGGCTGAGCAGCCCCGTCAGTCTCAGCTTTCATTATAGGAGGGATACTCCAGTGCCTTCGTCATCTTAGCAGTACCTCTCTGAACTGATTCCAGTGTGTCTGTGTCTTTCTTGTCCTGGGGAGCCCAGAACTGGACACAGCACTCCAAGCGTGGCCTCATCAGTGCCGAGTAGAGGGGAAGGATCACCTCCTTGCACCTGCTGGCAATACTTTGAGCTGCTGGAACCCTGTAATGGGTGACTTATAATCTCTTCCTTGCTTACCTGTGGGAAGAGGCACAGAAAAATGTTTTCAGCCTTTTTGTGCGCAGTTTGTGCTCTGCATCTACTGTCTTCCTTATGCTGACATGTTCCTTGTGTATCACATTTTTAAACAATGCTGAAGATAACAGAGTTTCATCCCACATCTAGAGAAAAGCAAAGGAATAATTTTCTTATAACTTTCTAAAAAATGGAAAATGTCAAAGGAGAATAATGCAGTCCTTTTCTTCTACAAATACCTGCCAATGTTTCCATTTTCCAAATTGCACCCACACTGCAAAGAAGAGACCTAATACGTGATCCTCACATTTATGTGGTTCTCCTTCAACTCCAGGCTTACACTTACTCATACAATTATGCAAGTTCATGACTATATGAAATCAAACAATTTCATATAATTCATTGGCTAGGTACTTGAGATGCAGGAGGCCAACAGCCCATAGGTTCTCTGTTTGGGTCAAAAGACTTGTTCAGTGATAGAAGAGATTTGTGTGGTAAAAGCCCTGTGTCATGTTTCCACTCCTTAAAATCATTTTAGAGCAGCTGGGAAAGAGGGACCTTACAAATTGACTAAGAAACGTCTCTCTTAAATATTTAAATGCTGAGTACCTAATATAAGGCAGTCAATGCTAAAACAGACACTATGGGAAGAGGCATCCCTTCTTCTTGCACTATAGGCATGCAGTTGTAGAGAGGAATTGTCCTTTGACTGTAGAAGGAACCTAGAGAAGATGTCTGCAGTGTACTGTCTTCCTCTGCCTAACCTTCAGGAACTGAGCTTAGATAGACTGGATCCTACCAGAAGACATTACTTTTTTTCCACTCTTATGATTTCTTATGTTGTGTAAGTTGAACTGATTGCATATCAGAGGATGAAGAGTGCTTCATCCACTTGTGGCTGTAGGCAGGTCACCCAAAAGATTGCAAAGTGGGTTTTACCTGTACCCAAAGTGATCCTCTCAGCTGCCTCTAAGATGCAGATAGTACAGTTTTGTACATGTGGTGCAAGAGGAAAAGGAGTAGTTCAGCTTGAGTGCTCAAAGCAGAACAAAATTAATCTGAAACACATTTCAATGATCTGATTCTTTATCTATACATCCTTAAATAGAATCAAGGAATCACAACTTCCAGCTAACACTTAAGTTTTTATTTCTAAACTAATGATTCTTTGGTGAAGAGATACATGTCCACCTTTTTCAGCTGTCTTTATTTGACCTTGAGCTCTCCATCCCTAATTCCCCAGTTCCAAGTTTCCTCAGATTACTTTGAATACCAGTGGAAATGCTTGCTGTGATTTCTGCTAGTAGCTGTATGAATGGATATTACTGTTGAGCAATTATGAACTTGACCCAAAGGCATGTGTCATTCTTTGTGGCTTTTTAGGAATGCAGCATAAAAATGCAAGTGTATGAAGAGCTTCAGTAGACAGTGCAATTTACTGAGAGGAGATGCCACAAAGTGTTATGAAATACTCCTAGCCTAGTTTAATATTTTTTCTGTGTTCTCCCACACAGTGCTCAAAACCAGTTAAGTGACATGAAGAATATTACACATTTTTTATAACAGATGGAGGACATCACTTTTATGGATTTGAACAACTCATTAAAAGTCAGCTTCTGTTAAGATTCACCATGCTGTGATTTTTCTCACATCTTGTCTGCCTAGTCCAGGCTTATCCCAATCTAAGGAGGGGTCTGAGGGAGTCCTCTCACTGGTTCACCAGCTGATGTCTGAACTGCACTCTTTTCAACAGAGAAATAAGACTTTGCAGAAGAAACATTAATTGTGCTCCTTCTGTGTCCAGTTCTGCTGCAGGAAGGATGAGGCAGGCCACTGTAGGATGATAGACCAATTTAAGGCCCACATGACTGTCCTGATCAATGACAGGACACACCTCAGCACCTGGAGGGGACAGTAACAGAAATCTGTTGTCAGAGGAAAATGGGTCACACAAAAAGGGGCAAAGAGACCCCAGTGACTTCCTGAAAGTCTGCAACAAAATGAGGAGACTTCCCAGCAATGGACTGATAGGATTAACAAAGAATAGAGTGTTATGGAAATAGCATGGCCTTTCTTTGCAACATCCTAAGTGAACACAGGGAGCCGACCCTCAAGCCTATGTCATCTGTCCATTACCCCCAAAAGTATTATTGACTATAGTCACTCAAACTGCGTAAGAAAAAGGATATAAAAAGAGATTGGACATGAGCAAAATAGGGGAGAAGTTCCATCATCTCTGTGGGGTAACTAATCAGCTGCCCTGTTTCCTTCCACTCCTTCAGACACTGTAGGGGTAAGCAACCATTTACTCTGTTTTCTTTACCTTAACCTTACCTTGTGCTTTATGCTTTAGGCCTTATGCCTTGTAGATGACCATCTTTTGCCTTTACCCCATAGATACCTTATTTACTAATGTACTTTGCTACTTTGATACTAATTTTACCTTGCTCTATACCTTGTAACTTATCGGATATATATCTTACTTAATACTCTCTTTTTTTTTGTTGTGGTCCTACATTGTACTTTATTGCCAACTCGTTGCTTTAAGGTGAGGTTCCTTATTTTAGTGAGTTAAAATGTGTGTTAGTGGGAAGCGACTATATTCTTTCTTTTTATCTTTGTGTTAATGAGTTAATGAGTGTGTTTAGGTTTTGTCCTAGCCTTTGCAAATTTGTCTGTTGTGAATGGGAGTTGCTTGAGTTTTGTATGAAGGCTTAGGTAGTTGTGCTGTGTTGTAGAACGTGTTTCTGGTTATTGTGTTTTTGTTTATTAGTTAAGGGCAATCATGCAGTTAAACATCATTGGTGATGTGAACCCTATAGTGGTTTGTCACATAATTGTATTAGTAAAAGTTTTTTTGTGAACTGATAGTTAGTCTGGTTTGTTTCTGGTGCTGGCAGCCTCATAACTTGTAGGAGAACTTTACAGAGGAGGTTGTCCCTTGCTGTTAAGTGCAGTCCCCATATAAGGATATCAAAAGTCCTCTTCATTGCAGTGAATCTGCCTAGCAAAGGATCTCTTGAAGTGAGAATTGGACAAGCAGTTTTGGCCTTTAAAAGGCTTTGATATTCTGGTATTAGTGTGTTTTTTAGACAATGGGAACTCTCTCTGGAAGGACTTACCAAGGCTTGTTCAGGATTAGAAAGGACTGTCAGATGTATAATGGAACGGGGCACCACAGGCTATGTGTGCCACTTCAAACAGTTTGTTTCAGCCAGCCCTGTTCCATACAACCCTCTCTCCGCAGAGACTTGTCATCTTTCCTTGTATAACCAGCCCATTCCACTATATAACCAGTTGTGTATCCATAGCATAATCAGAATGTTATGATGTGTACTGGACAAAGCATGCCTCTTGCAAGTTCAGACATGTAACAAACACCTAAGGCTGTTTGTATGCCCCATTATATGAATGGGGACATGCCTGTCTCATGATAGTGGAAAACGTGCTTTTGCAGAAAAATGACAGGTACATAAAAGTAGACATTGTTCATGTAACTTTGCACAACACCTGCAAACAGATGGGGATGGTGGCAGGCACCTGCACTTTGATTACAGGGTGGATATGTATTTGCTTAGTGGCATGGATGAACTATAGGATACAGGAGTCACATACCTTCATGAGAGCTTTATTAATATGAAAAGTTAGACATGCCTATTCTAGGTCACTCATGAAATTTAATCTTCATAGTAGGGCATTTGTGTGCTAACAGTCCTTTTCTTGAAATGTTGTCTGAGACTATAGATATAATTGACAAGGAAGAAGTACTGTGATTTATGACCAAAATGGCTATTCAGAAACTGCATGAATTGGATGCCAAAACACTTTAATCACATATATAAGGAATTGTACAGATCATACGACTTGTCTGCCCCATGGGAAAGACAATGCAATGGGGAAGTCAGGAGGGAGTCAAAGTAGTGGTTCCAGCTGTGTGGCACAAGGTCAGGGGGCAGGAGCATGAGGTCCTTTTCCATTCTTGAGTAATTCTGGACATCAATAGTTGTATCATTCAGCAGAAAAAATTTTGCTCAAATTTCAACACCCAAGAACTCCCTGGTGCTGGTGCTTGCAGCCAGCTCATCTCAAAGGCTTTCCACAAAGACACTGTCACAATACTTGACATGTAGTTTGCACTCAGTGTACTCATCTATTCCTAGAATAAGTTACTCCCTTATCCTATAGGTTAACTAAAGTTCGTATGCTAACAGTTCTTGTCAACTGAGTCCACCCTATTCCAACTGACACAAGGAGCCATTTTTTCATTTTGACTTATTTTGTTCTGAGGTTGGTGAGTTGCTTCAGTGTCTGACCCAGAGAAACAGTGCCGAAATCTAATATCCTTTAATACTTGCACTAAAAGTCAACCATGCTATGACTGAAAATATATTTCCCAGTTTATTAATTTACTAATGTATGCGCTTATACATGAACCACACATATTTGTAGCACTATAAAGAAATATTGTGGGACAGCTTGATTCAATTTGCTCACTGATTTTATTTTTCTTGGACTTCAATGGCATTTAGTTGTGTGTGTGCTGATCAACTTGATGTTTAGCTCCATGCAATATTATATTTTATCTTGGCTCCAAATATGTTCTCAAATTAACATGATGGTACAGATGGATTCTTGTCTCAGAGCCATATGATTGATTTCATCTCTGATATTCTGCTCCATCAACATGCAAGGAATTAGTTCTGACATCAAAGGGCAATCTGTTTACATCGGAAGTGCAAAATATTGTGCTAAGCAATGCAAAACAGATTAAAAAAGAGAATGGCACTGCCACTGTTTTTTTGAAATGAAACACAAATCTTATTAGGAAAGTCATACACTCCCTTCTCTAAAGCAATTATCTTAAATGCTGAGAACATAAGAACATCTGTAATGAGTCAAACTAAAGGTCTCTTTGGACTGCTGTGCATGTGCGCTACTGGCCAATTTAGGATGCCAGAGATATGAATGGGGCAAGAAGATGGTGGTACACTTACACTCTTGCTGCCTTTCCAAAACAAAAGTCCTAGAGTATCTCCAGGAAGCGCACCAGCAATAATCATGTAAATTTAGATGAGTTTTAATTTCTCAGCCATTCAAAGCAGATTTTGAAAGATTGTATCAGCAATACATCATAGAAAGCTTTACCAAAAATTGCACTAGAGCTTGTAAATTAATACATATTTAGAATATATTAGTTCAAATAAGAGAAATTCTGACAGAAAGTATTGTTATCTTCCATTTTATTTTGGAACATAAATAGCATTGTATTTATTTTGATTCAGAAGGTTGTCTTTTGTATTTATCAATGTAAAGGATGAAAATAAGTAAGTAAACCAGATGTAATTCTGACCTTGACACCTACAGTCAAAAAGGCTTTTTTTTTTCCCACTTTTGAGACAGCAGAGATTTTATTTGATGACATAAAGTTACTCTCTTACCCTGCTATTTTTACATATTTACATTAGTTTCTTTGATTGATGTAAAAGAATTATAATAATAGCATCCATTGAAAAAATACCTAAGACTAAAATGGTAAATGGGAATTAGTCTGACAGAGAAAGAATACAGCAATAGGCTGAAAAATGCATAATTCCTTTGGGCAATATATAGCCCTCTGTCTGACCCAACACCTATTTTGCATTGAAGATCTTTTTTTTGGGTTTTACCTTCCTTATAAATAATCAAGTATCTGGTAGTCAGCCCTTGGTGCTGAATTGTTAGTGAAAATTAAGTTTCAGAAGTATAAAGTGTGATAAAGGGAAATAATTCTGCAGTAGAAATAGGAGAAGTAGCTTGACAGGCTGAGACAGTTGGGTCTGTTCAGCTTGGAGAAGTCTTTGGGGAGACCTTATAGCAGCCTGCCCATATCTTAAGGGATCCTACAAGGAAGCTGGAAAGGAAGTTTTTACAAGGGCATGTAGAGACAGGACAAGAGGGAATGGCTTTAAACTGCAAGAGTGTAGGTTTAGTTTAGGTATTAGGAAGAAATTCTTTACTCTGAGAGTAGTGAAGCACTGTAAGAGGTTGCTCAGAGAAGTTGTGGATGCCCCATACCTGGAGGTGTTCAAGGCCAGGTTGAATGGAGCTTTGAGCAATCTGATCTAGTGGAAGGTGTCCCTGGACATGGCAAAGGGTTTGGAACTAGATGATCTTTAAGGTTCCATCCAATACAAACCATTCTATGGTTCTATGACAAACTTTCTTCTCACGTACTGTCTTCAGCTTCCCTGCGAAGCTAAGTGTGGCTTAGAGGCTTTGGGGAAAGCAATAAGAGAGTGTCCAAAGGAGGGCCACAAGGATCGTGAAGGGTCTGGAGCGGAAGCCTGATGAGGAGCAGTTGAAGTTCCTTGGTTTGTTCAGCCTAGAGAAGAGGAGACTGAGGAGGTACCTTATTGCAGTCTTCAACATCCTTTTGAGGGGTAAATTACCAATATCTTTGTTCTTGTGATGCAGGACAGGACTCATGGAAATGGCATGAAGCTGAGTCAGGGGAGGTTTAGATTGGACATCAGAAAAAACGTTCTTCACCCAGCGGGTGGTTGAGCACTGGAACAAGCTCCCCATGAAAGTGGTCACACCTGCAAGTCTGTTTGAGTTCAAGAAGCGCTTGGACAATGTTCTCAGGCATGTGGCGTGACTCTTGAGATATCCTGTAGAGGGACTCAATGTTTTTGGTAGGTCCCTTCCAACTCAGCATATTCTATGACATTCAGAAACTGGTATTCAGATTAAAACCAATAATAAAAAACTATTAAAACCAGATTGCATTTAAATACAGAGAATTATAAATGATATTGCAATTAGTTGAACTCACATTACTTGCAGATAATTTCTGACTGGATGGATTTCCTCTGAGTGAGGATCCTTAAGGCTTTGTCCAAAGAAAACTGGAATTCTTTCCCAGTAAACTATCCCTGCATATACATTGCACATTTAGAAAATGCAGGAATGTGCTTCACACCTGCAGTGTGGTCAGGTACAAGGTTGGAGACTCCACAAACTTCAGGTGCAGCCCGTGTGAGTGTTTGGTCACCCTTAGAGTCAGGATATGCTTTCTTGTGTTCAGATGTGCTGTAGCTATATCCCCAGTGGTAAATTGAGCTTGAACAGACTGTACAACATGAAATGTCTCATTCACTTTCCCACAAATTGGCAGTTCTTTTAAGTTCACACAAATGCCCAAGAATAACCTCAGTTTTGTGTCACACCAGCCCAGAAAGCCAGCAGGAGGTCTGCTCTCTATCTGGGACTGTCCCTTCTTAGGGCAGGGTCATGAGCAGAGTCTGGAGCAGAATTTCTGGGAGCTGATACTGGGAGTGTTTTTATTTTCCTGAGATAACTTTCATCTGCCATAAATACAGCCACTTTGCAGCAGAGTGGTTCCTTCCTTCCACTTGTGAACATCTGAACTGTGTCTTTAAAGCTCTTGCATTAAAACAAGGCCTCCTACTCAGAGTTGCTAATAGTTCAGACTATAATATGATAAGTCAAACAAATGATTTTTAAAAGCTTTCCTGTATAATGTGCCCTAGAGAAGTGCATTAGCTGAGTAAATATATTGTTGATTTGTTTTTCCATTAGCAATGAGTGATTTCTTTGTAAGTGACCTACAGTACTGCTTTCTGGGAACAAAATGGTATTGGTATGGAGAATGGAATGCAAAGGAAATATTTTTATCTTTAGAGAAAACTTGTTCACAAAACCAGGGCTCACTGGTTTCCCTGGTTTTATATCCTTTAGAATGACATTGTTTTGTTGCTTTGTCTTCCTTTATCTCCAGGTCAAAGGAGTCATGCTATACATTATAACAGAGGTATAGTTTTTGTTTTCTCAGCAACTAAGACTATGCCTTTAAAAAAGACAAATTCATCTTGTGACTGTCTACTTTGTGACATGTTATATAATTTGATGTATATTTATTTATATCCCTCCATTGAAAGGAATGGCAGTTTTCACCAAAAGAAAACAAGGCATTCATTTTCATTTGTTTGGGGATCCAAAATGTATCTGAGCAAAAAATTTGCCTCCACTGTTTGCTTCAAGCTAGAGAACAGGAAATATAGAATTGATATGGAGAATATGACAAAGCATGTGGCACTGGAGATAATCTTTTAGAAATGAGTTTTTTAGACAGTGTCTGAAATTTTCATGCATTTATGCTTTTCTGATATGTAAAGAAGCAAGTATACATGCAGTGTAAATTGATATTCAACAGATTTGTTAGTATGCAGATCTTTGCAAGATAATCAAGAAAGCGCTTAGGAAGTATTGCAATAATAAATTTCTTAGAGCAGATGTTCCTTAGCAGATTTTATCTGTGTCATTTCAATGATAAATCCTTCTGACTTCTTAACCTTTAACTACAGTTGCACACTTAAATTTGATTGTGAGAAATAAAAGAAATTGAAAAACATTTTATAAAATGAGTGTAATTTATTTGGAGGTCACTGAGTCTATGATAAAGAAAAAAAAATTCTCCCTAAAATTTACCATTGGCAGTAAAAAAAGGTTAGAAATTGTGCAAAACCGTTAGTAAAATTATTACATCTTACACTTTGAATTATCAAAGTTCTTGCTAGAAGTTCTATGAAGTATTAAGCAAAAGATCTAAATCTAACCTTCCTAAGATATCCTGCCCCCTGTACACTCTTTACTGAGTCATGGTTTAATTGCACAGATGGATTCAATGTGAGATTCTTCTCACATAATTTTAACTTTCTAAAATTAATGTATATATACCAAAATAGTCATTAAGGCTGTCTTCCTAATTAGTAGAGGAACCCTAAACTAAAGGGAAAATTTATGTACTTTAGAGAGCTGTTATAGCATGGAATTAGTCATACCTGCAGTTGCTTAAGTATCGGATTTGCTGTGGCTTACTGGTGGCACAACTAAAGGATCAGTTTTGGCATTAATCCTAGTTTGCAGGCTTTGTCCACAAGGAGAAAATTTGTTCCTTTTGCTTGGATTCTAAACTACGGTGAGTTCAAATCCCATTCTGCCCATGGATGCCCTTGGTGAATAAAGTTAGACCTACCTTGATCTTTGAAGTCATGAGAATTGCTTATCTAGATGCTATTGGGAAAGTAGGCATTGTTGTCCTTCAGCCTTTGCCAAGTATCATTTGTAACAATATTTATTCCCTTCCTCCTACTTTAAACTGAAGCTCAGTAGATTAAGTATGGAGAGTTACCTAGAGACTGTTACTACATTTTTACTAGAAAATGAAACAATGTCAGGGAATATTTTTAGCCTTCCTGCCAAGTGGTATGGTCTGGTCATGGACTTAAGGTTAAACTATTTCCCTCTCAAACAGAGTGGCAAACTGCCTGTTGGAAAAAGTCCTTGGCTTGTGTTACCCCATCTTTGCTGAGAATTACTTCAGAGACTGCAGTTGGCTCTAGTCAAAACCATGTTAGAGATGATTCAAATGGCATGAAAAATGGCAGTTTTCATGTCAGGAACTTTCCCTGGTGTCATGTGTTAGCCCCAAACAGCTACTTCCTCACTGCATCCTGATGGAATGGGGGAGAGAATGAGAAGAGTAAAAGTGAGGGAACTTGTGGTTGAGGTAAAGACAGTTTAATAGGAAAAGCAAAAGCCATGCACACGAGCAAAGCAAAGCAAGTAATTAATTCACCCATTCCTATGGCAGGCAGGTGTTCAGCCATCTTCAGCCATCACACATAACAGTTACTTGGGAAGACAAACACCATCACTCTGAACATTTCCCTCTTCCGTCTTTTTCCCCCCGATTATATACTGACTTTGATGCTATATGGTATGGGAAAGCCCTTCAGTAATTTGGGGCCAGCTGTCCCTACTATGTTTCCTCACAGCTCCTTGTGCACCCCCAGCCTCCTCACTGCTGGGATGGGGTGAAGAGTAGAAAAGGCCTTACCTCTATGTAAGCACTGTCCAGCAATAACTAAAATATCCCCATGTTATCAACACTCTTTCTATCACAAACACAAAGCACAGCCCCATAGTAGCTACTGTGAAGAAAATTAACTCTACCCCAGCCAAAACCAGCACATCTAGTATTGTTTATTTTACTCATATAGTTGTTTGTGGTGATGGAGGACATATAAGTACTTTAGTAAGAGGAGCTTGTTTGTACTTGTCTTGGCAAGTAGAGCTTTGTGAATCTCTTATTTACAAAAAAAACTCTGAGGAGCATCATCTCAATATTGAGGAAACTTTCTTCAGTCTTTACTGTGACACCAGGAGTCGTTAAGCATAACTTGTAGTGCTCCACAGTCTGGGAGCTTTTCCGCTGTACAGCGTGAAAAGTGGAAAGTGGAAAAATAAGCAGAAAGATGTACAGCATTACTTCTTCCATCACTTCAGGATGGATGATGTAGAAAGAGGAAACAGTAGGAAATCAGGTAGAAAACTTTAGGGTTTTCCAGGATTCTACATCCCTTTAGCTTAGAAGATCTTTGAGTGAGCAAGAAATGAACTACATCTATTACAATGTGGTTGCAGCGATGATGCTAGAATGATATGTAGCTGCCAAACCATTACTGACATTTTCTGGTCTGCATTCCACAGGCACAGCTGAGCTAATATGAAATGTATACATTATGGTCTTTGTTCTTTCCCAGTACATACATATATCGAGAAATATAGGCTGGAAAATAGGGTTTTCTTGGGAAAATTAATTTAAAACCATGGTGGATCTTTGTTAACAATGCTGGAAGAAGAGAATACATATAAGGAGGACAATGAGGACAAGTTCATATTTGTCCCTTCCTCACAAGGTGTTTAAGACACCTTAGGTTGATAAGAATATAGACATCCTTGAAGTTCTTTGGAGTCTGTTCCTGGCTATTTCATGGTTTCACTCTGAACAAACCTGAAATGCAGTCAAAACTTGTTTGCCATCAAAACGAAAAACAAACCCTGCCAACAGCCTGAGCTGCTTCAAACAAAGAGCACCAGTTTATAGGTTCATAAATATCAGATGCAGTGCTTTGAAAACTGTTTTGAACAGTCCCAAATGCCATGGTGGCAGCTGAGCAAAGATTAAATGAGTAATGGGAAAATTCCAACTGCTTGTTTTTGTGGGGAAGAATCTCTCGGGCAACAAAACTGGAACACAATGTAAGCATAGTTTGTCTATAATATGTAAAAGAACAATTTAACACACACCTAAATTTCTTTTGTTCTGAGAGAATGAGGTGACTCCCTGATAATAAAGTTCCTGCAATAGAGAAGGCAGGCAACACACTAGGGTGTCAGTAAGTACTTATCTGAGGAATTAATACATTTTTCTAAGGTTCAGTGCTTATTTTCAGTCTTGTGAATAACACAAGAAATATGCCTTCTGTTGGCTGTGTAGCAGAGCTGAAATAAAGAGGAGATTGTACAACAAGATACAATCCAAGTTAGGATGAGTAGGGGAATGACTAGGTTGTGCCTATTGCTGAATAGTGCTTTAGCAGGCTATTCTTCTATAAGTGCTGCTGCTGTCACTTTGGTGTGACCTTTTCTTCTGGCGTGATACTTCAGATAGTAGATTAGGGTATCAGAAGTTCAGGAAGAGATCCTTTTCTTTCATGAGCATGCTGAATTATAGTTATTTTGCTACTTCTGTATCCAACAGCTTTCACATCACTGTTTTTGTAGGTAGAAATCATAGAAGCTCATCTAAGAAAAGTTTAGAACCTGGAGAGGACTTTTTTTGGCTCCTATAAGGTAACTGCAATTTCATGCAATAATTTTGACTGATTTAATTGTCTGTGGTTCACTGTAGTTTGCATTCTCAATATAAGTTCATCCCTCTTCAAATAAACACTTTGTTGGTCAAATTTAAAATAGAAGAAGAGAGGGGGCAGAAAATATTGATAAACTGAAAACAAGGTCTTTGGATTGCAAATTCCTTTGGCCTCAGTTTAGTTTTAAGATGACCTGTGTATGGGTTTGTAATAAAAATATGAACTGAGGCTGGAGTTCAAGGATTTGATTTCATTCTGATGGGTTTTCTCGAATAGTTCTCTATATTTTTGTGGGGTTTGTTTGTTTGATTTGTTTGTTTGTTTATTTGTTTTGGTTTGGTTTTTAAACTTCAGCTTTTATTGCACAGCTTACCCAAGTTTTACAGCTATGCCAGTACTGGGGGATAGAACTGGGGTCTTGGGTTAACTTTAGAGACAGAGGGTCTGAGGTAGGTTAAGGTAGAAGCTATGTCCTGTTTTGTAGAGAAAGTGAAAGTTATTCTGAATCACTTCGCCTGTTAAAGTTCTTCAGTTGAGTGAGATTCATGGGTGCTATAAACTGAAGTATGCTGCACTCAGCATGCCTTCACTGTAGTCTATAGGGCTATTCAGTATGAATAAAGGCAAGTGACTGATTTTGTATAACTCATAAGCAATTATAGCAGTGAAGGTAAGAGTGGGGCTGTAAATAATCAAAGTAAATGAGAAGGCAGAATACTCTAGAGCTTTTCTCACCTAACAACACAGAAGTGAAGGGCAAGGGTAAAGCAGTTTGCACTACTTGTGGAAACTTATTAACTTATTCACTGAGAAGCAAAAGAAAGTGAAAAGGGCACCTTCCACATAAGTATTTGAAGCAAGTTGTAATAGCATTTTTAATGAGGATGGCACCTATGCAGAAAGAAGGCTTCATCTTTCTTGAGAAATCATCAAGCAGAATTGCATAGCTCATCACATAGAGCAGAGACAGTTCTTTAGGCAGGAGTTGAGTTTGCTTGACTCCTTGCAGAGATGCAGGCATTGAAGCCAGCTTTGTCACTATGCTGCATGCCAGAGCCTCCTTTTAATGAACTGGTCTTAGCAGGAGGCAATGTTGGTCAATCTAAAGCAGGACTGCTATTTTGGGCAGCACTTAAACCCCACCCTGAATCATGTAGTTGTGTTGTAGCCCAGCCTGCCAGCCATAACGTGGTCCTGCCAATGTCTTTTAGCATGACTTGAGAGCACTTTGGCATCCTGTTTGAGCTCTGACCTGATTGTAAAATATAGATAATAAAATTTACCCACTGTATTGTTAATCATTCATTTTGTTAAAATACTGCTTAAATATTGCTAATTGTTAATTGACAGTATATATAGCAACAGTATGATAAAATCATCTCATGATAAATACTGATTCCTGTTCTAGTAGTCGCTATTAGGAATCTGTGTTTGAAAATGCTTGCTTGCATTCCTGTGTGACTTAGACTTGAGCAAGGATCAGGGTTTGGCTCTGAAGCTTGCTATTGCCACATGCATGACCAAAAAAGGATGTGAGAAGAAAGGAACGGGGAGATTTTGTAAGTTGTGAAGATAGCTACCAACATATCACATCAAATGGGCAGTTCAAAACTTCCTAAGCTATAGTGCTTCAGTTGTGATTGAACTTTGAATCAGTTATGGGTATCTCAAAATGCCCCAACCATGTTGCTTGTAGTGTATTTTCCATAAAATTTGATACTACAACCTCGGACTGAACTGTGAGAGACTTGCTACGGTCTGTGAAGAACCTTGATGCTATGGCAATAGACTGTTACAGAACTAGCCCCATATTTGAAGTTTCTGGTCTTTGACAGCCATGCCTTCAAAAGATGGACTATAACATAAAAGAATTTTTGGAGTGAGCCTTATGAAAGTAAGGTACTTAAAAAGAAATTATCATTCCATTGTTGTTTTCTTCCCACCTGATTTAATTGTGGGTGATCTAATTATGTAATCAAATGCCCAATTCTCAAATATTTTGTTAAGAGTAATACTCCAGTAATACCTTAAGCTGGCTAACTAAAGCACAGTTAAGAAGTGACATGGGAATCTTGTGGATTTGCAAAGTGTTTGTTCCAAAAAATTCAAACAAAGAACAGGACAAAGTAATGAGCTTGAATTGTATGAGAATTCATCTTGTGCTGTTTAATGTTTTGCTTGTAAGTTGACCAAAAATAATTCCAGGCAAAAGATATATAGATATATATACACATAAATGAATACTTATTTATTTTATATATATGTTTTATAAAAAATGTGGGGACTGCTTATGCCAGTCCATATCTCTGCTTTGGAGAGCTGTGTGGGACAATCAAGCCAAAACAGTCCAGATAATTTTATGAGAAAGAATTAACAGAGATTTCTTGGGTTTACAGATAAATTAAGAGTGAAAGGGGACATATCTAAATATTTCAGGAATAAGAGGGGGGATAAATGCAGGAAGTTAGTTGACTTGCTTATGTTAAAGTGCAAATTTTGGCATTAAAACTTATGGGTCTGAATAGTCATGAATGGCCATTAAGTCTGTAAGTAGAAAGTTTGTGACCATCAGATAAAAAAAAGACTGAAATAAGGGAGGCCAAAAGCATCTAATTATTTTGAAGATGGAAAATGATGAGAAAGATTATAAAGCATGGGTAGTTTGGAATTGAAGGAATGGACTGGAAGTATGAGCACATCACTTGTGATGACTGTTCCTGTATGTTAGTTGGTTAGCCCATTTTACCTTCTTTAGGTGGTTGAGCAGAACACAGGAGAGCAGCTCCAATATCTGGGCCCAGTGAACTTATGTCTTTAAAGCAACTGTTTAAAATGGTATAACTTTGTGATACTGCCCTAATTCATGCCAGATGAGAATGTGGCTGTGGGCATCACCTTGGATTAATGAAAATAAATAATCTATTTGGAAACTCTGATATGTAAAACCCCCAGCACAAGTAGCTCTGTAGCAATAAAGTATATTCTTGTATAATGCAGCTAACACTGAGGTAGAATGGCAGAACTGGACCAGAAATTATTAAAATGAGAGAAAGTAATGGCTGATCATAAACTTTGTTACAAGAATAAAACCACTCTTCTTCTCTGTTTCTACTTCAGAACAAAACTCAGCTACTAGGAAATTAGTACATATTTCCCAGCCTTATACGTGACTTTCATTCATTTCTTGCTACCCCTTCTTAAAGCTGATGGTTCTCCTTTTAGAGAACCATAGCAGTTTGTGTGCTTGCATTTACTGCAAAAAATGGGAAAAATAGGAACTTCTCAACTTAGTTGCCTAGTGGATAAATGCATTGCATTTAGATGGGTTTTTTTTGTCTAATTTTAGTTTTGCACCAAATTTCTAACATATTTAAAAAGTAAAATAATCAGCATATCTATGAAATAACATTTCTTCTTTTCAGATGCTCTGTGATAAAGCACCTTCTGCTGCTCAGTTACGACACCACAACTTGCTCATTCCTGTTCTATTCCTTCACTTCTTTTTTTTTTTTTTTTTTTTTTTTAAACTCTGGCCAGCAATATGCAACAATCACGTATCTAACAAATAAGGAATAAGGTGGCTGCTTCAGGGTATATGAATGAATTAAAACCTCCATGCCCTCACCTTCACATCTGCAATTACTTTAAACTTTTCACTGGCCATTCACGCATATGCCAGAAAGAGGTTTGTTCAACCTGTCTTTCACATAAAATTCCAGATCTAGTGCAAATCAGGATTCATGGGCATTTGTCATTTCCTGTATATCTTAAGCAAAGATAATGCAATATTGTTAAGGAGCGTTGATTTTACAGCAAACTTTCCAGCTTGCACTGAGTCAGATTAGCCTACACGGTTTCACTAGATTTCTATCTGGTTTTCTTGCATAATGAAAAAAAATTGCTCAATGAAATAATCCGTTGGTCTATCTGTGTATGGATATCCATGCCCAAATTAATTTCTGATTTAATCCTACTGACAGTGTCAGACTCATGCTATGGTTGAATTTTGCCTTTTCAGTGTAGCCTGTCACTGTTTTCAATATTAATTTTAATGGAATCTCCATGATATCTTGCTTTGTTTTCTTACATTACAACTGTTCATTGAAATAATAAAATATAGCATGTATATCTAGTCTATGCAGAAAATTTTGGCACTTCACTCTAATTGAATAGGAAAAAATTTATAATATATGAGTAACTGCAGGATTTCATTCTTTAATTGTGCCTGTGCCTTTTTGCATGAAAGAATGTAAAAAAAATTAAATCTGTACTCCAGGAAAAACAGGTCTACAGATGTGAGCAAATTTAGAATGCAAAATGAAGAGTCTTGTTAAGATTTATATTGTAAACAGTATTTTTTGAGGGGGCAAAGCATGAAGAGTTGCCAAACTGAGTTCTATTGATTTTTCTCCCTTTGAAAAAAACAGATATTTTACTTTCTCAGAATTAAATGTATAGCATTGACAAAACCCTGTGACTGCCAGTGTAAACACTGCAGAGTAACATCTGTTCTAGATCATGAGGGCATGGAGAATAGGAAGAAAACTTCCTAGTGTAGCCTACTCAGTTTCCCTCAAGCCAGGGGTTAGGGGTGAGCTCTGTGCTCAGCCTTGTCTTCTAAAATCATAACCCTCACTGACAACATTTTATACTCTTTGCAGAGGAGTAAATGGAAGGCAATAAATACTCTGGACAGTTTTCTATAGTCTTTTGATCAATAATGGAGTCAGATGGACTATGAGGACTTATCACATGAAAATGGCACATGCTACAGGACAGCAAGAGCTAACCCATGTCCACCATTTTCATTCACTAGCTGGGTAATGGTGTCTGCCATTAAAACTGTCCATTTCTTCCTAAACCAGCTTTGGAACTTCATTTCCTCATATTAATTTCATGACCATATGTGAACCAGTTTAGCTGCAGCAGCTTGTGAGGTAATCGGTGTCATCTGGCAGTCACTTGGTCCAGAAAGTGTCTGTCAGTGTTATCTACTACTAAGTGCTGCAATTTACACTGTATTAGTCAAATACACTTATTTGCTTTGAGACCTTTTTTAGAACAAATTATATCAGTGGTTTATTTGATTTTTCTTCCATGGAATTCATAGAAATGTTGGCAAAAATCCAAGATAGGACATAAACATAGGGAGAATAACTTAATTTTTGATTTGAGAAGTATGAATGCTTTTATGCAGCCATACGTATTATATCATCTTCCTTATGAAAAGGGTGCAATATGAATGACTAATCACAGAGAAACCAGTGTACCATCATCCTTCTTCCAAGAGGAGCCTTACACAGTTTGTGCAATGCAGCATTCAAAACTAGACCATTGGTATTTATTTTCTGTATCTAACCCTGACGACAGAATGAATAACCATCACATGAACAAAGAGCAAACTGTTTACTTTATAAATGGCACAGTTTCAACCCCTTATGAAATAATGAAATCTAACACCTAACAGTAATGTTAAATGAATATGACAAGCTGCATTTTTGAGCAGTATGTGAGAATGAAAAAGTAAATTGTAGATTGCATGTCCATTCCTGTTGTAAAGTTGGATACAGTTTGCTTAGTAGTGATGATTCATGAGACCCTAGAGTTCTATACACCTGAGATGTGTGACACTTGCACAGAGTTTCTGTACTGCAATTAATGAGGCAAGAGTAATTTTTTTCTGCCTTCTTTTCTCTGCTTTTATGTGTCTGGTCTGTTCTCTACTTGTTCACAAAGGCAGTTCTCACTTGTTCACTTTATGCCATCCTGTGGGCTCATGTACTGCATGAAAAAACACACAGACTTCTTTTTTCCTCTCAAAATAAATACTCAAATAGCTACTCCTCTTGCAGCCTTTTTTTTTCTTTTTTTTTTTTTCTTTTTCTGTGTGTGTGTGTGTGTGTGTGTGTGTGTGTGTGTAGTGAGATTATTACTGACATCTTGTTGGTCTTTCAGTCTTCCTTTCAGTAAGCCTTGTGCCTTCCTGTTTTTCGTGCAGGGTATTATAGTGCTCATTCCCATTTCTTCCTCCATTGCAACTCTAAAAATAATCAGCCATAAAAGTAGCTATTGAGCTTTATTGTTATCAGCACAATGAGATTAATAGTGGTGAATATACTGTACCTCACTAAAAGGATGCCTTAAATTGACATATCTCCCAGGACATTTAGGGAGTTCTGAGAAACCCCAGTGTTTCCTGTTAGTCCTTCCATGCTAGTATGGGTCTGCATTGATTTTTCCAGTAGTCTGTGCCAAACAGGAACAATTTACCTCATAGGGAGGTAATAAAATAATCTTTACAAGCAGTGAATATAGTAAAGCAGGTCAGAAACTGGATTTGTGTTAGTGGGAGATAGAGGATATGATACCTTGCTATCTTTCAGTGAAATTCTAAATTAAAAAAAATCTGATTACTTTCATTTGGGACCACTGGAGAATTTCATTTTTGCTTATTGCCTGCTTTCATTTCAAGAGGTTGTAATTTATTACTATTTTAATATGGTTAAAATATTTCAATTCATCTATTTTCTTTTTTTATCTGTGATTGTCAATAGAATGCAATGCAGCCTAATATAAACTAGCAATGAAAACAGCATGAAAGGTTTTTAACATTGTCAAAATGAAATTATTTCCCATTTCTGCTATGCTTTGAGAAAGCTGAGATTGGGTTTTTTACTTCTTATTAAGCATGTAATTAAGACAAACTCATTCTTAGAAAAAATATCAGAATATTAGTTTTCTCAGAGAAAATTGATCAATGCTAGAGTTCATTTAAGGAATCTATGTTTTGAAATCTGTCTTCTTCTAGGTGCCAACCTATACAACTTTTTTATTTTTTTTCCCTCAGTCATGATATTAATCTTAAATTTGGTATACATGCCATCATAATCTTCTTTTTTTTTGCTCTCAACTTTTACATCAGGCAAATGGACATAGAAAAGATAACATATGTGGCCTAGGCTTATATTCTCAGTTCTCCAGTGGCTATGCAAGTATCCTCTCTGTTTCTTTTTATTGGTTTATTGTCAAGAGGAAATGCATCAAAATTGCCACTGAGTGAAGAATTTGTCTTCTGTTCTAGAGTTGCTTTTTCTTTTTCCTGTGTTTGTGTAGGATCAGCTCCTCTAAAAATAACTGTAGGACACTTTAAAAGGGCCACTAAATGAAAAGTGTTGAAGTGAACAATTTATTTTCTGTGGAAATATGAACACAGAAACATTTTCAAGCATTAACTAATGAAAGCAATAAATTTTTCAGTTTCCTTAAGATATGGCTAAATCTAGTTTTATTGACAGTGAGAGCAGTATTATTTCATGATACCTGTGACTTTTCATAAGTTCCTTGACTTGTATTCATTTCTCTGCTATCATAAAAGTATATTTATACAGGGGATACTGCACTGCCTGTGTGGATGTTATTGTCATGGTCAGTGTGAGTGACATTGAAAAGAAGCAAGAGAGTCAGTCAACTCAAGAAGTCTCACTGTGAAGAAGGAACACAACATTAATCAATTTTCTGAATTTTCTTTTTAAATCCATCAGAAAATACTCTCTGAATGCCATGCCTAAATTTGCGTGTCAATCCTCCCAAAAGAAAAGTGTGTGTGGCATAAATATCTGAAACCACACCTTATGCCTTATTAAGACTTTCACATGTCCAGTCAGCATGGAACTTTTGTCTGAAACGTTTCACAGTCTCAAAAGGGAAAGAAGTTAACATAGAGGAATGGATGTTCTGCACAGAATTTTCCACTGGTTATTGATTTATGTGTAGTTCCTGCATATTTCTTTCCACAAGTAACTAATCCTGCTCCAGGGTTGTCATTTGGTAGAGTCTTGGACATTGCTAGACTTATGGACTCTTAATGGACTCTTAGCAGTGCTTTTTTTTTTTTTTTTTTTTTTTTTTTTTGGTGGTGGGATGTTGTTGGTTGGTTGGTTGTTTTTCTAAAGCAACTTAGTTTATGGGTCCTCCCTTGAATGAATGCTTTAGGTTTGTTACTAAGTTGTGTAGCTCCAGACTCAATTACTGCAGGTCTTAAAGGTATGGCTGAGAAAGCATACTGCTTTTCCGATTTATTGTGAGTCATGTGCAATTGCAGTTCATTAAATATCAGAACACTTCAAGTAAATTCAAAATATTTTTCAATTCTTTTCCGGAATGAAAGTTATTAAGAGACAAGATATGCATTAAAGGCATCTCTCCTACAAACAAACATCCAGTACTACTAGCATGTTTTTTCCATCTGGACGCAAACCCCTTCTATAGAACAATGTCAATTTAACTGTAGAAATGATTAAGCAAAATAAAATAATTGTACCTCTCCTTAGTCTATATCAATCATCTGATTACAGAAAATAGTTTGTATTAAGCAGTCCATCGTCATGATGCAAAATATTCAGTTAAAAATCATAGCTTCAGCTTGTGTGTGTAGAGATGATTACATTTAATCTGCTGAATATGTATCATTTCCCTTCAATAGAGTCTGTTACAAGTATCTATAAGCACACTGAAGCCTGCAGAAGAGGCAGAATATCATTATTAGTTTTTCTTCCATGAGACATTTTCTGATAATATTGCAGTCTCAGAGACCTCCTAAGCCACCCACTGTTAAGTGGACCTTGTCCATGCTATTCTCACTGGGTTGAAGTTTTGACAAAGTGTTTGGAACAAGTTTAAAAAGTTTTTACACTTGTGAGTATTATAGGGTTGTATAAGTAGCGAGGCCTTAAAAGACCCATTTCATCAAGAATTTCCATGGAACTACAAATGGCCAGTTTCACAGAATGTTCTGAATTGGAAGGGACCCACAAGGATCATCAAGCCCAAACTTTATGTGAATGGCCCATATGAGGATCGACTGGTGCCCCTTTTCATCTGAAAGGTAAATTCTGTCCAAATACCTCTGAGGAAAAAGAAAGTATGTTCCAGTCAAATTTTTTATGCTGCTAGTTCATGTCCTGCTGAGTTAGGTGGCAGTGATTCATAGGTTGCTGGGGGTGTATGACAGTAAAGTCTATTACAGTGTTCAATAGTAAGATAAATGCAAATAATGATGATAGAATTCATGGACGGCTTTTCATCAGAGAACCTCTATACATTTTTACAAATATTGAATCAAGACCTATGATGAAGTGACTGCATATGAGCAAGCTGTAATAAAAGGGAGGGGACACAAGAGGTTGGCAGCATGCCACACAAGAGTCTTCAGCTGCTTGAACTTCTGGTCTTAATTTCCAACGACTGCGTCCGGTACTGTGAGAGATGATGGGACACTTCCTGTACATTCAGGCCTGAGTTGGTATGCCTGGCTGACTGCATAACAAGGTCTGCCCTTAACCTTATTGCTCAAAGGATGAATGTAAAATGAAATTGTCAATGCTTGTAAAATATTTTAATACCTTAATACCTTTGTTAAAATAATTTAAAAAAAATATGAAGGTGTATATATGTGTGTAAGCAATTGTGCACATACCCTAAAGTGAAGTCATGCATGGGCTTATTCATTAATCAACCAAAGATTAATAATTAGTCTGGAAAACAGAGACCTCTTACAGGAATCCATTCAAGTTAGTTCTTCTGATCAACACAGAGTTCACCAAAGTCTTTTAGAAGTAATTATAGAAACGTAAAGCCAAATACAAGAATAACAGAAAGTTGATAACAGAAACAAAATCTTACCTGAGGATCCTCATCTAGCAAATAAATTATCAGAACTCACTGATCTTATCAAGCAGCAGCTTCTGAAATATCAGATATTTTACTATTAATGCTTATACTTTTTCTTTTGCCCCTGGAAAGAAAATATGTCTGATAAAAAATTATATATTTCAATGGAAATCCACTGAAATGCCACCACTGATATCAGATTAATGTCTCAGTGTTCAGAAGAAGATCTAGGTTGCAAAGAATATTCTTCTTTCTGTGCCATGGGTGACACTAAACAATCTTCAGTCTAATACATCTTTCTATAAACCTTTCCTCTTCACCCATCACTTTGAATGCAATACTTGGCCTGTGACTCTAAAGAGGGTTTTTTAAGAGGGACTGTTATGTGGGAAGCATGCTTGATTGGTATATTTCTGCATTTTGAATTTTAAATAATAATAACAAAAAAGATATTATATATTCCAATTACCAGTAGAATTTGCCTCCACTTTTATCTTAGTTCTTGATAAACTTGTGAAGTGTTGACTGATGTGGCACTGAAGTTCTGAAAGGAAAGAACAACAGACCTATGGGAAGGTCCATGCTGAGCTGCTGCCAGAAACAATATAGCCACATTATCGCTGCACTCGGTACAGATTAATTAGCTCTGTCGAGAAGCAAGTGTCACACTGTGCTAACATGGCTACCTTTGTTCTGCAGCTTAAACTAACTCATTTAGGTCTGATTTAGGTACCTTTAGGTAAGTGTGGTTTCTTTATCCTTAGACTACATCGTGGTAAAATGAGTCATTCTACAATGCTAATCATTTCTGGCAAGTTATGGTCAATGTTAATCAGTAGCTCATAGCAGATGCTTTTTGATGGTATCACCTTGCTCTTGCTTGTATCCACCTGTTCAGAGGAAAACAGCTGACCTGTAAAGTCATCTCCCAGCTCTGTCAATGCACATATGGAGCATCGCTGCTCATTTTTTCAACTAGAATATGTCCAACAGTGGTGTAACTCTTTAAGTCCCAGGAGTTGCTAGAGAAGAGCGGGATGACTGCTAAATCACTAATCCAAATGAGATCTCCATGGTCTGGGACTGCTCTCCTGTCCCTGAGGACATACATTCTTGTGTCAACTTGCATAGTAAGTGTGTAGTATTGGCTCACTTTTTCATTTCTTGAACTGTCTTCTTTCCATTATCAGGAGGACTATAACAGCCATTTGAATATTTGCCTTCACAACTAAACTGGCTTTGGACACAAGTACTGTGGAAATCAAAGGTTTTCTGTAGTGCCTGCATGATGAAGTTTATTAAATATTTCTTTGTATCACTGTACATGTACCAAGGCTGTATGTATAATCTGGATACAAGGACCAAATTTGTGATGGTGTGGCAGAAAAGTCCAGTAATATGTGAGTAGAGGAGAAGGAGAATATAACTTGGCAAGTCACAGTTAGGTAGTGAACTCTGATGGTAACTGCTAATTGGATATAATGAGGTAAATGCCTAAGGGAAACTGGCCTCACCAAACGAGTAAGTCAAGAGGCCAATCCTTGTTGGCAGGAAAGTTCTGAGTATTAGTACTCATGTGAAACAGCCTTAGGGAAATGAATCATACAATTGAAGGTTGTTTGAAAACGTCCTGTCACTGGGTGTGCTACTCTGAGTTCATGTGCAGCACAGTGAGCAAAATTCATTTCAAGTTACTGAAGTAAGAGGAAATTTTTGAATAATCATCACTACATAATGACCTACATGACAATGGCTAGGTTAAAAATAAGAAATGCATTTTTGCATTTAAGGGAAATAAGAGTGACCTTCCTCTGGGAATCAAGGAAAAAAATGAATGTGAGGAAGAGAATGCCCAATTTTAGATCTGATTATCCTCTCCTCTTGCAGTGTTGAAGTCATTAACACATTTTCAAAGGGACATGAAGCTCTATTATTCAGATTTGGTAAGGTTACCACTTATGCCTTGATTTCCCTGGTGTGAGTCCCCCCAGGTCAACATAACAAAGACTCCAGTTCTGACCTTTATGGCTTTAGATTTCTTTTAAAATCCCCATTTTGGGAGAGAAGATGGAGCAGCCAGTGCCAAGAGGACCACAGTTTCACAGCTGACTGAGAAGTATTGCATGATGGAGACCTGGATTCATGGGGTTTCCATAATACTATTTTCAGAGATTGTTTAAAATATCTGCAAGGAAAACTGCTTATATGTTGGAAAATATAAATGACAGTTCCCAGGATATTCTATATTCTCTCTGTCTCAGTAAATGATGCTGAAAGATACCATTTTCCCAGACAAATTGCATTAGAAATTCTCTGAGAAGAGTCTGGGCAGTAGGAACAGGTGGAATTACAAGGAGTCAGGATTTTTCTTCTCACAACCTCACTACTCTGTGTGCATCCAGAGAAAGAGAGAGAGATGGAGACAGTGAAAGAGGCTGTCTGGGCTCCCTGGTCATTCCTATTATGTTGATACTGCAAATACACTCCTTATTCTGCAGGCTGAGGGACTTAGAATGAAAGAAGTGAATTTTCTGCTATTAATTATCTAATTGGGATTGCTGATTGATTGTATTAGTAACATTGCAGTGCAATAATTTTTCATATAAAAGTATCTGCATCTCATGTGATTATCCAAAGCAACAGGTTTGATTTGTCACTTCCCAGCATTCTGTTCATGTGAATGGACCTCCCACTGAAATGAATCTGCAGTCTTAAGTAGACAGACAATATTCTTTTGGACATTAGATTAAGACAGAATTTTTCTTCTGTCACTTGCAGAAAGTTGTTTTTATTTCGCAAGCTGAGACATGAAGGGGCTGCTGTGAGTTCATCTTTAGTGGAGTCTCCAGTTGAGCTGATATCACATAGTTTGGTAAACTGGAGCATATTTACCAAAAAAAGCAACTGGAAGGGGGAAAGTAGTGTGTTTTTTTAAGATTTTGGTGCTTTTTGCCTTTGACATCACTTCTGCAAGGTTGAGAGGTCACCAGCATGCTGGTAAGGTTGAACTGTTTTCACATATCTACAGAACACAACAATAATGAAAAAGGGAGGATCAACCTGCTCCAAAAGGATTTGCATCAGTGAACCTGAAGAATCTGACTCAAAAACTATTTCTCTAATTAGTAAAAGTTTTGTTAAAAAATATTGTTAAAAGTCTGCAAGCTGTAAATATATACCTTTTTGTCTGAGTATTGCCCTCAGCTTTCACAGTAACATAAATAATTCTCCTCTTTGTTGTTGTGCGGTTTTTTTGTTTTGTTTTTGTTTTTGGTTTTGTTTCTATTTTTTGGTTTTCAAAGGGTGTTCCCTGCCCAGGCTGTTATTTATGGAGATGGATCCTGTTTATTCATTGTACTTAGCTTAATGACACCAGCACACTTAACCTGTGAACCTAGGCTATTTTGGCTAACGATAATTTGGCTGAAATTGTCATTAAGGTTTCAGAGTGGATTGCAGGACAGCTAATTGGCACCATTCTGCTGTGGCTGCTGAAGACAGAGGGAGAGTCCTTGCTATGCTGTCTGTCACTCTCAGGAGAAAGCTGCCACTAAGACATAGGAAGAAGTGTCTCATGGTTCACATCTCCTCCTTTAGCTTTCTATATAGAAATGTTGGTTTTACCCAATCGCAATCCCTTACATTTCAGTTTCTGGGGTTGTGTCATGCCTTCTTCCAGACATGTCTAAAGCTTTTGTCCCATCATATTTTATCTTCCATTTTATCTATTTCCTACAAATCCGTCAAGCACAGCTATTCTGTAATGCCCTATGTTTAAAATGCTTGAAATTACATACACAGGGACTGTGTCCTTCAAGGGATGAATTTAAAATTCACGGTTACCTTAGGAAAACTTCAAGCTCAGCACGGTTCACATCTGACACCTTCAAGAACCTGCCACATCCCTGCCTGACCGCAAGCTTGTGATGTGATTTATTTGATTAAAATAACAGAGAGAGAAAGCCATTGAGAGAAAAGATTGCTCTTGTAATGTGAACCTAAAACATTTGACAGTCCAATAGTTACCTGAGAAATTAGAACAACTTCAGCCTCACTAACATCTATGCACATTTAGTCACTAACTTTAAAGGGGACAGGTTTTTGCTCAATGTCTGACAAAGACCTTTTAAATTAACACTGCATTTGTCTCATGCAGTGCTGGGACAAGTGTTCTTGTCCCATACAGATCCTGGGAAAAGTATTCTGTGATAATTTGTCTGCAGTTCATTTACTACAGAAAAAACAATTTTCTCTGAATCCATATGGTTCGCAAAATACATTGTCAGCAGAATTATTGTATACAGTGGCTGTGATAACACATGCTACAAGTTGTCATTTGTAATCATCACTGTTTCGACTGTCTGCTCCTGGCTCCTGTGTTGAAAGAGGGTAAGAAAAAAAAATCTCATACCATCTTGCTTTAACCTCAAAAGGGCAGGATAGTGCCATCTAGCAATTATGGGAGTATGACTTCTTTTCTACTGTGAGCAATTTTTTGCAAGTTTAAAACCAACTAACGTAAGAGTGAGAAAAAAATCCATGCAGAATCATAAAACAGCAAAATAATTGAAAAACAATATCTCTTCAAGGAATGTGAAGAAGTGACATTTATCCACAAATACGTAAGTTCCAAAATTAGTACTACATGTTGAATTTTTAATATCCAATAAGAGATTTGTCCTGAATAGGGATTTTGATGTATTGCCTTAAGAAAAAGGTTATAAGTGAAAAAATATTATTACCCACTGGTAGCACCTGCTCTCCTTTTACGCATCCCTTCCTTTTCTGTGAACATCTCCTCCCTCCTGCTGCTTCATCACAGTCCATCAGAAGATATTCTCTTTAGAAAGAACTAGACACTGTCTACCTCTCACAGCACTCATAAGCATCACTACTTAAGGACAAATACTGCAATTGTATCCCTTTCTTTTCCTGCTCACAGATAACAGAGGTGAATGGGGCTGCAGATCATGGGATAGGGACTGTGTGATATTTGCTACCCACCCATACAAAACTTAAGTCAGAGCTTAAACCACACAGAGATTCATATTCATATCATAGATATAAAATAGGCTATTTTCCCTAAATAAAATTATAGGAAGATATTAGGTATTATATAATAAACAAACATAAAAAATGTTTTTCTTCAGTGCTGTTTACCAGTTTGCAGATAATTCCAAATCCAATTCATATCTTATCCATTTTATATCCTGCAGTGTAAACATATTTATCAAAATAAATGCATTTATGCTGCAAGGCCATGTTTATAGCAGTGTATAACTTTGCTAAATTTAAAGTGTTTGGGCACACATTTGTCATGCTGAATGTTTGACTCAGGAATTTTTTTTTTTTAATGGTTTGGCCTTTTCTAAAAATGAAGTTAAGGAAAAATAATATTTCTTCTTTGCATCTGACAAAAAAAATCTCGGAACTTTTTTAGGAAGTTTGAATGCTGTCAATCATTTTAACTATTTGGAATATTTGTTATGGTAATAGACATATGCATTTCCAGTTTTTGAAAAATCATCTTAGTTTTTTCAGTTTTCAAGATTTGAAAAAGAGTTTGATTCTTACACGCAGAGTAGTGTCCTGGACAATAGCACAGTGGGATGTCTTGAACACTCCCCTTGGATTGAACACATTTTAAACTCATGTAACTCCTCTACGGTGACTGGATAGGATGTGTGACATCCCTAGAGCAGAGCAGAACTTTTTTTCCCTATTATACTTCAAAACCAATTCTAAAATACTATTATAACAGCACAATCTGGGGAGGAAAATGATAATTCTCATTCAGTGCAGTTAAGAACAGGGCAGTACCCATTCACTCAGTGATGAACACCAAAAGAGAAGGTCAGTGTTTGTCCATTGCAGTGAAAACAAGCACAAGCCCTCAGAGGAAGCACAAGCATTCCTGTGCTTCTTGTGTGAATCAGATCTTTTGGAAGATAGCCTGTGATCACATTGCTAAACACAGTATTGTAAAGTGAGTGAATAAATTAGTGAAATGCTTAAATTGCTTTTTGTTGCAGTGCTTGACTGTAGAGCCTTACCTTTGTAACCTTACAGCAGTGAATTTTTTACGCTTGTTTCTGTCTGAGTGCAATGTAAATAGCAAAATGTTCCATTTTCTGATACATTTACGTATTACGTGTCACCATTTTAAATTCGCATGAGTCATAATTTCTAAAGAAAATCAAAGAATGAAAGTTTTTGGTTTTTTTCTGATAACACATATTTGTGTGTTTCCTTTATCAGATTCCCAGTATTTTCTCTTTAATTCAGAAAGCCTTTATAACATAGTGTAAATCCTTTTGTTGCATAAGAAGTAAAGAACTTTTTCAGAGATAATGATGGATAAATCTTCAGGTTTTACATGTTGATGAACACTGCACTAGCCACACTGTAAATACAAGTACTTTGCAAGGTTTTTCAGCTGGAAGTTGAAATAAAGCCTGTGCAAACTGGATGAAGGTAGCTGGAAAGAAATCTGTGCACAGAATTCTCACCACAAGAGCCAAACTTGCCCATAATTTCACCATATTCATACCTCACTGCAGTACTGTAAGTTAAAACAATTGTGGTCTTTCAGCACTTGGTAAGAAGATTGTCATTTTATGTTTTGATCCCAGAGTGCCAAATGTTGGCTTGTTTCCACAGGCACTCTAAACTCTTTCACTGGCTTTAGTGGAGTTGCTCCAGGTGATCTGAGGTCTCATTGAATTGAAATCAATGAAAAGAAACTGACTGCAGCCTCAGTGATGACATACTCAGGACAAGCCAGGCTCCTTGTCTTTGTTCGAAATTGCAAAAAGACCCATATCTTGCAGACTAAACATGAATCTAGCAGCCTTGAAGGAAAATCTTTCTAAGTCCTCTTCCACTGTCTTATGATAGCCTTATTTATTTTTTTTTATATCCATAGATGGCAGCACAAAATTAAGGGGTTTTTGTTTGGTTGGTTTTGGGTTTTTTTGTTTGTTTGTTTTTTGTTTTGTTTTGGTTTTGTTTTTTTTGGGGGGGCGTTGTGTTTTTGTTTGTTTGTTTGAGGTTTTTTGGGTTTGTTTTTTGGGGTTTGGTTTTTGGGGTTTGTGGGTTTTTTTTTGCTTTGTTGGGGTTTTTGTTGTTGTTGGTCTTTTCTTTGTTTGTTTGTTCTGTTTTGGGTTTGTTTGTTTGTTTGTTTTTTGTTTTTTATTATTTTATTTTATTTTTAAATCAGATTCTGCCTCTGCCTCTCAATCTTGCTGTAGGAAATTCAAGGTCCAGAAGCACTATGGGTTTGCATACTTTATAATATTAGGGGTTTTTTTCCAGTAACACAGGTAAGGAAAAGCTACATTTGCCACAAGAACTAACTAAAATCTGGCATGAGACTTTGCTAATGCTTTGTAGAGCTGTCATGCTGGTTTATGTAATACAGGTCTGTATGCAGATAAGTAATATACCATATGTCATGCAATTGATCTATGTTAACTACTACAGCAAAGTAGGCATCTTTTAAAGTGTAGAATTAGTACAGCATACAGGCCAAGACATAATAAATAAGAACTAGAACTGCAATAATGCCATAGCAATGCCTCAGCAACTCACTGGCATAGATGAAATTAGACATAAATTACTTTCACAGTTAATTTACAGAGCACTGTAAATAGTAAGATTAAGTACAGGTCATGCTTTTGAAATTAGTATGCAGATAAAATTAGTGTAACAGTGTAGTTGACAGTTACAGAAGTATCTTTTTAGGAGGAAACCCCCACCCACCCACCTATACTCCTTGAGTGGTAGTTACTTGATTTCAGTTTTCTGCTTCATCAGTTAAAGATGAAAGTTTAGAAGGCACAAGCAGATAACTGCAACTGGTCTACACCTTCATCTTCTGTCTGCCTCTCATTGTAGTGGTCACCTTAATAAACAAGTGTTATTATCTCTGTAGGAAAGATTGTGGTGAGCCTGTGAGCCTATGTATCAGTTATCTGAGAGGGACTAATTTGAGGGTTGAGTTTTACCATGTTATAATTCACTGAAATCAGCCAAAATTAATCACCCATCAGTATTTTTTGACAATAGCCTGTTTTATGGTAGGAAAAAAAAATAAAGCATGAAAGGTTGCAATTTAAGAAATAGATTTGCTGAACTTTTAATAATATTGAAAAGAGTGCTCACTCTCTTAATTGTTCTTATGATGCATTTTGCTGATGAGTTCAGATTTACATGTCAGCAAAACTTTGCACAGAATAAATTCTCTTTGTTCTGTTGATTTCACTGAAGGAGGAGAGTTGCACATGCTTGGGATGTGTTTCCCTGAATCTGAGCAGGAAGTGGGTAATACCAAATCTATTGTTCTCTGTGACTAAAGCCAGGTAAATAAATAGTACTAATGGCTTTAATCACGCTGAAAGAATTCAGATGAACCGGGAAGTAATGTCTTAGGAAAAAGTTGAGAAATTTCCAAAGTGCTTTACTGTAGAGGTGGTTGAATGATTGGAGAAATAAATGTTAATAACCACATTCAGAAAGTATTGAGAACCACTGCTCAGGGTTAAATTCTGCTGCAAACTTTTGTTTGTCAGATCATCAGATTGCTGGAGTCATGCCAGTACAGAAGGAATACGGCCAGCTGAAAGTCACATGGTGATCAGATGTTGACACTTGGCAAAGGGAAAAGGCTGTGCTGCGCAGGAGTTATACTGGGCAAGAGTTATACTGGGCAGGAGTTATACGGGAAAGATGGAAATACACCTTTCAACCACCAGGAGTGACACATTTATATAAATGTAATACTTTCTCTTACTGCAGTTCTTACAAACGGAGGGGATCCAGTCTTCTAGGTGCTGTACAAAGGTGAAGCTGAAAGACTGTCAGCTTTCAGGAAAATGAAACTTTACAGACTGAGCAGGTAATTGTGCAGAAATAGCCATAGGGCATCCGTATTCTCTTCTCTTGCACGTAGTAAATTTAGGATTTGTGCTAATCATGGAGAAAGATAGTGAGCAAAAGACAAATTCTGATTTCTTACACTAGTGCAAATCTGAGATAACTTGGTCACTGTCTAAATAGTTTGGCCCAGATGTGTTAGGACATGCACATACCTTCTGATCTCATTCTATCCACAAACAGGGATGTGTGGAGAACCTGTTTCCATAGAAAGGAAGTCTGTATACATATGCCAGAAAGGACCATGGTTCGCTCTCACTCAGTTCCTAAACTGGGCATCTGAGAGTCAGGACTTTGCAACATATAACAGTGCTTAACATCACCAAGAACTGTATAATTGTCAGCTTTTCCAATTAGGGCAATGTGAGCTCAACAGTTTACTGAGATCTATCTGAGGATTTAAATAACTAGATTGATTTGATTGTGAGAGTTCCGCTGTGAAATTTCCTCTCTGTAAAACCATCTTACTCTTTTTTGCCTTAACCTTAGGTTCAGTCCCTATAATACCAATCTTTTAGGAAAATGTGCAACATGGTAGAGTTGAGAGACAGTTATAAAACCCCCCCAAATCCTCCCTGGTCCTCATCTTGGTTTAAGTAAATCTCACCTGGCCTAAGTAAATTAAAAGCTCTGAAAAGGGGCTGTTTTACAACAGCTGAAAATTTAGTTTTATGCAGTTTTTTGTAATGCAAACTTAGATTGCTTTTTCAAAAGTCTTTTTAGGTCCTCCCTCAGATACCCGCTTTTAACAAAAGTGTGCTGTTTTTTAGTTTTTTAGTTTTTGTCTGTTGAATTTTTACTCATCATGGTTCACTGTGTTGCCATGCCTCCCACACTGTGTTGAACTGATGAATTAGACTGTGTTTCACCTTCTTCTTTTCCTTTTAAGTGATATCTGCTAATGCTTTCTGGTCTTGCTATTGCTTTCAAGACACCCACTTTTGCTATATATTCTTATTTTTGGTTTAGTTTGCAGCTCTTTCACTGGACACTTGCTTTTCAAGTAGGGCAAGCATGACACCTACAACAGTTTGCAACACTGTCCTGACTTTGGTTTTCTGCCTAATTTGGTTATGAGTTGGCTTTGTACCAATAGACATGGATCACATCACCCAGTGTTAGTGGGAGCTATGCGGTGCTTGGGGTTTTAGCTCTGCACCTGACAATTGATCAAGGAGACTTAAAAAAGATTCTCTCAGAGGCTCTAGTCTTTATAATTGTTTATGTCTACAACTCTGATGCCTTAATTAAACTTAAAGCACATTATTCCATCTTTCATGGACTTGCTGTTTCATTATCCTGACTGCTCTTTAGCCAATATTTTACTAATCTTCTGCTTAATGCAAAATTACAAGTACTTTTCCCAGGTTGGTTTCTGTCTACAAGGCTGCAATATCACTGAATCTTTGAATTTGTCTTCCTGACCTTGGTGCCTGGGTTTGGGGATTTTTTGTTCTTTCTCTTTCACATATGCATACTGATACAAATCTTCAGAAGATCTTTTCTGAAGACCTCATCTGCTCATACTATTATGACATGTTAAACATTTTCAAGTTTCCAGATTTTATAACATTTCCCAAACTATTAAGTGGACTGTTTCTAAGTATTTGCTTCTCAGTATTTTTATATATCTAGAAGACATAGTTTAGAAGCTATTAAGGTACCTTACTGTCGTTGTTGTTGGGATGGATTCGATAAAAAGAAGGCGAAGATCCCAAATAAATAAAAGTGAAACTTCTTCTCTCTCCTTTAATCTTTCTCACAGCTACTTTTATATATTTCCTAAGTGTACGTGCACTAACATTATTGGTGCTCATTACACACAAACAATTATCTATTGGCCACAGTTACAAACCACTGCCTCTGTACAAACTCATCCAGGTTTCTTATCTTCAGCCTCTCCTGAGTTCTCTCAGTCTCTGCAGGTTGTTTATCTTTATGGGTACACAGCAGTCTGGCCAAGGTCAAATTCTTCTTGCTCTGTCAAGAAATCCACAGGCCTGGTGCAGTTTCCCACACAAAACAACCTGTATTCCAAGCTAAAATTAAAGCACAGATAGTGTTAAATATAAGTGTGGATTTGGGGATTTTGTTTGCTTGGTTTTTTAAAACAAAAACTTTCAATATTTTTGAATAGGCAACTTTGTAGAAACCAATACTGAGCAGGAGCAATAGTCTGAGCAGACAGCATTGCTTGTTTTTCAAAGGAGCTTTTTCATAATCTGAATGTGGTTATTGTAGCTACTTAACTTTTAAAATCAGATCTGGTAGCACTCAAGACTTCAGTTCTCTGTAATAGACATCAGAGAACATACAAAATCTACCTAATTGCATTTCTACTTCTTTCATAGGTAGCACTAATGTTTGAGCATTAGACAGAGACATCAGTCCCAGAGTCACACTGCTTACCAGGCCTGCCCTGTGGCTCAACTCAGGTGACTATAGTATTTCTCCTTCCCTGACTACATCACAGAAAGCCACCCAAATGCTTTAAAATAACACATATTCCTTATTACTCCAGTTAAAGATGGTAATACCAGGAAAAGGTTCTTCCCCCAGAGGGTGGTCGGGCACTGACCAGGCTCCCCAGGGCAGTGGGTACAGCCCCGAGGCTGCCAGAGCTCCAGGAGCATTTAGACAACACTCTCAGGGACAGGGGGGGATTGTTGGGGTGTCTGTGCAAGATCAGAGGCTGAACTTATTGGTCCTGATGGGTCCCTTCCAACTCAGGATATTCTGTGATTTCATGTTCTTCATCATCAATGAGCTGACTGCAGTACCCCATAGGCAACAATAAGAGCTGGTTATAACTCATTACCTGTTTACCTGGAATGAAATTAGGTTTGCATTAAACTGCAAGATGAATAGCAACTAGCCAGCTTCTGAATGCTTCCTCTTTTAACCTAGAGAATCTAATTTCAGATTTCTTAAAAGTTCAGTCCCTCATGTCCTCTCCACCATCATCCCTCATAAGGACCCTGTTCTCCTTCATAGCTCCTGTGCTAAGTGACCTCTCTATCCCCATTGCCTGCTGCTGACGTAGTGAGAAGAGTTTAAAACTGAATACTACTAACTGGAGTAACTTATCCCTGGTTCCCTTTTGGACACCACTATCACACATGCAAATACTCCCTGAGCCAGTTCTGACAGCTACTTCAGCTGAGACTATTACCAGAAGCTGTTTTAGCTGCAGCCATGCAGAGGAGCACCAGAGCCCCAGGAGCAGGCTGGGGGAGCAGGGCAGGACAACAGCAGCCTGCATGTAGATCAGCTTAACTCATAACAGGATTAAATCCCAGCATCAAATGACACAAACTGGTAGGACTTAAAAGAGGATGACACCTACGGTGTGCAATTCTGAGAATGATTTTACCATGCCCCTTTTTCTTTTCTGTGTGAAGGGGCCTCTCAAATCTCTGTCACTTCTTTGTCAGGGCTTGGGAAATAGTGACTTACAGAGAAGTGTGTCGGTGCCAATCAAGTAAATCAATGAGCCCTACCTACTTCAAGTGCAGGGCACTATTCCTGTATCTTACTGTTCATGTGCAGCCAAAGCAAAGCTGTGATGGTGGGCTAGAGCCCGACCCTTTTCCCTCCATCCTTTAGTCAACATAGTGCCATCTTTTTATCTAATAACCTGGGCTCTCTCCATACTCCAGCTCTGCCTGGATAACCTCACTTTCAGACGTGCAGGGGAAACATCTCTCCACTTCCAATTTCTTTGACTCATGACATGAGCGACAGAAGATCTTCTGAGCTGTATGGATCAATCAAGACAGGAATATTAAAAAACTCTAGAGAACTTTGCCCAAAGAAGTCAAGTCAAGAAATGTAGCTGAAATGCAAACCATGTAAAACATGAAGGAGCAGCTGGGAGATGCTGAGGTTCACAGTTCAGAAATAATGTTGTGTCCCATTTTAAATTTGGCTCTGATCTGGATCTGGCCAGAGCACTTTTCGAGCAACAAGTATCAGGAGATGTGGGATTTAACACAAGTTCACATAATTTCAGCTCAGACTCATGTCTTGCTGACACATCATTGCCTGCACACACGGGGAAATGAGACCCACAGAGTATGGTAAATGCAGTGAGAATTAAGTGTGGGAAGACCAGTGAAGTTCCAAACATTGACCACAGCCATTCAAGGGAAAATACTCAAACCATGAAGTAAGGTACAGTTAAATACATGCAGTTTAAAAGCTTTACTTTCACTGAAAAATTACTTCAGATCTCCCATTTTCATTAGATACTCATCTTTCCTCTTTACATATAAAACTTGAACAAGTGACTGTAGAATAAAATGGGTTCTCTTTAAAAAGAGTACTTTTGAGGGCTAAATTTGCAATTGCCTTTTCTCAGATTGCCACTAAAACTTTTTTATCCTCCTAAACCTCAGCTCATCCTTTTTTGTGAACAGAGCTAATGGAAGGAAAGGCAACCCCTCCTTTGGTGATCTCTCCACACAGCTACTGAAAATTCATGAACACACCAGTTACACAGCAACCCTCTTCCCCTCACAGGTACACCCAGCCCTCTTGTTTGTGAAGTTAATTTAGTGAGGTTAAATGACGCAGTGTATCTGACTACATTTCTCACCTCCAGCTGGAGCCCTGTCAGGGTTCCCAGGTAAGGAAAGAAATGCTCTCTCTGCCTTGTTTTCATATGCTGTACAAAAAGGATTGCATTACCCTCCCCCCAACCCCAATTACCAAGCTGTGGAAAGAACTCCAATTAAGTGGTTAGCCATAATAGCATGGCAGCCCTTCAGGAAACTGCCTATCTAAATAGAGATGTACGGAAGGCAGTTTTCTCTCTAATAGTGATGCATTTTCAATTTATGCAATACAAAGTGCATTGGTCTGCAGTGTCCCTGGCTACTGATGATTAATAGCCCATACACTGCAAGGGGCTACAAAGAAAAGTGCCAAGGGAAGCAGATGCAGCAGGTTTTATATTATCATGACTGCAACAAACTCATTCAGTGGTGTCAGCTCTGACTGCAGGATTCTGATTATGAAATATGATGCGTGTTGAATTTAATGGCTTTCTCTGCCCTTCTGGTGCGTTCACTGCTTTCCAATGTCATTTTGTGTTCTCATCTGAGTGGTAATAAAAGGAATATCATTGACTGTGCTAGCTCTGTAACCACTGTGTGTTTTACAATAAATTGTGTTTCAGGACCTTTCTACCCAGGAGAGTGTGCAGGGCCAGAAAGTAATATTCCCCAGTTCTCCAATATGAAGGCTTTCTGTGAGAGAAGAGGAAATTATGCAGGACTGCCTTTCTCTTGAGGCATTCTTTCTGTGAGCAGGACATCTCTTTTCCAAGTGGTTATGTAGTAAAAAGGTCAGTTTGGATGGCAAATAATAATAAAAAAAAAATATTCAAATAAACAACTACAGCTACAGAGCAGAAATTATACCTTGATGACAAGAGGATAAAAGTTGTTCAAAATAAGATGTAAATAAGGAACCTGGGCATACATGGTGTCACCCATGTAGGAATGTAAAGTCAGGGGAGACATCTAAAAAGGGGTTTCTTTATCCAGCAAATGATTATTCCATCCAACCTGTCAGCGAGCTGTGTCCTGTACCACTGAGTTAAGATCTTACTTGCTGGAGAGATACAGGGGTAGCTATGAAATCCTCTAATACCTGAAAAGTCATTATATATATATATATATATATATTATATATATATATATTGAGTCATATATCTCAAACAAAATAAGCTTTGCAAAAATGCATCATGCCAGTATCAGTGTTGAAGGGTGCACACACCAAACTTCTTCATGCTGCCAGCCAACACTGCCCAACGGGGGGTGGCTCAATCCCAGCAGGTACAATACAGACCTGTGCAGAGAAAGACAGTCTCAAAGCTGAGTTATTTTTCATTACCTGGAGGAATTTCAGTGTTTCCATCCTCTTTGCCCACATGCATCTCCTGCCTCTGTGAGCAACACTGGGGGCTCAATCACTCCCACTGCTGCAGTGGTCAGGGGAAAGCAATGTGATGGACAAATAGAAACATTCTATGAGATTCTTGGATAAATCCACCTGTCTGATCTTTCAGCTTGGAATCTACTGCAGCCAGCATGAAACACTGCAGCAACAGCTGGATTAGTGATGGCATGAGCTGGAACACAAGTCCCACCACACAGACAGGGTGAGACACAAGCACGTTGTTTCTCTTTTGCCCAGGAAAAGGCACAAATCAAAGTTTGCTCACTTTTGCACTTTGCAGTTTCATGAAAATCTAGAAATCTAGAGAGCAGCAGTGAAACAGCAAGAGGTGCTTCTCACCACTGAGGCAAGAGGTGCCTGAAACACAAATGGTATTTTTCTCTTTGTAAATGCACATTCCAATGTTCACCTGTGCTGGTTTTTTAACTACAGCCCCTCCGGTTGGAGTATTGCTATTCCTAGAAACAAAAGGAATATTTTTCCAAGCAGGACAGAAAGTCATACATGTGCATTTCAGTTCACTACAATCTGAATCCAGGGCTGGGGCTGTATTTTTAACGTGATAAAACCAAGCTGCAGAGGTTGTTCCTAAGAATTTACAGTTAAGGTGCAGGCTCACCTATACAGAAGTAAATATGTAAATCTGTTTCATTTTTGGAAGAAAAAGACCACCAAACTAGGGCACAGTGCCATTAACACCACAGAGAGGTGCATACCACATGTACAGTCACCACTGACCCAGCTGAACTCTGCCTTTAACTCAGTAAGTTTGCATTCAGCAGGTCAATTGTATCCTGCACCACTTTATTAGGTTTTCATAAAGAACCTAGGAATGAATCTTCCACTTTTAGGATAAACCAGAACGTTTTTAACCTTGTTTTTGTCTCTAGTTGAAATGTCACTGGCATTCTCAATCATATTTTATACATGAACACTTAAAAAGCTTTGCCTAGAGCACAAGAGAGAATTGCCTTTTGTTCTTTCAGACTATACTTTGTATATTTTCACATAAAATTGTATTGAAACAAGATTTAAAACTGTTATACATTTCATTAAGATCTACCTCCAGAGGGAGAAAAAAAACACGTTAACATTTAACATGGTGGTTTTGTCTTTCTCCCTTTCCTTCACTGTTTGCTGAAAAACTTGCTCCAGTTGAAGGGTAGAAATGTCAGGCAGATGTCTGTGATCTGCCTCAAAATTAAGTTATGTATTGCCATAATACAACAGAGCCTTTGTCCTCTCTGGGATTCTCAGTTTCTGTAAAAAATCATCAAAGGGGTTAAGAATATTCCTTGATGAAGAGAACATAGAGAACAAAGGCCCCAAGAGTATTACCATCGGCTTGAGAAGCCAGTGGTAATGTTGCCTTCTACAATCATGAGCCAGTCTTTGATTTCCTCTGGAATGCAGGTACAAGCAGGCACCTTTCTCAGGGCACAGCACAGTGCAGGGACACAGGAACCGGCCACAGGCTCTGGGGCTGGAAACACAGAGGGGCCTCAGCTGCTGCCAGTGACTGAGGAACAAAGCCAGCCTCCTGCAAGATGCAAACCATCCTCCCTCCTGCTGTGCCCGAGGTGCTGGTGCCTGCTGTTTACAAGCAGAGCTATTGCAGGCGTCTTGGACCTGATACAGAGACAGCTGGCACTGAAATAGCAGCCCTGAGAGAAACTGCATCCTTTAGTCTCCTCTGTGCAACAGCCCATGAAGTGCTGTGCTCAAATTTAGATGTCTTCATGGACAGTGAGACTGATTCGGCACTGAGAGGGCTAGAGCATGTCAAATGCAACCAAGATGTTCATCCCAGGCCAGCAGATGCTCTGCACAGTGAAAATGAGCTCAGCAGGCCAAGGCAGGAGAGTTTCAAGCAGGTAAAGAAAGGTTTAGTATGACTAAAAGTTCTTTGACAGCCAAGTAATGCTGTACAGACGGGGGAGGGAAGAAAGATGAGCCCTGTGGTGCTCAGGATTGGGTAGGTTTCTTATTCTGAATGCATTTCTTATGTTTGAAGTTGCAGATCTGGTCCTCAAGCTCAACAAAACCTGTAAGCACCTGCCTTTTTGTACTGACTTCAGTGGGGCCTCCGAGAAGCATGTGTGTTTGAAACAGAGAAAGCCAACATATTCACACCCAACTTCCTGACCACTCACCACCACCACAGGGCACACCCTACACTCACACTAATCCCTAAAATCCTGTCTGTGGAAGCTCTGGTGTTCCTGCATAGTGCATCCCTTGCCCTGTAAGCCCTTTGCTTCAGATGGCTACAACTAGCCAGGCTTGTTCCCAAGCTTGGCATTTTGGGAGCTCCTGTGCTCTCCCATAAGAAGCACAAAGGGAGGCTGGATTTCACCTAGAATACCCGATTGCCAACAAGTACTCGTTACTAACACCCAAAACCTCCACAGCCTTGCTGTAGGATTTATGAGAGATTGTGAAGGTGGTACACATGAAATAGCAGATCACTAAGGATGGTTTGTTAGTTTGGGCTGGGCAGAAGTTTGTACCAGTTATGGCTGTACAAGGGTACATGCCAAGAACTTTTATTTTGTTATTTTTCCTTAAAGGCCATAAATGTAGTGCCCTGGTGGGAAACATGGAAATCCATCAACTTTCCTGCAATTCTTTAAAGCAAACAAGTAACAAACTCAACACAGTTTCTTCCTTTCTTCTTTGTTAACATTAGATTTTTTCCTAATATTTTATTGTAATATTGTTTAGGAAAACACAGCCATGAAACCCCTCACCACAGCATCACCATAGGGCACACCCCATGCTTACACCAATCCCTGACATGCTTTAAGAGCAGTTCTAGAATTTGCCCTTTACTTGCAGCATTCTGACATATTTAAATCTATCATGAGACTCTATAAAGCTACCCAGAGCAAGTGCCAGTTTAATGGTGGGGAAAAGGAGCCCCATATTCAAGAAAGCTCTAAGATCTTTCCTTGTGTCTCTGGGGGAGTGGGGAACAGAGCAGGCATTTTCTTCTCATTCCACCTTTCCCAGCCATGGCTATTTTAAACCAGGCAGGCACCTCCATGCTCTACAACTAAGCTAGCAATGCAGCCTCACAGCCACAGGAGAATAGATGTACAGGGCAGGGAGGATTAATATTCTTAGAGGTTTTCCTTAGTCTGCAGGAAGCCAGCACAAAGGCACTAACAACCTCTTCAAGCGGAGAACATTTTCTCATGGGGATAATAGCTCAAGGATGGAAAAGAGAGCTTTTATACTATAAAGGAACATTATCTTTCTTGTATGAAAACTAACCAGGTTTAGCTCTTTAGTGCAGAACTAAGCCACCTTAGTTTTACCTGGGCATTTGCACCTGTGTAAGGACAATTTTGAAATGTCAACAAAATATGTTTTAAGGAATCTATCCTATGCCTCCTCATTTTGACTTGTTTCATAACATAGAAATAGGAATCAAAGGCCTTCACGACAGTTCAGGCAGCTTGCCAATACCTATTTTATAGCAATAAAATATGTACAAATTAAGGAATCTCATGTGGAAAATTCATTCAACAGCCTCAAAAGCCAAGTGAATGGTAATTACTTCAAACACAACGTGGTGGCAATCAGGCAAGATTGGATCATGCTTTTAAATGTATGTCTCAATTTTTAAGAACCAAGATAATTATGAATTATGAAAATAACTCAAACAATGCAATAGCAAATACAGTATTTGTGGAATAAGAGAGATCTTTAAGGAACAGAGAAGTCTTAAATCCAACAGCTGCTTAGGAATAAATGAAGGACAAATATGGGGCTGATATTTTATTTCTTATCTCTACCCATCATTTTATACTTTAGGGTGGCTCATAGATGCCTCAAGTTACAGAGCAAATAAAAATACAAGTAAAAGGATTTATCTTGCTTACTAATAGCAATGAAAGTTCTTTCTAGTTCACATTCACATATAAAAAATGTGTAAAAATAAATTTGCCTTCTTAGTCCTGTGCAAGTTTTCTTCAATCTGGAAAACAATCTCAATGCTCATCTACTTATACAATGCCAGCTGAATAAACACAGTATGTTCATTTCCCAAGGGTAAAGCTGAACAGAACTTTTGGGATAATTAACCACCAGAACAGCATACCTAAGGGTACGGTTGAAATTCCATCTGTGAAATTTTTAGGACTATACATTTTGCTACAAACATGCCAAACCACAACCAGCTGTGAGAGGCTAGAAAACCTCTTGGATAATGCTCAGTGTCAAACTGGTTGACAACTGTAATTGTGTAGGTAGCATGAAATCAAACACAGTAAGTGCTAGAGGAGAAGGAGTGGAAGAGGGAAGTTTTCAAAGGACAGCTGAGCACCTGTCTCCCTTGGAAGAAAAATTAGGCCCCAGACTTTGAAAAATCTCTCCACGAGCATCCAGCACACTGGAGCCAACTGCATATTCATTACATGCCCAAGGATTCAAGCTCTGTTTTGCTGTGGATTATGTTGGAACATTTACAGGTTTCCCTTACTCGGGTGAGCATGTCTTTACCCAAAGACATGCTCAAGGACAGAAGAGAGAATCTGCCATACTAGAAGTCTATGACATTACAAATGGCACAAGAAAGCGAGTAAAGGAGTTAAAAATTTTATTTCATTCAAGAAGAGCTCTGGGACACCAGTGACATTTTTGGCAGCACAACTTAAATTTTGGAACTCGTTGCCACAAGATGCTGTGGGTGTAAAATAAAACTTAAAGCGGGATCAGACACACATCATGGAGAATAAATCACTATAAAACCTAACAGAGCTTCTGGTTCGGGACAGCTGTGCTCCTCTCCTGGCTGGGAGCTGTGGGGGGTCTTTCTGGGGAGAGTTCCCTCAGTTCCAGCCCTCAATCAGTGCTTGCACTGCATTTTCTGCAGCGTCAGCCCTGCAAGTCATTGCTAAGGTAACTCAGCTCAGGTCAGGGCACTCCAGGGAGGGATTTTTCTCATGAAATAGTTTTCATCTGCAAGAACTCTAAGCCAGCACTTGATTAATTTATCCAAATGTTGTGCACTATATCTCACTTCTAGTGGATGCAACCTACAGTGCAGATAGTACATCAATCCAGTTCAGCCAGGAGAGCAGTAGAATCTCTAGAAACCACTTGTTAAGGAAAAAAACCCAACAAACTTCTTAAGTATTTTTTTAAAAAAGGGAAGCATCGAGACAGACTATCCTCCCTCTCTCCAAATTAGAATAAGTAGGAAAAGGTCTTAAATTATAACCACCAGAGTGGAAATTCCATACATTCTGTTAATTCCTATTTTTATCAGAAATTGAACAGGACTCCAGAAAAAAGTCAAACAAAGCATGTGCCTTTATATTCCTGAGAAGATCTGGTTTCACCAAAAAACAGCAAGATAATAAAAACAACCTGGGATTGCTCAAAGTTATTGAAAATATGCTTTCCTAAAAATTTACAAAATAAAAACAATCTACACTTTACTAGGTCAACCATCGGCATTGCAGCTCCAGACTGCCTTTGCCATGTGCCCAGCACAGTGCCAGAGCCAGCAGGGCCAGGGTAGTTACAACACACATACACACCTACCATCCCATGGCTCAGAGAAGAAACTTCCCACTATCGCCTTCAGGGTTTCTTTTTAAAACCACAATTCTTAAGACGTGTTTAAATCATGTATGTGATGCCCCAGCCACTGCTGATAGTTTCATTCTAACTCTTCATGGATTTCTGAACTGACACTGAAGTTTGCTCCATACACAGCCCTCCCTGTCACCCTGTTGCCCCGCAGGATCTGGATGCCGAGCAGGGTGGCAGAGGTGCAGTGTGTGCCCGTGGCTGACATAGCATGGGAGGGGTCAGCACAGGTGATGATGGGCTCAGCCCAGCACAGCAGCAGCAGCTCTGTGGCACTGCTGCCTCTGTGTGATCAGCTTTGGCCTCCCCGGCACTGTGCACTTGTTTGCAATGTCACATCCACAGTGGGATTGGCACTAGGGATGCACTCACCCACACTGGGAGAACACCATTTCCTGATACCTCTGTACAGCACTCCAACACCCAAAGCTACTGCAAAAATCTGAGTGAAAAAAATTACTTGTTAAAGATAGAACTGCCTGACCAGGCTGAGAGTATCTGTCTGTAACAAATACCCACCCAATTCCTTTACAGCAGCACCGCTGGTTGTTTTGTCTTGCTGCAAGTCAAACAGGAAAACCCAATTGCTCAGTGTTAACTTGAATGAATCGTTGTTTTCTGGGCAGTTATAATTATTTCCTAGGGAACCTTTGTTAACACCAGCAACAAGCAAAGTCTGGCATCAATTAGAAAAAGATAACATTTCATTGATCCCCAAACTTCCCAGTCTTCTGTTGCTGTAAACCAGCTGGTACTGCCTTGGCAGTGCTAACAGGACCCAGGGGCAGGCACAGCCTGGAGCTGTGCAGGATGACTGAAGGGATGAGCCACACCACCGAGCTCGGGAGGGGATGGGGAAGGTAAAGCTCCCAGCCCCTTACTGCCCTCCCCCCAGCTCCTGGGGAAGCTGTGCACCAGCTACTACTTCACATGCATGTGCTGATCTGTAATTGAAGGTCCCTAAAGGAGCCCTGTTTGAGCAGCCTCTCTCCAGTGCTGCTGTCACACCCAGAGGTCTCTGTGCCAGCACAACGCCCGAGTGACTGCGAGCACCGCCTGGACCAGCAAGTGTCACTATCCAGGGCAAGGGCTGACAGTGACTGACAGCAGAACAATCGCCCACTGACAAACCTGGCCTACTTAATGCACCTTGCTTCCTTTGATGAGGCAATTTGGTCTTACAAGCAGTTCAGCAGGTGCACTACTGAGCTGCCCAACTTGTGGAATTCGTATTTTTCTTAAGTTCACTGAAGTTTTTAATCTGGAATCTTTTTCTTTCAAGTGCTCTTTCTCCGCTCTAGGCTATGTCATGCACTGGACATACATTTTCACTTTTTTTTCTTGAATTTATAAGTGAAAAACAAGTCTTTTGAAATTATTTGAATACTTGGGGAAGGAATTACTTGTTGATATTCTTAAATTATATATATCTCCCTTTAAACCTGTTAATAAAAGATCAGTGAAGATCAGGTGTGGAAACTATGACCTCCCTGTCTTCAGTCCTGCCTTTATTCTTTACTGACTTTTCAGCCTCTAACAAAATTACCTACTGTGTAATAGGAAAAAAAATTACATCTCTAGCAGTTCATAAACTCCAACACACCCCCCCACCCTCCAAAAAAACCCAAACTACTAAAAAATTAGAAAGCATAGTAGAAAAAGAAGAAATTTGACAGAAGGAGAACAGTGAGGAAAAAGCATATAAACTTATTGTATTCCTTTCTCATGTTCAGCTGAAGTTAAGTAAAAATAAAATCATAGAATAGTTCACAGATTATTTTAAGAGTGGAATATTGTGCTGTCTCAAAAATGAAAATAGAAGAATATGATTTCATGATGTTTTGCTGCTTCAAACTTGGAACATACACTTTTTGTGCCTCACCTACCTCATTTTTCCTGTACCTTCATACCTGGGCTATACCCATCTTCTATCAACATCCTGTACCTCCTCTTACTGAAAAAGAAAAAGAGGGATTTTCATTCTTGATTCCTAATACTTCGTAACAAAAAATTTAAACCAACACTGTTTTGGAAAAAGTTCTGAGCCTGTGGTATCCCTCCAGCGTTCAATCACACCATGAATTCTTTTGCAGACCTGGCAACAGCAAATTCAACATGATGTCTCCTTGTTTCAGGATTTTCATTCCACACGCAGTCACTGCTGAACCTCAGTTTCTGATGTTGCCAAGTAAGTGCTCTGTGCTTACTGTACAGTAATAAAAGGACAAACATAATGTTCAAGACATGATCTGAACCTTATGACCATAGATACCTCCTCTTCTGGGAAATTGGAAGTGGCAGATGATGCCTTGATTGTGGAGGGAAAAGCCCAAGGAGTTTGCAAGGGTAATTCCTGTTTCCCTGCTAAAAGATTAAGATCCAATATAAATCTTGATTTTCTAGGGGGCTGTGCATATGTGTGTGGTTTAATTTAAACAGCTTGGCATTTCACAAAACAGATACCAAAATTGATTCTGCCTCCTTCCGGCTAAACATGGGGAAATGCTGACTGACAGAATCACCTGAGGGTAATAAATCTGCCAAGTGTTTTGTTAAACAGCCATTCAGTCTGAAATGCACCTTGGCATTTTGGAATAACAATGGGCTACTGTAATGTGTGGTGCATTAATTACAGAGTTGACAAGAAAATTACCCTTCAAGCCAAGATTACTAAAAACTTTACTAGGCATTTTTTCCTTTCTGCTGTTAAATACAGTATTCAGTGTAACCCTCCCAGAGGTTCTGCCCACCTCCCCCTGCAGAGTTAACCAGTATGGCAATAAAGGTCCAGGGGGATCTGCAGTAACGTTTCACTGAGAACATTGGCTGCTTCTCCGAATTTTATTATAGCTGCTAAATGCTAAATGATGAGTATCAGCATTAAAAAATAGCCTTGGCTTTTCTCAGTGTAAGTTTTTCTGATAAACAGAATAAAATGTTGCTTCAGTGTGTGACTGCATTTACATACAACAACAGATTTGCTTGTGGACCCCTGACAATATATCTGAGAAATAACCCTCAGCTTTCAAACACTCAGGTATTGCGAGAGAAGGAACTCCAGTCTGGGAGACAATGCAAAGATGCACATCAGTATAAGGACATAACAGAAATGAAAATGCTCTGTTATGAATAGAACATAATTTGCATGTTCTCCAGGCAAACACTCCTCTCGGATCCCTTGACAGCTCCTGAAACTGCTGCAGCTCAGGGCAAAATCTGGACATCCTCACCAAAGCAGTGTAGTGATGCTTCAGCATAAGCCACCCCACCTGTGAGCTGTCTTCAAAATTACAGTGGAAAACAGGTAAATTCTCCCGTAGTAACATCCTAACAGCAGGATGTAGAAACAGATTCCAAGGTCCTGAGAGTGTTGTAAGTGCAGTGGACTTTTCTCTGTTATAATTCCTGCTAGGATGTACTTTTATTCAGAAAGTTTGGGATGTAAAATATTCTGTGTATGAAACAAATTCTGCATCAACGTTGAATAATTCTTAATTTTATTACATTAACTTTCTAAATAAAATTACCAGTCATGCATTTGCTTTTTTGAGTTAGAATCTCTCTTAACAGCCAGCCCAGTTCTCTGGTGAGTGTTCAGCATTCATGCACTGCTGCTGATACAGAAAAGCACTTCTAGTATTGCCAAGACAGAAGTGCTTACTACCAAAGAAATGTTTCAAAACTGCACTGAAATATACTCTGTAGAGTTGACAACGATATGTTAGAACTAAAAAAATATTACACATGCCATAAATGGAATTAAAATTCAAAGATCTTTTGTAAGTATAAAGCTGAACATTCAATTTCCTACAATTTGAAGTAAAAGAATGACTTATAATCAAACACATCTGGAAAATGACACCACTGAGATTTGTTATCCTGAAGAGCAGTCTGTAAGGATACATGTTTTTAGCATAATGCCACGCTTCCTTTTAACTGGGTACAGAGAAATTTTGCGGGTTTGCAGCCTAATATTAAAAAGTTACATCTTTTGTAGTCTGTTTTACTGTAAGTTCTATAAACTCACTATTACAATAAATGAGTAGGAATCATAAATTAAAAGGCAACTCCAGTTTCAACTTTAGTAAATCACATTACCTTTCAATTTATTCTTATGTAGTATATATTTCCATTTAAAACCACTTCCTTTTCCTTAAGCATATATCTCAATGCCTTTCTGACTAACCTCTCATTTCAAAAGCCTACATAGCTCAAGCAAAATCTTTCCATTTACCTCAAAAAACTGTATATTATTCTCGTCTTCAGAAGCTGTGGAGAGCTGGGTACCATAGGGACCTGTTTTTTCCAGGAAAGCTTCAGATGAAGCAATGGTGTGGACTGGATGCTTGAAAAAAGCAAATGAAGTAATACCTTGTGCTCTCATGGTGACCAGGAGCGACTGCAGCACCAAAGAGGAGACAGATCTGGACAGCAGGGTCAGTGTCCTCTCAGAGCTCACCAAGTTACGTCCCAGTTCTAGAGGTCTCTGACCTTGAGAAAAGCACAGCCTGGATGTTATGGCTCAAGTTCTGTTGAAGAAGTCAAGCCTGTCTGGTTTCAGTCCCAACTGACAAACAGCTGAAGATTCTTGTGATACCTACACATTTATAGAAAGAAAGGCTACAAAATTTCCCAAATGAAAGTGCTCCAAGCAGAGAACTGACATAGGGTGAGATCTGGATGATGGGAAGGAAATTTAAGAAGAGACAGAATGCAAAGGATGCATTATGGCAACACAAACAGCATGGAGAGAAGGAGGCCTTGTCCAGGGTAAATCACTGCCTGTCAAACTCTGAAACATGAAACTTGAAGCCTCTCATTTCCAATGTTTGAAGCCCTCTTTTCCTCCCTCCTACCACATATCCATATCCACAGACTGCACAGATGGAGCCCTATTTCATCAGCTCTTAGGCAGAGCTTGACATTGAAGAATCAAGAGGCTTGTGCTGGTTTAAACATATTTCCATCTTCTGTAGATTTCTTTCTCCCCAAAGATAGGTATTACACACTTTAGAGAAGGGATCAGATTTCTTACCATACATCAATGTTTCATAATGCATCAAGAGAGCCAATAGAGAACAGATCAAAGAACGGGCTTAAAGTCTTCCTCACAATCTTTACTTACCAATTTTTGCTTTATTGACATAGTCTTGATGACTGAGTGTCTTCCACAGATACCAGAGGCAGCCACGTTGCTTAGGTACACTTGTCACATTTCATCTGAAAATTCAGTACATTGTTTTTGCCTTTGCTCCACTCTGATTATCTGACCCGTCTAACACAAATGAGAACGCTTGTTTCACAGCTTCGTCAGATCTACAGCTTTGAGAATTCATCTCTAACCAGAGATTTCAAGCAGCAGCCACTGCCCAGCACTCTGAAACTGCTCAAATGTTCCATTACACCCACAGCCCAAACCGTATGGCTCAGCTGTATCTACCTACAGCTGCACAACATGCCCCAGTGCTGTCTAAAGAGTCTCTTATCACAGATCTCTTCTTCAAGTCATCATTTGCTTTCTATTCAAACAAGGTTAAGAAATTAAGTCTCTCTTTACATGGCACGATTTTCAATTCTTCACTGTAACTCTTTCCCAAATATTTTGTAATTTGCCAACATCCTTTTTGATGTTCACTCATCAAACTTGGACACACATTTCTACTCATACAATAAGAGTACTCAGAAGCCAATCAGCACAGTTCTATTGAGCAGTTTTCTATTTTACAGCTCTGCTTTTACCACATATTGCAGATGGGCTGCACACACTCTGTTTGTCTGTGCTTCATTTCAACTGGACTTGCTTTGCTGGGAAGGAAAATAATGTAAATACTTGCTTTCACACACAGTTTCATTTGTGCTTGCATTAGATGCTACAAAATTCCATTACACCTGCTTCCAATAAGAGGTATTCTTAAGATTTTAGTACTGGGGGCTGGGAGGACATGGCAAGACACCAACACTGAAATAAAAATGTTGCCTAACTTGAGAAAACAAATTAGTGCCTTGCAAACAGGCCACCCATGGCATAGCTTTGCAGTAGCAAAAGTCTCTGGGAGTTTCTTACTAAGGAGCAGAGGATGCTGCATATGTTGAAGAGGAATCTTGGCTGTGATGACTTTGACAATATCAGGTTACAAAATGGAAAATCCCTTTCCAACAGGCAGTACAATTCCAGTTGGCCATTACATCACACAACTTCCAGGGATTACTGGCAACTTTAGGAGGCAACTCTTCAGCTATGAAACATCTGGCCATATTTCACAGGGTGATCACACACTTTCTGGACCCCACTTCAGAGTTCTGCAAGAGCAGCCCTGGTTACTGACAGACACTGCTGAGTCTCCAGAGCCCACATGAAATTGTCCCAAACCAGAAATGCCACAGCCATCAGAGGTATTTGTACCAGAAATCATATAATCCACATTTTTCTTTCCCACAAAGCATATTTTCTGGATATCTCTCATGAGAATTCCCTCTGCACTGTCACTGGCAGAAGCAGCCACGCTCACTGTGATTGAGTGCAGCACAGGCCAGGCTTGCTGGCTGTGTTATCATGAGCTTGAAATGCTTTAATTACATTAAATACTTAACTCCACTCACTAGGATGGTAAAAAGGCTGAAAAAATAAAGCAAGGTTTGCAGAGGGAGAGAAAGCACAAGAGGAGGTGAAAAGCAAGCAGTAACTTTATAGCCGTAGCACTCAGTGACAGCAAGAGACTCCAGGAACCCATGTGGTCAGCACTAAAACATCTCTCCTCCCCTGTCTTAGGCATAGGCATTTTCATACTCTCCACTGAAGACAGTAAAACAGCACTAAAAGAAAAGAAAAAAAATCAACAACTTTACTACAATTACATGAGTGCAACATTGAAAAACAATGAAAGCATCTTGGCATCTTTATAAGACAGTTCAAATAAAAATTAATGGTACATGTAATAATAATTCTAAGCGCATTTTGTTTCCATTTATATGCAACTAAGAGACAATTTTTGGTGCATTTGGTTTTATAGCTCTGTGTATATGCAGCAAAGTAAAAATTCTGCACATGGGAAAATAAATAAGTGGTTATATGACTGGTTGACAGCAAGATTTGTAGAGCTAATTAGTTCAATGAATAGGAAAGGCACTCAAAACTAACAGCTCATCAAATAGTTCTTCATACAAGAGATATCTGTCACCCTGCCTGTGCTGAATAAATATCTTTACTGTTTTTCAGAGATCAATGCCAACAGAAGCAAATAAAAACAGAACAAAACAAAACAACAGTAAAAACCACCAAGCCCCAAAGAGCCCTACACCCAGGTTGACCTCACCAACAGCAGCTCTGCGGAATCACCGAACCACAAAATCATGGAGTTTGGAAGAGACTTTCAAGATAATTGAGCCCAATCATCAATGCAGCACAACCATAATCACCCCCAACCGTGTCCCCAAGTGCCACATCCAGACACCTCTTGAACACTTCCAGAAACAGCGATCCACCACTTCCTTGGGCAACTTATTCCAATGTCTGACCACTCTTTCAATGATTTTTTTTCTTTTCTAATCTGAACCTCCCCTGGCATTACTTGAGGCCATTTCCTCTCATCCTTTCACTTGAGACACAGCAGAATAAGCTGTCTCTGACCTGGCTACACTCTCCTGCCAGGTCGTTGTGGAGAGCGAGAAGTTCCCCTGAGCATCCACTTCTCCAGACTATATAATCCCCGTTCCCTCAGCCACTCCTCATAGGACATGCTCTTTTTAGACTCTTCCCCAGTTCCATTGTCCTTCTCTGAACACCAGAGCACCTCCACCACCACTTTTTGAAGTGAGGGGGCCAAAACTAAACCCAGGATTCCAGGTGCCTCAGCAGTGCCAGTACAAGGGAATGGTCTCATAAACTCAGGGAAAAGCTCAATAAAGTAACTAACACAATAAATTCTCACCAAACTTCCCTCAAGAGAAGCAGTTCCTCCACCTCCACACAGCTGGGACAACAGCTCTCAGATGAGGTCTCAGCTCATACAGATAAGAGCAATGCCGACACACCGAGACCTGCTGCCTTCCCAAGCACCGGAAAGGGAGAGAGAGAGAGGAAACCTCCCCCTTGTCTTTATATACGGCTGATTATGTGAAGGAATGGTGTGGAATACTACCTTAGTTATGACCCTTTTATCAGGGAAAGCCTAAACCAAACCCAAGAAATCTAAACCACCACAGCCACACTGTGTTCTGACAGCCCCGAACGACACAGCCGGCCGGGGACGGAGCAGGTGGCAGAGCCCCTCTGTCTGTCCTGCCCCTCTGTCTGTCCTGCCCCTCTGTCTGTCCTGCCCCTCTGTCTGTCCTGCAGGCTCAATCACGGCACAGCCTGCTGGACTTGCTGGCACTCGCGTTGTCTCTGCAGGAGGCCCTGGACACATTTCAGCAGAAGACGCACATTAAACTACAAAAGCAGCCACCTCTCAACTTGCTCATCCCTGTGGGTGCAGGTGGGACTGCAGGGGAAAGAATTCCAAGCAATTCCATGCCTCCCACAGCCAGCCAGCATTACTGACAGCCTGGGGCAGAGTGAGTGCCTCAGCACCACGAAGCCAGGGACGCACGCAGAGTCTCCCAGGCACCCATGTGCAAGACCTGTTCTAAGACTCAGGACCCTGAAGCAAAATGTAGCCCTTGAACAGAAGATTTGGGCCTAGGATGAACTAAGCTGTATTTTTCAGTGCCGTTCCTACTGCTACTTAGAGAAGAGAGAGGAGGTGAGTCCTTTTAGGGTTTGGGAAAACCTCTCGCCTGCTTCTACGTTAAAAATCTGCATTCCCACATCCTGAGCAGCTGCCAGTGACACAACCCTCCAGATCCACAATGCAAAACACCTTGAAATTGATAAAGGGTTGAATGAACCACCTGTCCCAGCAGTCGGGGGATGTCCTCAGTCCAATGTCCCAGTTCAGATCCAGGTGCTTGTTTCCTGTGTGCAAAGCCAGGCTAAATTCATATCCTAGTCCAGATCCCAGTGGAAAAGAAAAAGAGAATATTTATATATTTGTCTGTTTGCAAATGTTCTCATGCCACAACATGTGAATTGAGCCCAGCACTTCATTGCTATTGAAGAACCAGGAGCTACACCTCAGCTGCCCCCGTGCCAGCTGCCAGGCCAGCTGCAAACTGGGACATTTCAGATGTCCATAAAACATGTCCCGTCACACCGTGTGAGAACTGTGTGTGCTCCTGTTGGGCATTGAGTCCTTCCCCGTGTGGTTCGCTGTATTACATTGAAAATTATGATTAATTAGGAAGACAGAACACATCTCCAAAGCACAGTTTAGTAGAAGTGGCAACGCCTTCCGTAGACATTTTAGGTCAACTAATTTTCCATGAGAGTGTTGCTTCATCGAACACAAACAGGTTCAAGCAAGTGCTTTTGTGTCGTCAGGGGGGACCCCATAGGGCCACGTACTGCAGATTAAGGAAACAATTAAGGAACAATAACAGATTAAATGGTAAAAATCAACAGTGTCACAGGGAGGCTACTGGTAACATTGTGCCTCACCTGGGTTTTTAAACCCCAAATATATCACCTCGTTCAATCTCCTTGCCTACAAAATGTAGGCGCACAGGGACAGTTTTATTCCTCAGGAGGACTTGTATGAAATACATCTTGTGAGAGACAAACGAGGATACAAGACATTGTTCTGGGCAGAACATCTAGTAACAGTTAGGAAAAAGTACTTGGCTATCCATATCTTATACTCCTTGATGCAGAGAAGAAAGTAACATACTAACACAGACCCAATAAAAAGAGGAAAAATAAAGCAGCAATAAGCATGCACTGAGGGCAGCTTTGTCAAACCAAAAGCCAGGGCCCAAATCTTCTCGCAGCAAGTGCTCAGTGGAACAGAGGAGGAAAAGGATAAAGTTTAGAAGCGGTGAGAGGGAATCACTCCCACAAATGCCATGAGAAAATGAAACTCCCTTGAAAAGACCATGAGAGCTATAGCAGCTCCTGCCAGCTAATACTAGTAGCACAGTCCCTGGTACAGAGAAATGTAATAATGGTAAAGAGTAAAATTCATGGCTTATACAGTTTTATTACTGACATTCAAGTAAAACATCAGATCCTCTGGCAAGCGATATTTCTAATAGATTTGAAATTGTGATATAGCTATTATTCAATCAACTCAGTTTTGCAAACTAAATTGATATCTGAAACCATTCCAAGAGACATAATGAGACTGTAGTAGCTACATATTTAAAAGAGGAGAAAAAGTAAACCATCTGTTTGCTTATGTATGGTAATAGACAACATACCCTTGTCATCTCTTTTGATTTTGACACTGTACTCCTTTGAAGAACTACTCAGAAGAAAAATGCTCAGGCTGTAGCTGGCTTTCATCATACTCCCCAAATCTTAGTCCTCTTTTACAGTAAACCATTACAATTCTCTTCGTCTTTTTATACTAACACATTCTTGGATATAAAGGCCATTTGGAACAAACAAATTGATAAAACATTGGCCTTGTCTTCTGAGCATTTCAAAATGATGACATGCATTTCAGTATTTGAATTCTTCTAAACCTGAAGCACAATAGTGAGTGAAAGCAGAACTGAGCAAACTCAAATCTGAACACTCATTTGTGATTTAATTTTTAACACTTTGTCAAATCTTCCTGAGGTTCTTCAATATCAAAGCAGTACAACAGGTGTGTTTCCACCAAGATACTGAACCTGACTCCTGAAAACATGGTACAAAAAAGGTTAATCATAGTTTCCATTTTTCTCTCCTAGTGCTGACACTGTCCCCACCAAGTTCAATAACTTTTCGCAGGTTGGCTAAGGTGACCAGCATGACGAAAGTTCACATTCACAACTAATATAATTCATGACAAATTGTTTCTACTGTGCTCACTCTCTCATATTGAATTCTTCTTGTGTGTGCAAAGGTGGCCATGGCCAGCACTGCAACTGTAATTGAGGTTCACGGAGTTGCTATTTTCATTATCAAGCCCAATTTCCAAGATTTAATGTCAGCAGTTCAAATTGCACAAGTTATCAGCAGAGTCACAGTTTGTGCTTATCTATTTATAAAAGCACAGTTTAAATCCACTGAGCTGTTGCTGAATTGGAGATCTATAAACCATGGCCTGCATCTTCCACTTCAGCTCTTTAGGACTTACACGCTCTGAACACCAAATTTTCCCATGGCCGAAGCAAACAGAGCTGTGTTTCAGGGAAAGCATTAGAAATGCCTCCTGTCCAACAAACTCAAGGGCTATTCCCATCACTCTCTGTTTATTCACACGGTCTCCAGGGAACTGAATGAGATCTTTACTTAGTTTTAACACAACTGTGACAAAATTAAGCAACGTGGTAATTCAGGGTGCACCAGCTTTCCTGACCTGATTGTGTCAAGCTCTTAGGACAGGCAAGACCTTTAAAGGCACACTGTCCAGCTTCCCAGGGACTTCACGGGGAAAGCTGGGAGTGATGGCTTCTGAGTGTGTCACTGCCACAGGGGTTGTGCCTCACCCAGGCTCAGAGCTGGGTCCTGCAGTGAGTGGCAGTGCCAGCAGTCTCTGTCCACACCATGGGATTCAGCTCCATGCCCCAGCACAACCCAGCCCTTGTGCCCGGCACACAGCGAGGGGCATATGGAGCTGTGCTGGAGACATTGCCCACGCTGGAAACATTTGAGTTGGTACAGCCCAACAGAACAAAGCCCAGGGAGGTGGAAAAAGTGGGTACTGTTCTCCCCAGAGTTAATAATTCCCTTGCAAACTCTGCCATCTCCTCTGTGGTTCAAAGGCCAAGTCTTCATCTGGCTTTCCAGGGGCCAACACACTCACAATGAACACAAGTCAGCTTGCTCCTGCTTTCTTCTTAATCACTGAGTTAGGAGACAATTACATCATGAAACAAAAAGATGTAAAAGATGTAAGTTTGGCAAATATTAAAAAAAAAGGCATAAAAAATAGGTAAAAATGATACGTGTAATACATGTATGTGCAGAAACTGAAAAGAACTCTGCAAAATGGTAGATGAACCTTGGTATGCCAAGTATGCAGCTCTGCTCCTGGACATAAAACCTGCCAATACCCCCACCAGTGATGCTGTGGCACAAATAAGAGCCACTGGCAGGTGACAGATCACCACCCAGCCAGTCTGACTTATTCCACTGCCTACTTGCAGCTGGCCTTTAGCTTCCCAGGCCGTTCTTAGTACAGAAAGGGAATTAATTTCATTCTCTGTAAGAAACTGCACAGATACTTGAAATTAAACACTGGGGGAGATATCTCCCTTTTTTTTTTTTCTTTTTCTTTGACCCCACCGAAACCATTCATATAGAATATGGAGGAAAAATAAAGGAAAACCTAATGTGCTTTTTGAACCATAAAGCAACACTGAATTCCTAAGAACTGGAATTTTCAAAGCTGTGTACCTATGTCAGGTACATAAGCCCCACAAGAGTGCAGCAACTTGGCTGGGTAATTTGTGGAACGCTAGCTCTGGAAGAACATAGATATGGGCAAATTCTGAGATAAGGAAAACTGACACAGGCCTGATGTTACACTGAGGATGTAACATCAGCTGGGAGCTGACAGCTTTCCTCTTTTCAGGTGTCAGAGTTTTGGCCTCTGCAAAAAGGTGAAGTACATAATTCTCCTGCACAAAAGAGAAAATTAGGTAGTTTCTCAATACTATTCTGGTCTTAAGATTATTTTAGTTTGGAGTAGCTCCTCCAAACCAAAATACTAAACAAAATAAGTCCAAACTGATGGTGCCCAGCACTAACATACCCACAAGGGATTGAGGAAAACCTTCTGCAGTATGAAAAGGAGTGAAAAATGCTTAGTGAAATCGTTCAAGAAGAAAAAAGTCTAGCCTTGGTAGTAACAATCTTAATATAATAATAAACAATCCTGCTGGTATAAGCAGTATGTGTGTCCACCATCTACTTATAACATGACTTTTAATCTCCCATATTTCTTCCATACTAGTGAGAGTTCAGAGCATCTTCTCTCAAGCCAGTCTAACTATAATAGTAAAAAGGCTAAAGAAACAATCAAATCCAGGCATTTGGTTCTCCTTCCTTCATTGTCACACCTTCTCTTGGGTGAGTTATGATTGCAAGGCGAACAAAGATGAAGCACATCAGAACTGAGACAATGAGCACATACAACTTGCTCAACTATCTTCACTGTTTTATGCAATGTTCAATATTGATTTTGATTCAACTAAACTTCTACTGGTGTTATCTGTTCCAGCCAGATGCCAAATATACCTGCTCAGTAATGTGTCCAAATTCTTTAACAGTTTTGTTTTAATAATATTTCATTTTAAAGTTTAATTTTATCCACACATTAGCTTCATATTACTTATGCAAATAAAAGCTTTATGGCTATATTAGCAATAATTCATTATCATTCCCTACTGACTTAGTGAAGGAATTTGTAACTTTGGAGTACATCCAGATCTTTTAATTGAAGATACTAAGGGAAGCCTACATTTAGTTACAATCATTTGCACACTCTAATTAAATATGATTAGCATAAGTCTCTCAAACTCTTTCCAGGTTCAAAGATTGTCTAGGATAGGACTTTTCCTTGAGTCCTGTCTGAAGTAGATTCCTTCTACTGTATAAAGATGGAATGTGATGGGCAACCTGGGAGAAGGAGGCTGTGACTATTGGAGCTGGGATTATTGAAAGTTACTGCTGCATCTTCCCCATTATGGCAGAGGTAACACTTGACCTTTCCTCATCTGTCTACCACTTATAATCTCTAAGCAGAGGGAGACAGGAAAGCAGCGGCTCTACCCAGCATGACTCACTCCGGGTGGTAAGCGAGGGAGGAAGGAAATACCAAGACTGTATGTCAGGTTGCAAAACCTAAAATGTTTTAGTTGCTGGAGCTGAGGGAGAATGCTGTGGTACAACTTTTTTGTGTTTCTTTACATCTTCACAACTGGCTGTGGAATTAATCACAGCTAACTGTTCAGTATTACCACAGAAGTCCTACAGGTCTGGGTGTTCTAAGTTCCAGTGTTTCTATTTCCACCCCAAAGGTGGAGGACTGGACCCTAAACGACCTCAAAGATCTTATTAAGAAAATTGCATTGAGTACATTCCTTTACTTGTGCTCTAAATGAGCTCTTGTTGGATTGGGAACTGAGTTGTGTTTACTTTATTCTGTTCCAAGTCCCAGAAGGACTGTGGATATCTCCTCATCTCCTTCAGAAGATGTTTTAATTAGCCAATTATATTAGTAAAAAGCAATCTAATTTCTAGGCCAAAGAATAGCATGGCACAGATATTAAAATCAAATTAGCAAGACATACCAGTGTTTTCCTTTGGCATGCAAAAGCGACCTCCTGCACAGATAATCAGCATTGTGTCTGGGTGTGATCTGGAGCAGTGAAAAGCACACACAGTGCTGAGTAATGAACACGGTGACAGGTAAATGAACTTCCCTCTACTGTCTCCAGCATTTGCCCTTTTAAATTAGTTTGTTAGTAATCATAGTGTGTCTTTAAATGTGTTCTTTAAAAAGCAAACAGCAGTGTTTGCAAACAATGAGCAAAGCACATATACAAAAAAAAAAAAAAAAGAAGGGGAAGGGAGCAAATAGATCTTACAGCTCAACTCCACATGGACTTTTTCTTTCCTCAAAAATACAAGTTTACACCAAAGCAGAGAATTAGAATATTTGATCCAGAATGATGACCAGTTTTGATTGCCAGCTAGTGAAAGCTGAAAGGAATCTTTAAAATTGTGCTTAGAATCCACCTTCTGACATAAAACCCAACAGAAAACATTTATTTGGGCATTAAAGCCAGGCATTTACAAAACAACTAGTTGCTTTGAAAAATGTGTTTTCAGCTCCACCCCCACCTCAGCCCCCAAAGAAAACAGCAACCTGCTCTGTCCTGCCCAGTGCCAGCAGCCCTGCTCCCAGACCCCAGATGTGCAGTACATGGAGTCACAGGAAAAAGTGGCATGGATTTGTTTGAATAAGCCTTTTATCCTTCAAAGACCGGGGCAGCAGAGCAATGGCCTTGGCAGAGCTCACAGATCAGCCTCTGCTTAACCCCTGAACTCAGAATCCTTATCACAACCTTCCCCGGGCTCTGTGGTGTAAAACCACCTCTGAACAAAACAGGGACAAAGGGCAATGACAGGATGAAGGGGAAGAAATGGTCTCAGGTACCAGCTGTAGGGGGTCCCTGAGCCCACAGGATGCACAGCCCATCTCTGCTGCACCATGTGCTGCAGCAGCTCCAGCCCCAAAGTTAGGTCAGACTTGGACTGGTAGTAATTGTTCCCCTTACAGCTTGTGACAGATGCCCCAGATCAGCATGGACACATTCTGATCTTCTCTGATATATATAAGGAATCATTTCCCTGCATAAAATGGGAGCTCTTAGAAGTGCAGTACATCCACATATCTGAACCCAAATTTAACCTGTTCAAAATTACTGTAAGGGAGGGATTAGAGGCCTGCAGGGATCATTTCATCCTCCCTGGCACTGGTGCATCCTGTGTTCCTGGCTGCATTCTGTGCTGCTGAATGGAGATTCAGAGAGGATCGACAGTCCAGACGAAAGGCAAATGAAATACAAAAGCATGTCAGCACTGCTCTGAATTTGCTGCTGTCAACACTGCTAGCTCCTCCTCTGAACAGAAGTGTATGTGTTTTATTTTGTCTGAAGGAGCATAATGTTCTTGTACAGTTTTTGATTCATAATTCCTTCTCCTTACCTCACCCAGTGTACAGCTCACTTGCTACCCTGAAACAAACAGTAGGATCATGCACTGGATTAAACCACATGATCCACCAGTTAAACAAAAGAATCAATTAAAAACTCAGCTCTCCATGTGCTTTTTGACAAAAATGCACACAGAAGTTCCCATGTATTTCTGGAACCACTGATACTCAAACTCATGACCCTGGGTCATGTAAGTGCACTTACTCCTGCTGAACTCTTGGCATCAGAGCTTTCTTAACTGACTGTGTCCAAACAGGGACTAGCACCAGCTTCTTATGAAGACCATGGCATTTTTTGCATCTATTGGAAAGCACTTAGATGCATAACTTCTTTATCTATTTCCTACAGTAAATGAAATATTCTGAAATTACAGTCCAGTACTTTTGCAGAATTCCATTCAAGGGGCCTGCTTGTCACCTTCCCTTCAGCCCTGTGACATTATTTCTACACTCACTCACCCAGAATCCTCTTCCACTCCACAAGGTGACCCTTCCTAAATGCTGCAAGATGCATGGGGCAGGCAGTGATTCCTGGCTGTGTTGGCATCCAGTTTCTGAGGTAACAGAATACTCTGGTGGTATTACAGGTGGGTACTTCCAATATTTGGATACACGTGGATTTCCCAGCAGAGCAGCTGGGGAGTGTTCCCTCAGCAATCCTCAGACACACCCACAGAAGGGCTTTGACCACTAGCATGACTTCCCTGCCTACACCTGCAGCCCTGTCAGAGGGCAGAGCTCAGTGGGAGCTCTGCCACTGCTGTCACCTCAGCCAGTGACAGATGCACCACGGGCTGCACTGGGGAGCTCTGGGGAAGAGCCACCAGCCACTGTTGTTGGGGTCTGCAGAGGTGACCCCAGCACCACACCCGTGCTTCACCTGGCAGCACGTCTGCGGCAAAGGGGAATGCCCTTGTCACCGTGGGCAAACAAGCCTGGGTGGGTGACTGTCATACAGCGAGGGCTCTCACATGGGGTGCAAAAGTACTTTGGCACTGGGAAATCACTCACTTGCAGCTCAGGCTTGTCATTAGCAATTGCACTCCTTGCCCACAGAGTGACCAGGCCTTACCAGTAGGGAAGAGGTCAGGAAAAACACAGTTGGCTGATCTTGGGCTTCTGCACCTCAGTGTGGGACTGTGAGGGGAATGGAGAGACAAACTGAGAGAACACCATGGAGGATCTGGCTGTGGCTGCTCATAATCTAAGTTGTGGTTGCCATGATTTTGGAATGAACTTCCCTCCTCTAATGTTTAGGTACAAAATGTATGAGTAATGAATGCTAAATTACATGCAAGTCACATTAAGGACAATCAGTCACATGTAATAAGCAATCGAACAGTTCATAAATGAGATGCAAAGTCATTTTTACGGGTGCACTATAATAAGCCAATTATTTCAAAGTTCTTCAATTATGCCATTTCAAAAAACTGAATTGCTTAAAATTTTTTTTAAGAAGCTTTAGGGTTTTTTTTTAATTAACAAGGAAAAGAAAATATATCTGCTTTACAAGCAACACTAAAGGAAAGGTGACCAAAATTCAAAACCTAGCTCCCAGACACCTTGCCAGGTTGCAAGCAGGAACAATACAAACATAGAAGAATAAGCCAGCGGGTAAACCACAAGTGTAGCAGACGTGGAGCTCTGTGTTCCCCTGATCCCAGGCCCTGAGGAGCCCAGCCTGCAGCAAGCTGGGATGAGTGTGAGATGAGCACTGGGAATCCCCAGAGAAGCAGAGATTTACCAGGCCTGCAGCCAGCAGTGGTAATGCCACCCATGGCAATGTGTTACCACCATCAGAACAGCCCTGGGAGTGGTGGCACTCAAAGACTGAAAAGAAATCCTTTCCTTTGAAAAAAAGAATTAATGCTGAGAAGCACTTCCTGAACCCTCTGCACTGTTGTTCTTTCAAGAAACCAGAGACAGGAGAAAGTCAGTGTTAGTTTGATTAAAAAAAACTCCAACAAACTAATTGAGAAAATCATTCTAAGGCAGAACAATTCTCAGTTGTGCATTGTGTGTAAAATGTGAAACAGTGCAAGAAGGCAGCCAGATTCCCTGGCCTGCATGGTAACACAAAACTCATCCTGCACTAACTTACAAGACAGATTGTGGAAGAGAATTGTGGAAGACCCATTCCTGAAAGTAGCCAAGGCCAGGTTGGATGGAGCAAACTGGTCTAGTGGAAGGTGTTGTTGCCCACAGCAGAGGGTTGGAACAAGATGGTCTCTAAGATGCCTTCCAACTCAAGACATTCTACGATTCTATTATTCAGTTCAGCCTCCAGTTTGACTTCAAATTTTTTCAAAGTCAAGCCCCATTTGGGGAAATTTTGCAAAACTAAAGCAAACCCATTCTCTTCCAATGGGTGACACAGTTGCACTGAAATTTTCATTTCATCAATTTTGTTACTCTTGATATTTTTACAGGGAACTTATTGCTGATGGTTACAGGGAACCAAAGCAAAACCAGTTCTCAGCCAGATATCACATGAAGGAGCAAACCTCCATTTGCAGTTTTATGCAGCTTTTGCTGAACTGATTGCTATATTGTGTTTTTATTCAGGGCACCTCACTACTGACCTTGGCAGCTGGTGTGACATGGCCTCGCTTGGGTCTGTGATTTTCAACTGGGACAAAACAGTTCAAATGCTGTATGGGCAATTCCCAACTGTAATACAACCATTTTTCATTCACAGAGCCACAAAACACTCTGCAGGGGGAGATCACAAAGAAATTGAAAAAATCTGAGTTGTTCATATCTTGGCCACATAACAATAACAAACTCAGTCTGAACACAGCCATGTACAGTTATGAAGTGCTTGACTCCATCCCAATCTCTGTCATTACTGTTTACCCCTTTTCCACACATGCACATTTATGTGCATGTGTACATAAATGAACTGAGGAAAGGGCTTCCCTTTGTGTCTAATGAACAGCTGTATTTTTCACCCTTTGCTTGCAAGGCATTTGGACCAATGTGCTGACCAAAGTAAAGGCGCTCTGAGGCCAGGTAACTGCAGTATAGTGTAACCTGTCCCTCTGCCCCAAAGGCTGCCAGCCACGGCTGTGTGGGCACTCATGTGAGCCCAGCCTGGGCTGCTGAGCCTCACCTGCAGTCTCCCAGCTCTTCCTCTTGGCCTCTTGCACCAAGTGACGGACTTGCTGTCCACTGGCCTCAGCCACCTGGGCTCTTGGAAATGCCTTCACAGGCATTCAGATTTCCCAGGGCAGCCTCTCTCAGGGATGCCACAGCAGGAAAGCAGGAAATATATCCAGAAAACCTAAGCCAAGGTTCCTGTGTAAAAGCCATATATATATAAAAAATAAATCTATTCTTACTTCTAGAAAACTTACACGGGCTTTTGGGTACATAGATCGGATCTGAAACAGAAGTAGCAGACTTGAAATCTGCACTTTGTGATTGCTGTCCAGTTGCATTTTTTTTTAATTTTTTTTTAAGCATGCTACTTCTGATTCAAGTTCCAGCATGCTTACATGCCTTAAGGGTATCAGCCAGCCTAATAGAAGGCTCAGCCTCTACTTGGATATCTCGTTTTAGTGCAAGTTCACCACCAAAACAATTCCATGGGTTTCCCTACCCTCACAGAGATGTCTCCTTAAAGCTGTATGGTTACAGGATGCTGAAAATTCATTTTCCCCCTGCTCTCTATGCCCCAGTGAGGCCTAACCTGTTGTCTCTGCCAAATCTTCCTGGAGAGAACACCCCAACAGATCAAGTTTCTGAGTAGCAGCAAAAGAGGCAATAAATTATAGTTTTCTACACTAAGTAGTTTAGAGATAGTACAAATGGGATGTCCAGATGTAGAACTGTTTAGCTTAGAAAATCCTTTTTGACCATGGCCTAGAGCAATGCACATCAGTCTGAACACTCTCCTATCAAAATCCACATGTATTGTTTGCAATGGGAAAATGATGCTCATTTAAAAAAAGACTTTATTCAAAACACAGAAATATAAAAGAATTATGTGAAGTGTCAAACATCTGGATCCACATGAGATTCCAAGGTGGCTTTGGAGAAAGACTTCACCGAGCAGAGCTGACTCAAGAGCAGTGTCTGAATCTGAAGCCAGCTGACTTTCTGGGACCGAATAATTTCAATAGTATTCTGGCCTTACAATGCTGTAAACTATATCATGAATACATACATCAGTCTCGGGTAAGAAGCTTAATAATAAATTAGTTAATTTTTTTCCTTTAGCCAAAAGCCAGTGCAAGCCATAGCTTTATTTACAAAAGGTTAAACATTCCTTTAATTGGATTGCTGGCATTTAAGTGTGCAGCAGAATATCCTTCAGCACTGTCCCTTTTATTTGTGACTGGAGAAGTGCCTAGAGAAATGCCAAGGGAAGATTTAATTTTAATAAAAAAGAGAAGCTTAAGATGCCTTTGGAGGCTTATGTTACATCTCAAAACTACCAAGCACTAATGAATTTAATCTGAAAGGTCCCCAACCACAGGACTGAAGGGAAATTGCAACCCTGGTGTAGCTTGACCAAGCTGACTTTCTGTGTGTTAGCAGTGGTAACTCTGCTTACATTGAATAATGAATACAAACACACACTTCTAAAGGCTTTTGTAACTTAAAAGATATCTTTAAATAAGAAATATACCCTACAGCATCCTAAAGACACTTTCAAGAACTATTCATGTCAGAAACTTGTGAATAAATACAGCAAAAAGAAAATCCTCAGCCCCTCTTCCCCCTAGTCAATGATTTGGAAAACATTACACACTAAAATTGCAGTGCCTGGAAGAAAAACAACTCCTCGTTGGCTCTTACTGGGACCAAGGTGAGGGCTCCATTTTGCACAGTGCTGGAAGTTGAGTGCACTCAGCATCCCCAGCTCAGTTATTATCTCACAGTTGTCATATGCACAGTGTGGGAGTCTCCTGGGAGAGTGGGTATGCCTTCCTAGGGACCAAAGTGGGAATTTATGACAAAAGAAAACGGGGTCTATAAATTACAGAACAGACCTTTATCTAGAGGGATAGGTTTCATTACTGGATCATGTTATTTGATGGTCAAAATTAAAAGCAGTTTCTAGAAAGTGGATTCCATTTAACTTACCATTGGGGGAAAAAACCCCAAGAAACAATTTCAGACACAGCCTCAATTATCTGGGCAATATAAAGAGCAATGCAAGTTTGCATTTACACAGTAAGGAACCAGCATGGAAGTACTTTAACTTTAACACTGCATTTTTCATTCAATTTGATTCACTCCAATTTGATAATTGGAGCATTGACTTAATGCTACAGTGGATGTGAGAGACAGAATTTACCTATTTCCCTACCACCTTAGGCAACATGAGTTGCCATTGCCTTTGCACCATTGCTCGGGCAGTGGTTGAGCTCCAACATTCAGCAGCTGAAGAGCCATGAGAGAGAGGAATAAGAACTGGAGAATCTGAGAATGGCAAACCTACCCTGAGGTGTCCCTCCCTCTGCTGGGGCCAAGCAGGAAACCAGCCATCCCTCCCTACAGGCCATCCCAGTATCTGGCATCATCCAGCCTCTGTTCCCCCCAGGCCCACCTGGCAAGGCAGGATTCTCTGGAGACAAAGCTTTGTCCCTTCATGTACCCATTGTCTGAAGTACTTCACCACAACAAACAGGAGCAGTTTGGGGCACACCAGCTCTTTCCTTACCAGATCTCCATGTTCCCAAAAAGAACCAAACAATCCAGGAGAAATTTTCCTATTTAGAGATTTCCAACGTTGCTTTATTGTTTAAAGCCACAGCTTAGCTGTAACACTCCCATTTAATGAAAATATGAATACTATGCCTTAGTGGGGGTACAGAAAATGCGGAATATTAAGCACAAACACTGTAACAATCCAAAAACCATAAGGCATAGCAAAAAACCCCCAACTGCATTCAAGAAATAGTTAATTATTTTTAAGGCACTCTTATGATTTTTAGAAATTTGCAGTTGGCAACCCTGATCTTTCCAATTCCATCACCATACTTGAAAAGAGGAAGTCTCACCAGTCCCAAAAATCAATATTCACATTCCTTTCCACCACAGACCTTCAAATATAGCTGCTGGCACTTAGACTTTCTTGGAGTGGAAGCATCCCAATTCTAACAGAACACTTGGCATTGGTGTGCCTCTTCCATCACAATGTTACTTGAAAAGATATCCAGAGAAAGGAAAATATATTTTGATTTTTAAAAATTTGGAATGGTGCTTTACTCCAAAATGTCAATTGTTTCTAATCATAGACACAATATTTAAAACTACTCAAGACCAAAATAAAATGTCTCATTTAAGGTTAGGCAAAGCATTCAGTCCACCTCAGACCCCAAATTTTCCATTAATTGTTTTGTTTTCTCCATCATTCATAATGAACCCATCTGTTTTGATCTGGGAAGAAAATAGGCCTTTAAAAAAGGAAGGGTTTATCCTCCTGTCCTGCTGCAAGTCTATGTCTAGTTCATGGAAGTGGCAACTTCCTGCTTTTGGGACAAAATCTGTGAGGAAAAAAATCCCAACTCGGGCAATAGCAGCTTTGGTTTTTTCTATTCTGTGGCCACATATTTGTCCTTGAAGTCACAATTATTTTATTCTGGTCACCACGCTACGTACTGGATTTTTACATTTAACGAGGTTGCAGGCTGCTGCTTTTCACTATTATCCTTAATCAAATTTTATTGATTACTGGGACACAGCATCAGTGGAGAGAACATTACAAACAAATGGAAAGGCTGCCCGGAAGCTACTGCTAAGTGTTCTAGGAAAAAACATCCAGTGTTAAAAAGTAGTGTTATTGCCTCTTCCATTCAGTCCTGTGTACTCCCTGCAAGATATTCTGATGATCCTGTACTATATCATCACCTGTAAACCTGACAGTGCCTGGCTGAAAATGTGCCAGATGTGAAGACTGAACATGCATGGATGCAGATGCTGAGCCAAGAACTGGAGGCAGGAGGATCACACATTCTCAGCCTGATGTGGTCAAGTGAAAAACATGTTCCCTCATATAGATTCCCTGGCACTCAGGCAGCAGGAACATGCAGAAAGCTGAAGGAAAGCTTGGTGGAACACAGCAGTTATTTGTCCTGTAGCTTTCTCTAACCAACTCGATTATCTAAGCATTAATGGCATAGAAATCACCTGGCCAGGGACTATCATAAGTTACAGAATAACAACTTAGAAAAAGTGACCAGTCATTCTCATTCTGGGGGGTTAAATTAAAGTGCATCTAGTATTCTATATTGTTGAAGATCTAAGAGTTCAATTACCTAAACTGTAAATCCTTTCACAGCAGCATATGTATTATCAAGGTAATGCTAAAAAAATAGAAAATAAGGGAATTAGGGAATTTAAGATATACAATATAGTTGTGCCTGAGGGATTGAGCTAAGTAAAAAAATTTCTCTGCTAGCTCTTAAATGCTCATTACTATTTAGAGTGGCTGTTTGAATGGAAGCAGGGTGACAGGAGTGACCCACATTGAAATGTGCATTTCCACGGACAGTGTTGTGAAAGGAAATTAGTCTGTTTGCAAGCCAAGAGCCCATTAAACACTGCAATCTGTTAACAGAGAGGCTCTAGCTCATATTATCACAGCAATCTTCAAACTCTTTCCATTCTTTTGTAGGTATAAATTGAAATTTCCCAGGACAGTACAAAGTAACCAAAGAGTTGCTGCTACTCTGCCTCTACCACCTTCAACTCTCCTCTTTATTCCTAAGGATTACTTTTGCCATGGGATATTCTGTGCCTTGTAAAAACATCCTTCAAAGAAAGCATGGTAGAACTCTTGATTTCTTGATCATAATATTCCCTACTGTATTGCATAAGATTAATGACTGTTTTCTATGAAGAACAAACACATGGTTAGGGGTTGTCTGCACAGGGTGGAAAAAACCCAACTTCCTCAATTTCATAAAATTTATGACTGCTTTATGTCACGAAGAAAATCGATCTCCCTGTGCACCTTAGCAGAGCTCTACAATTAATAATCAAAAAAAGGAAAACATAGCTCTAGATTTCTCCTTCCTGCAATTACAGGACCTACTCTGGAGTTCAGGATGAACAGTCATCACAGGAGACAGATTTAAGTAAATAAATCTACCACAAACGTAAGTGCATGTGAAATGTACCAAAATCCATGTCACGATCTTGACTACTTCAACCATCTCTACATGCTTTCTTAAGCTTCTAGTCATTGTTCTGAAGAAAATAAAGGTTTTATTTTGCACTGCTTATAGAATGTAGATGTTCCCTTCTGTGACACTGTTGGATGGTGATGGTGGCACCCAAACAGGGATGCAGATGAGCAGGACCTGGCTAACACTGCTGCTGTTCCCATCCCCAACTTTGATCAACTACAGTGTGAAAAGGTAGAGCAACACTGAGCTCCCTGCCCCGCCAGCACAGCCCTGCAAGGCACCAGCCCACATCCAGCAGCAATCCCACTGCCATCCTTGGGTTGGGTGTCATTGTTCAAGAATGGTACTTCCCAATTCCATGCCCCCACTGAAACTCCAAGCCACATGCAGCTTCCTCATTCCCCTGCCTTCCCCTCCACCTCCCCGCTGCAGAGGAATGGAGAGGAGAACTGGAGGCAGAAAAAGGCAAAGATCACAGGATGAGATAAGAACAATTTACTGGAAAGAGCAATGAGATAAGAAAACCAGTAACAGCAACAACAACAAAACTGTACAAAAGAGAGAATGACTCACATGTCAAAATGCTCGCCATGGAGCCCAACCCAACTGCAGCCACAACACCCTGACTGCAAGAGAGCCCTTCCTTCTGGAAACAGATTCCCTTGCCCCCAGGTGATGATGTGAGGTTGTATAGAATAACCTCTGTGACCTGGTCATGCCCCTCCAGCTGCTGCAAAAGTTAACACTGTCCTGGCTGGAACCAGAACACTGGGGATGCAGATGGGCAGAGAAATGTGAGGATGCAGCAGATTGTTTGTGCTTTGGAGACCACTGCAGCCTTCGAAAGTCTCATCCTATACTCTTATCATACACTGCAAGCAGAAAGCCCTTTGCTCACAGCTGTGCATTACCTGGTAATACAAGTCCTGGTCCTGTCCTGGTCCTTCCCCAGTGCTCCTGCACTGGATGTGCCAAGTCTGAGTGTCACTAAACATTTTGTAGCTATCCATATCAGAGACAGCGAGGCAGAGCTCAATCAGGCGTGGATGGGAAACATTTTCCAGCTGCTACAGCTCATGCTCAGCGCTGGGTGATTGTGTTGCATTTCTCTGCCCTTTGTTGCTCTTTGTTCAGAGATGGTGGGATGGAATTCACCATGTCTTTAAACTGTCAGTGACACAGCTGCAGTGCTCATGTGCTTATCTTTTGGTTTGCACATTTTTTTTTCCTGTTTTGTTTCTCCTACAATGTACATGTATTACCAGCTTTCTCATGAATTTGCTTTTTTTTAATGTGTGCATTAATTCCTAAATTACAATGTGTCATATACTTTCAACTGCTCATGAACGTCTTTGTAACTATGGTATTTTATGGCAATTTAACTGTGGAGATTACAAATAAAATTACCAGCTAAAAACAGAGTGATTAGTAAGCCAAGATAAATGGTGTAAATTAATCATAATTTCATACATTGTACCAAGGTTTTAAATTCTCATGTTAACATAGCAGATGCAAATTTTTGAGGTGAAAATAGTTGTAGCAATTTTAACTATACAAACTATCAATCCTTAAACACAAACAAAACACAGATGGGAAATTTCTAGCTAACCTTTCAGTCACAGACACCTTTACAGAACAACAGGCATTTTAAAGCAGATACTTGCCAAATGGCCACACTATAGTTATTCTAACAATTCCTGTTCTTTGATTTTCCAGTTGCAGTGTCAAGAAGGGTAGTAGTGACACAGCACACTCTGCAGCCACGGCTTCCCTTGGTGAGATATGAGAGAATGAAACTCACTACAGGCCATTTTGGGATAGGACACACTGTACCTTCTGAATCCTGCAAGGCTTGATCCATGGGACACCTAATCCTTGTTTAGGAAAAGGTTCTTCTGCAAGGTAATGGAGGGAAATCTTTTAATGTTAAGAATAACAGATCGGCACCCTGACACACTCCAATGTGGAACACACGCAAATATATTCCTCCCGTGTCCACATACAGACAAGACACACTCCCTTCACATTTTAAATTATGTTGCACTGACTCAACTAGACAGAAAATGTGCAGGGTTACTCCCAGACAAAGATTAATCTTTCTTTGATATATTCAATACTTCACATACTCCACATTATCTGGTGAGTATATATGCCTTGCCTTCAAGAATGTGATGTACTGTACCATACATCATCGTCTAATTTATTGAGTGCACCTCTGCAGCACGCACTGTACATCCCTTCCCAGGGTCAGGATCACATGCCAATTTCCAGCCTTGCTTTTCCCAGCCCTGGGACTCTTCCAAGTGCCACAACTGCTGTGGTCTGCACAGCCAGCCCTGTCCCAGGTGTCACCACTCACCTGCACGGTCCAATGCAGCTTTTATCGGAGCACGTCAGCATAAGCCTGAACCAGAAACAATCCATGACACTCATTATAGGCAATATGCTGGGAAAATCATTAAGTGGAAAGATGACACGCCAGCAGGAGTACTGGAACAAGCAAAGCACCTGGATCTACATGCTCAGACACGGGCACCTAAACAGACTCTCCCAGCTTTATTTTACGGAAAGAGAACACTCTTGGGGCAGCTGGGTTTTCCATTTGCCACTCTTCCCTACTTGTATGACAGCTTGCATGCCTTTTAAAGATGAGGAAGTTGAGAGACAGAAAGATGACACTGACTCAGCCAAATGAGCCTCACCTTCAGAGAGATTTCCATGGAAATGAAGCAGAACACACTTCTCATTCCTACCCAGATCCTCTCAAACACCTGCTGTGCCCAGCACTCTTCAGTGCCAAAGTCGTAGGCCAAGAGGTGGTAACAGCCAGTATGGTTAGAAATGGGGGGAGGCAAAAATGAACAAATATAAATACAAGTCCTCTATGTGCCACACGTTCAGTTTGTTATTGACGACCTGGGACTTCTGCTGAGGAGCAGCCTGGGGTGATGTCCTACACTCTTTGCTCTAACCACAGAACAATAAGCCTCATGTCATGGAATGGACATAACACATCCTGGTGTCATTAAAAGCTCTAAGCCAACATATGCCTCTCTTTGGTGTATGTACAAGCAGTGCTGTCTACAGCTGCACTTAAACGGAAACATGCTGCATAAATATTGATACTTGCTGTGATTAATATTGCTATTTATATTAGCAATGAATTGGGTTCACATAAAAATAATTAGCACAGCATACATGGGTATTATTTGCTACTAATTATATCATAGTTCATTTCACCAACAGAAAAGTGTCACCAAGTCAATAACAACCAATGATTAATAGAGAGAATATATTACCTTAAAATAACCCCTGTGTAACTCCCTGTGTTATAATGAAATACTATTAGGAAGTCCCTGGATAATTGCTTCAGGTGAGTTCCTGACCAGAGTTACTACTGCTAACATAAATTGCTAATGCAATTATAGGATAAAAAATAATGATTAAAAAAAAAAGAGTGTTAGTGGTTTTATTTGTTCATTTTCTGGCTTTTTTTTTTGTTTGTTTGTTTTCCCTTTCACACATCTAGGCTTAGGGGTGACTGGGCAGACCAAAGCACCAGCTCTACCATTCTGCAGTTCCTCATCCCCAGCACTCTGACCACTCACTCTGGGAGCAAGTTGGTGTCAGTCAAATCCCCCCATTCAGGAGCACCCAGAGCCACTCCACCTTCCATCTAAGAGCTCTAAATACACTCTTAGAAAACACCTCACAGAGAAGACTTGGGCAATTGCAGCCCAATCAACACCACCCAGGCAGCAGCATGAATATAGCAAATGTAATAAAGCCAGACAACAAAATCCTTCCCAGAGCCCATCTCCTGCATCTGCCCAGCCTCCTCCTCTCCCAGCTCCCCTGAGCACCTCAGTTAGCCGTGCTCATTGCCATCTGGAAAGCGGGGACACTGCCGCTGCTCCAGCACTCACAGGCTATCAGGAGACCTTGTTTACTGGAGTTTGTGAAGAAAACTGAGATTTTTGGGATGAAATGAGTTGTCATCGGCTCTGTTCTGCAAGATGCTGGCTCTGGCCTGGATCCAGCAAGGCACTTAAGCACTTGGTTATCCCTAAAAATATAGAGCAACTATTCTACTAATGGTATCACAGAAAATATATTCAAAAGAGCTTAAAAAATAGCATAGACAAAATAGGGCAATGTAATGCAAGTGCTGATTCCAAACACAAGAAGAATGGTTTTGTGTTGCTGTCAAGAGCAGTCTTCTCACTTTTGGCTTCTGATGGCACCTGCAACATTTAAACAGATGAAAGTGGTCACATGTCAAAGCTGGAAGGATAAAGATTCACAGGTTGTTTCAAGACAGCAAATGCAAACATCTCTTTGCTTATCACTGATTAGGTAAGATGAACTTGGATGTAAGTTAATATTTTTTGCCAATATCTGTCTAACTCGCAGCCAGGCAAGGAAAGCTAAATAATCCCAGGATATGGCTCACAGCCAGACATCATCCCAGCCAAGGCTCCCACACAGCAGCTCTGTGGTGTGCTACTGCCCCCGTGTGCAACAAACACTCCTAACAGCGATCCCTGGGAAATGGTCCGGCTTTTCATCATCACAGAGCTGGTGGAGTGACAGAGAGAAAACATCCTGCTGCCCTGCAGCTGAAAAATCCAGGGAATATTTCAGTGTGGGGATGTATCTGACTCTGTTACCTTGTGAATTACAGGACACTGTCCCTTTGCGATTATTCTATAAGAACTTCATACACCTGGGGCAGATATCTGTAACAATCTTGTTGCAGCACAAAAAATAATGGAACTTAAGACACCTGAGGTGAGATTTTTTGGAACAGCTCAACTCTTATTTGACTACAAAAATACTCAAAATTAGAAAGTTTTTAGTGTATTAACTGAAATGCTTTTGAAAACTTTATTTGAGAGCATTACTTTATGAAGAGCAGGTCTGCCTGGGGAAAAAAGTACTTTTAAACATGATGCTGACCATAGTGCAGGGCCTGGAAGAGCTCTGGAAATGTCTCAGTGGTCAGTGCAAACACCCAAAAGGAGACAACACAGAAAATTCATTAAAAAAGCAGCAGAAATTGTCAGTTCTGATCAACTGCCGTGGAACAAAGTTTTCTCTCCACGCAGAAAGCAAAACCAATTTCCCCTCCTGTGAGACTTTTCAGCTCACCCAGTGATCTCCATCTGCAGACACAGCTAAAAGTCAAAATTTCTGACAAGGAACCAAAAAATACTCAGGGAAAGAAAAATTTAGGTTTATAATTTCACTTTTATTTCAATCAAAACCAATACTCTCAGCTTTAAATGTTGCTGACAATGTCAAATAATAACAAAGCCCATTTTGTCATTTTTAAAATGTTTAAACAGAACATATTGAAATTAATCAAGAAAGGAAATTGCTGCAGAAAATCCGCTGCTTTCTCTTGCCTACAAATCCAGTTTTATAATCAGCAGGTTTTGATTAAAAACAACATGGGCAAACAGCAAAAATTCTCAACAGCTGTACTGGGTACCTTGAGAAATTAATTGCTCAGCAAGCACTTCTCTTCCTGTCTAAACAGCTCGTTGTCCCACCTGATGTAAATGAAAGCAGGGCCACGCTCCCACGCCTGCCCCACTCCGCTGCCAACACCAGTCTCAGGGTGCTTGTCCCCAGCACTGGCCTTGCAAGCCAAAGGGCTGCGGGGACAGGGACACTTCCATCAGAGCACCTCTTGGCGCTTACTCCCGGAGACTGGCATGCCGTGTGCCAAGCATGGTTTGTGCCAATCTCCCAGGTGCCATCTCATTTTCAACATGAGTTGAATGAGTCAGAAAGCAGCACAGGGGAGTACAGCATCTGTCCTGCTCTGTTCGCAGATCCTAGGATTTAAAAGCATGCACTGCCATTTCTGGAGCAGGAACTCTGCTGTCAGGGTTGCCAATCAGGCTGATTGCACACAGAAGATCAGCCAAGACAGCATCAGAGTTCAAGGGCAAGTGTGTGACAAGGACCTGTGCCCATGATTCTTCTCAGGAAATAGGATGACCCATCTCTTATTCTCAAATCATAGCAACTTGCCTTTTTTCCAGCAGAAACTGGGGTCTGAGAAATCCCCTGGTTGCATTTGAGATCGTTTCCAAAAGGGAATTGGACCACTTGCACTGTCTTTCAATTGAATCCACAGAGCCCTGGGCATCCATAGGCTTGTTCTAGGGGAGCCACCAAAGTATCCAAGAAAATGACAGTTGATTTACCCACAGGCTTGTACCAACACAGGAAAACTTTTAGGAGTAACACTGGAAGAGAACAAAAAGAGTTTTTCTACTGCAGTGGTCTCATATCCTCATTTCAGGTCATGGGGAAGGTCTTTGACAGACACTGTCACCAAGTGCTTCAGTGACACTGCTCCGGGGGTGAACCCCTGATTTGGGCCTCTGACACACTGCAGGAACTGTTTTGTTTGGAGTTAATACTCTACCAATGTAGGTAGTGTATTATATGCTTGTACTCTGCAGGAGAGTGCAGAGTACAAGCCCCAGAGAGGTGACAGTGGAATGGCTTACAGGCACCTTCCAGACTGACTGGGCTACAATACACCATGGGAAACAGAAGGCTGGTCCCACCCTCACACCTCCTTCTTCCTACACCAAAGGCATAATAGACATGGAAAACAGCTACATTTTAAAACTCCAAAACAGTACCTCATGTTTTGGCCAGACCTAACCTTGTCTACGTAGTAGGTCAGCAATGGGCTTCTCTGTGCCCATTACAACTAGCAGAAATATTCCTCTATTTCCATTTTACTGGTAGTTTCTGTCTTTCAAGATAAATTAAGCCTTTGAATGCAAGATTAAGTTCCCAATGAAAAGTACACACCTAGAGAGAGGCAAAGCTGCAATGGAGACCAACATACGTGCCAGGTATAAGCAGCTGCTCCACAAAGCCTGGTGGATCACTGCAGAACATTCCAAGCCATGCAGTCTCCATCCTTCACACACACACATGGCAGGAAAGACATATGATGTATGGTTCCCCACAGACCTTTATTAACACATTCAGGTTTGTCAAAATATGCAGGCTAAGCTTTTTCAGGTGTTTCTTTGTTTTGGTTTGGTTTTTAAATAAGATATTTTCCACTAACAAAACTGATTTTTAAGTATGGAACAGTCGTTTGCCAGGTTTTCAAAGCCATCTGTTTTCAAAGCCTACCTTCCTTGTTGTTTACCACAGGCTGTCTATCTGTTTTAACAACCTCCACTGGGATTTCACATACCTCATTATGCAAAATCACTACTTATGCATTCACTACAGCACTTGTCTAACTAATCTGCACTCACAACACCTCCCACAGAAGATACAGCATCTCTCTTCAGAGGCTGCAGATCAAAAACAATAGTAGCTGGTGTCATAGCAAGACAAAACACAGCCTCCTGTGAATTACTGTTGTGATACAGGCCTAATCCATGACTGCTCAGAGCTACTAAAGTATAGTAGAAAAATACCATATCACAAGAGATTTTGTATCATGGGAGATAAAAAGCATTTTTTTTAATGTTGAGACTTCTTGTTTTCCTCATAAGGGATTCCAAGTATTTTGGTCTCCTTGACAATCTGACAAGCACCCTCAATCCACTCTGAAGAGCCTCAAGATCTACTGTTTGGTTCATTCCTGGCACCATGTGCTTTTCTTTCCAGATTTCCATCTCTATCAGGAACTCTAACCTTGGACAGAGCTTAAGTTGCTTTTCTCAGCCCTCCTCTGCCTACTGCTCCACCCTTCTCCAGAGGTGTCCACAGAAGCAGCAGATCATTGACAACAACAGACTTTCCAAACTGCTCCAGTCTACCATGTCCAGGCCAGCACTGATACAATCCATCACATTCAGAGCTTGCTGGGGGATGCTTTATTTCATGAATTATTAACACAAGAGACTATAATGTCTGGCACCATTATGGCTGTGTCACAGAAGATCCTCAGGTAGGTTAAAATCCAGAGAGAAAAAAAGAGGAAAATAAATTTCTCTATTGGCATATTAGACTCACCATATATAGTATTTTCCAAATCATTAAAAACATAATAACACAGAATTTATTAACATTATTCCCCTGAAATTAATTCAATAGCTCATCTTCCTTGGAAAACACATCTACTACCTCTATCTGTCAATATACTGCAAATGTGAGAGCTAAATGTAAATGCAAAATTTGCCATTCTTACATCTTTAAGTACATCTCTGAGTCACAGCTGCAATGACACTGCTATGGAAAAATATAAGTCTAAAATTCAAAGGAACAAAGTGACTTTAAATTATGTTTATTTTACATGGAGAGCAAGGGGAATTCTCGTTGAGCAAAGCACAAGAGATTGAGGCCGGCAACAGAAAAGTGAAGTTTCATAGTTTAATTTCTCAGGAAAAAAATATAATAAAAATAAAAATATAAAAAAGGCTTTTCATCTACCAACCAAAAATGTTTTCTGAGTGAGGTAAGCATCACATCGCTATCCCATTTCATATCTAAGCAAACAAGAGACTGGAAATAAAACAAGAGATGACCTTTCCAAAATGCGGACCTGAAACAGGTGCAAGCACCAGTACTCTCCACCCTGCTACCTCGACTTCGTTTCCCACTTGGGGTGCTATTGCATCAGAGCCTCGAAGTGCTCCTTGGGGTCACTCCCGTGGCACAGCACAGCAGCAACACTGTCATGGTCAGGGACTGCCATGCCAGAGCCTCAGTGCTCAGGGGGCAGAGGGGATGAGAGGAGGTTCTGCCCACTGAGACAGTCACTGTGAAGGAGATTTCAACAGCCAGTTTGGGAACTGGCTCTGATTTTACCTCAAGCTGCAGCTTGTGAGGCCCAAACAGAAATGCCACAAATCTGTCAACACCTCATAGGAGCCTTGGTCCTCCCAAAGTAAAAATGGGCTTTTGTGGAGTGAGTGCTTACAGAGTGAGACTCCAGAAGAGAACTCCTTGCAATGGCCATGCTCCTGTCTCGCAGCATGACAGAACAAACCCAGAGCCAGTGCATGCATTTCTTTGTGTTTTTGCTTTCCTATGGCACAAAAGGGAAATCACTCTAAACACTCACTGTTGCAAACCATTTTATGCCTAAATAAGCTTTTATTTATAAATTCCTTTATATTGCAAAAGACTGAATTTATATAGCCACATTAACATTTTTCTATGTAAGGAAAAAAGAATCAGTCAAACTTATTATTTTTAAACACTAATTAAGTTTGTATACACCTATATGATACATCTTAACTGCAGCATAAACTACTTTCTTTTCTCTGCATTTGTGTTACTTGGCTGGTTTGTTGTTCTCTGCATTGCAGGTTCAACAAGTACCTGCATTTTGCCAGGGGAGCACCTCATATACTCTTGGTTGATACAAGTCTGCCGGCACAAATGTCCACTGGAACAGCTCTAAATGCTTGATGTTCCTTGTACACTTACTTAATGTGTCAGGCCCATCACTAGGATTAAACAGAGTCATGTACTAACACAGGAGATGGCAGGTATGGATCAGGATTATGTTGGCATAGGCACTGGTTAAATGCAGAATAAAGAGAAGGTCTTGCACAAAGTTGTCCAAATTATTTATATGAATGCCAGCTACAAATAGGATCAGATTAACTTTCAGCTTTGTTTCCCTGGAACCAAATCCTCTACTTCTACAGATTCTGCTAGAAACAGCAGACTGCCTATCCAAGGGTCATCATGATTCCAACACTTAAGAACAGTTGTTGGATGGCCCTGGGGCAAAATCTTATTTGTTTGGATTACAGGTGGGATAACTAGGACAAACATACAAAATGTTTGTATTTAAACTAATACACTCTCATCAGGAACAGTTCTATTCATCACTGCACAGCTGGTTTTCCAAACAGCACAGAGCAGCAGAAATTATCTTGGCGTTGTTCTTAAATATTCCTTGTTAGCTCACTCCTGACATAACTTGGAAAACCTCTAGAATGGGAACTGAAACTGCATTAAACATGAACCCAGTGGAAGACAAGCTGCTGGAGACAAACATAGCAGAAACAAACATCCTATAAAAAACTGAACTAAGTGGTGTCAGGAGCCCCAGCCCCTGCACTGTCAGAAGTGTCAGAGCAGCAGCAGTGCGTCACCACAGAGGTGGATCCAGGCACCTCAAACCCTGAGCCACAGCAGCTCAGCCAGGCACTGACAGAGGGATGGGCTCTGCATTGGACGAACTCTCAGAGGTGTGTTTATCCAAGAGACAGCAACTTTTCTTCAGGCTGGAGGCTGGTTTGGTGGCACAGAGAGTCTCCATCAACAGCTGCATCACCCACCCCATTGCTCCCATTTCAGACCTCACTGCTCCACTGCTCCACACATGCTTTTGCTTAGGGCAGGAGAAGGAATAATTACTCACGGTTCTCCTTGGCATAACAGGGTTGCCAGAACCTGGCAGAACATTTTGATCATAAAGTGGCCAGAGGAGGGAGGAGCATCCCTCAAATGCACTGTTGGCACTACAGCAATAGAACATTATATTTTTAAGAGTTTAATGTGAGATTCCTGTCAACACTTATTTAACAAGCACTGACTCCCCATCTCCTCTATGACCTCGAAAGTACTCCTCATTCCAATATTTAAGCACCATGCTAAAACAAAATATCAAAGGGTCCAAACTACAGCATAGAGGATGGATATAAATATCAGTCCTTTTGCTTCTAATGGAGCTTGAAATTAACACCACTTTTCTATTTCAGCACAATTTTTCAGAGAGTTTAAATTCTTTCGGACAAGGCCCACTTCCTCTTACTCCAAGGTCTGCACAGTGTGAGGCTAAAAGACGGGTCTTGGCTGCTGCAGAGGTGATCAGGGAAGACACAAAGACTGCTTGCAAAATCCTGCCATAGCAGGAAGCACAGAGAGTATGCAGGTAATATTTAATATATACTTATAAATGGAAAGATAGCTCTCTGCAGTTTTTAGCCATTTTCAAGAGGAATAATCTTCAGCACACTACTTGAAAAATCTTCATTAAATAATCAAGTGGTAAAGATTAAGCTATAAAATGCAGTTACTGAGCAAACTCCAGAGTTAGGATTATAGATCATCCTTAGAATTAAACTTTGACAGCAACCACTGGGGAGAAACAAAGATTTTGCTCATATGTGGGTTTACCTTTTGGGACTCCTTTGGCTCCAAAGACCTCAGGGCCGAAGAGGCTCCCAATCCTTATAGAATGCATCTAGAATATCTGTCTATATTCTCTATACAGAATCATAGTATCATAGGATTGTTTAGGTTGGAAAAGACCTTTCAGATCAAGTCCAACCATTAGCCAAGCACTGCCAAGCCCACCACTAAAACACATCCCCCAAGTACCACATTTACATGTTTTTTATAAACTTCTAGGGATGGTGACACCACCACTGCCCTGGGCAGCCTGTGACAGTGCTTGACAGCCCATTCAGTGAAGAAATTTTCTCCAATATTCAATCAAAACCTCTCCTGGTGCAACTTGAGGACATTTCCCCTTGTACTGTCCCTTGTTTCCTGTGAGCAGAGCCCAACCCCTCTGGCTCCCCTCTCCTGTCAGGGAGTTGCAGAGGGTGAGAAGATCCTCCCTGAGCTTCCCTTTCTCCAGGCTGAGCCCCTGCAGTTCCCTCAGCTGCTCCTGCTGCTCCTGCCCCTTCCCCAGCTCTACAGCCCTTCTCTGGACATGTTCCAGCATCTCAGTGTCTTACCTCCTTGTACTCAAGCAGAAGAGCTCCTGCTACCAGTTTGCAAATGGAAAAACACCCTGCTAGACTGATCCAACCTACAGTAACACTATGACACCTCTCCTACAGGTGTCTGCAAAGTACAGGAGATGGAGAAATTCTCAAAACCAGTGATGAACATAGAGAGATGAAACCATTGTGCCATTGAACATCAGGATTTGTGCTCTCAGGTTAGATAACTTGTTTTAACTACTGCCTTGAAGGACTCCTCTGCCCAAAAAGATTTCCAAAGCTCCCTCTGCTCCTACACATCTCTCACAGCCAACCTAATCAGTAATGAGGTGAGCGAGAGAAGACCTGCTGCTCACACTGCTCTATTCCCTGTGTGCTTGGGACTGACATTGCAAGATCTCAAGGACCTACATTCCAAATTTTGAGTCAATATGTTTAAATAAACTAATAAAAATCCATAGTATTCAGCTGTCTTTCTTCTCTAAAAAAGCCTAAAACCACATAAAGTGCTCCCTTGATTTCTCCTTGAAGAGCATGATTAACCAAGCCTGAAGGCCACTGCATAGCCAGGTGCAGGCTGGTTCACAGAGATACCAGCACTAGTGGGAAGCATTTGTGATGCACTGGAGAAACCCTTCAGCAAAGGGTACGGCACATTTGATGTGTTCATTTTTTAATACCAATAAACACTCCAGTTTCCCAACAGCCCTTCAGAGTTCTCTGGTGTCAGAAACCTGGCAACAAGACGGCACCTGCGATGTGTTCATCTTTAAATCTTGACATCACAGGAATATATATTTATCAGAGAGATTTAGGTTTGGATTAATATTTTTGCCCAGCTTAGTTCTAGAAATGAGTGGTTTGAAACTGTGAGCATTAGGATGATTGCTTTACTATGTAGTTTAAATTTGGATTTTGCAGCAAGTCTGCAGAGAATTTAATTGACTCCTTTTATAGCTTAACTCACAGCTACAACATCAATATTAGAAGAAGAAATGTAATTTCTAATTTAACTTAATTTTAAAAGAACATGTTTCCTTAACCTTTTGTATGTAATATCTTTATATTTTACTTGAAAAAACATTTCTTTTAAGTAATAAAGAAGGCTAATATGAAAGCTAATATTCAGTTAACCTATATTTTCAAAGTAAACAAGCCCTTTTTGCATAAATGAAGACTATCAACCAGCTTTGGTCTATCTTCCCTGAACTCACAAGAAAAGAAATGTACCCCAGAAAAGAAATAACCAGAACACATTCCATGAAGATTTGAACTGGGGTCTTTCTGTAGGCAAAGCCAGTGGCTGTCACCACAAACCATGCTACCAGGATATGGAGTTCTCTCGTTTTTAGAGACTATGGGCATATTTATGATTTTTGAAAAGCCAACAGTCTACCCTGAGAATAGAAGCTATATATTAGCTGTCTTCAATTAAAATATTTAAGCTTGGGTTTTAAATCAAGCTTCAGCTCAAGCTTAGATTCCTTGCTTCTAAGGTTCTGGTCCTGTGTAATGCATCATGTTAAAGAACAGGGAAGCAAAATCAGAACATATGTGATTTAAGAGGCACACTGCAATCATTTTAAAACCAATTATTTCTTCTCAAAATACTATAAGGGAAAACCTCCTACTCTAAACCTTAGCTAGACTCCATCCCGACCCCTTAGGCCAGGAATTCAAAACATGAATGCTGTCCTTTTTAAAGTCTTCTTTTAATTGTTTAAAACTTTTTGTAAAGTTTGTGTTGTGTTAGCTATACCCTTTGAGTTAAGATGACACCTTAAAATGGATATTTGATGAACAAAACATGAAGTTCAAGTTTTGATGAAAAATACTGGTCTAACCTTTTCTATGCTTTTGCAATTACCGCCTTGCTCAGTTCCAATTTTCTCTCCTTTATTGACAATCGCCTTTAAATCAGGTAACCATAGTGATGCTTTTCAACCTGGATGTCTTTTGTTTGGTTTGCTTGAAGATGGAGTCACAACACAATTTTCATCAACAGCTCTTATGAAAAACTGAACATCAAGACTATGTCATTATTTCAAGGAAGGTATGAGAGACAGGGGCTTTCCATGGAAAAAACTTATTTAGCTTCAGCTTTAAATAAAAAGAAAGTACAGAGTCTGTTGGTACAATATACTTACCTGAATTTAGAGCGGATTTGAGTTCTCCTACACTTATTTCATTCGGCTGACATATACAGACAGTGAATTGGAGTGACAATCTGAACTTGTGCAAGCAGTTTCTTAATGTCTGTGATAGGGCAGAGCTCAAGGGTCACAAAACACAGTGCCATGTGTTTCCCATGTACTGATGGCACCAAGTCAGCAAAGACCAGCATGAAAGATCAGGACACCCTGGCACAGAGACTACAGAGCTCAAGGGATTTCATTAGCCATTTCATTAGCTTTGATACAAAAGCAAAGACCTCTAGCGGTAACTACATTATATTTAAAGAATTTTAAACCTATAAATCTTCAGCCTAATTTTTTCAGAAGGCACATAAAGTTAGATCACATATTAACTCTCCTTCCCCTTGGCTCCATGTGTCACACAAAATCTCAGAGGTATGAGGGAGTCTTGCTTTGACATGGTCCTGGCAGCACATACATACTCTTTACAAATCCATTATGTATCACAGAGTACCTATAACTGCAGTCTTACTTAAAAATTTTATCTGCAAACATAAATTTTCACCAAAAATAAGCTTAACATTGTACCCTATAGAGTACACTGCACAGCTCAAATGTGCCAGATATTTCCACCAAGAATATTTTGGATTGAACTGTAAGAGTGGAAATGCCATCTGGCAAAAAAAGAACAAAAAACTGTAAAAAAATGGAAATATGTTGTTTTATTTGAAAATACCTTGCTGGTTACCTCTAAACTAAAGATTACCATATGAATGCATGAAAATTCTTTGGTCTTCTTTTTATTCTCTTGAGGCTGTCCCAGTTCCACCACAGCCTTTCTGAGTCTCAGACACGACCTTACACAAATTCAGCCATTGCTTCAGCCCTGGATCAATCCTGGAACCGGACTCCAGTCCACTTCTATGGACCATAGTGCAGAAGTGCCTTGCCTTGGACGGCAGCGGGAATGTTACTTTGAACACTTCCCCTCCCACAGGTGGTATCATTAGATAGAACTTACACCACTATCTTTGTGAACGGCTTACGTACATAAATTATCTTGTGATTAAATGTATACAGACCAGGGACAGAGAACTGTTTATGATGTTGCTTGTGCCCAACAAGATTAATTTTAAGTTAAAGAGGCACTATGTCCAGTATTAATACTGAAAAGATTGGGTCACTGCATGATTTAGTACTCTTTTCACCTGAAATTACCAATACTATCTCATTATCATTCTGATCTGAACTTCCTGCAAGGAGTCTTCTCTGACTTCTGGAAGGTCCTATTTAGCTGTACTGTTACCCCTCAGACAAGTCACTTCCTTCAGCTACAGGATTCTCCTCCACACAGAGGAGCCTTCTCACTTCTCATCCGCTGGAAGTACTAGGCTTTGTACATGCTTCAGATCAGGACACCACACTAGCTGCAAAACCTGTACAGCATATCTGACAGTCTGGACAAAATTTTCTTGTAGTTTTTCCAAGTGAAGAGAGATCCAATGACTCTTTCCAAAGGGATTTGTTTCTCAGTCCTTCTAGTAAGACACTTACTACTGTGTACTGTGTAGGCTGCACAAACTATGTTGCTGAGGCAACTTGCTCTTCTCAGCTGAGACCTCAGTGTTTAATCACAATACAGAACGAGCCCCAATACACACAAGCTGCTACTACAGTTTGTAATTGCAGCAAAACACAGAGCCCAGTCACCGCAACACTGTGTTTAGTTTGCCTTTTCCCTGAAGTGTCCCTCCTCTCGTGTCACATTTTTACCTTCAAGCAAAAGTGCAAAGTACATTTAATACTGGCAATTCCCCAGGATTATATTTTTGAAATAAATCAGATTTTGCTATAGCCCTTTTATCTCATCTCCCTCCCTCTGACAACTGCAAGTGGAAAGTGTGTTTCCTGCCAGCCATTGCTCTGGCACAATCCCTGCAGCACATGCCTGGTCAACAGTGTCTGCACTCAGTGCTTCTCAGTGTTCTCCTTCCCTCCACAGTGACCACTCGGAACAACCACCCTCTTACCACACTCATCAACCCTCCCAAGAGCTTCCTGCTACTGCCACAGCAGTCTAATGAGAAAGTCAAAGATAACAAACTCCTGGAAGACCACTGAACCTACACACCAGCAGCCCCAGTGTGGAGCTCTTTACAACTTCTCCTCTTTAACTTCTGTTGAAAAATCTTGGAAATTTTGCTTTTGCTGTGGGTATGTTTGTACCCTTTGGCCAAAATCTGGTCTCCTATAAGCAACTGTAGGATGAAAGGAAAATAAAAGTCAGACTGGGGAACCCAGGTCTGCTCTTTGCCTGCCCGTCTGGAGAGCCTCAAAAACATAGATTTTTCTGTGGGATGGGGATTAGCATCTGCCTATATGCTTTAGGTTTTCGTACAGAGGAGAAAATGTTCTCCCATTTTGAATCTCTTTCAAGGCTCATTCCTAAATCATGGCCTGCAAGTTTGCTCCAGACCAAGGGAAAACAAAAGAAAGCAAACAAACATGCCTTATCCCTGAGAACAATGTGCATAGAACAGAGCACTACCCGGCAAAGGCATTGCCACCTGAGCTGCAGTGGCCTGAGGCCACCACCTGACACTGCCTTTGGTCTTTGGCCAGACCTGTGGCAGAGGTGACTGGACACTGTGCCCTTACTGGGGACAGTGGGACAGAAGATTCTCAGTGTGCTGACCCTGGCAGTATCTGGCATTTCTCTAAAACCACCTGCACCTGAAGGTTCAGAAACCATTCTGAGGAAAAGTACCCTCATCTGCAGTATCACTTACAGTAAACAACCTCAAGATTAAAAATTTTTAAAAACATGGTGGGTTGACCCTGACTGGGGGCCAGGTGTCCACCAAAGCTGCTCTGTCACTCCACTCCTCAGCTGGGCAGGGGAAAGAAAATACAACAAAAGGCTCATGGGTGGAGATTAAGACAGGGAGAGATCGCTCACCCATTACTGTCACGGGCAAACAGACTGGACTTGGGGAAATTAATTTATTACAAATCAAAGCAGAATAGGACAATGTGAAATAAAACCCAGTCTTAAAACGTTCCCCACACTTCCCCATACTTTCTTCCTAGGCTGAACTTTAGTCCTGATTTTCTCTCCCTCCTCCTCCCAGTGGCACAGGGGGACAGACAATGGGGGCTGTGGTCAGTTCATCACACTTTTGTCTCCGCTTTGCCTTCCTGTGCTGTGGGAGTGCAGTGCTCCTCACACTGCCCCAGTTCCAGCAGGCTCCTCCATGGGCTGCAGGGGCAGAGCTGCCTCACCGTGGGCTGCAGGGGAACCTCAGTGCCTGGAGCACCTCCTGCCCTTCTTGCACTGCCCTGGGGGTCTGCAGAGATGTTTTTCTCACTCCTCTGTCTGGCTGATGTTGCCTCCCCCTGTTACTGCAGAGGTGCTACCCCTGATGGGCTCAGCCTTGGCCAGTGGCACACCTGCCTCGGAGCCAGCTGGCATCGGCTCCACAGGACACAGAGGCTGTAGCCCCTCCACTAGCAAAACTTTGTCACACAAACAAAATACAAAATTAAAACCCAGACTGCTACACAACCTTTATGGTTTAAGCCTGACTTGAAAGGAAGGAAGGAATGCGAGTTCTGACTAACATTTTAGATCAAAAAGAAGCTAAAACACTATGTCTAACACTCACAGGACCATCAGAAGAAACTCAGAAGAAAGTTTTGTGTTCAAGAAGAGGGATTTGTAGGGTATTTTTCTCATGGTTGCCACCAAACAAGACTGTGGGAGAAACCAAAGACACTTACCATCACATCCAGCTCACACACTGCACACAGATCACTGACCATCTCCTTGGTGGCCTAAACCAAGGCAGCTTCTTCGCTTAAACCCCAGAGCATCTCACTTAATGCCACACTGAAAAACTTTTATGATTCTTGTGTTTCAAATGATTTTATAAAATTTTTCTTTAATTTGTCCCATTTTCAAATGGGGGGGGAACAATCCTCCTTTCCATAAAAAGGTATATCCCTCTTCATATATTTTTAGAGTACAACAAACAAAACATTAAGACTAAGCTTCCATCAGTTTACTCTTTCATCTGTGTAGGTGCACTTTTATGCTCATTACCTGCCTTCTAACTTCCTGTTTTCATTACGTCTTTCTTCTTCTCTACAGCTTCCCTAAAGATTATATCCACTTTAGGATATCCCTAAAGAGATAGGGATGATGTACCACACATGGTGACTAATAGCACAGCAAGACCAAAATTCATACACAGATATCTGGATCAACATTATGACTTTCCAGTTAAACTTGCCTTAATTAGCATGCAACAAGCAGTAGGATTTTTACTACCATGATTTAAAACAAGAGAGATTCATGTTGTGTCTCAAGTTGATTTATATGTAAGTAATATTTTATTTACTTTAGAGAATGGATATTTTACTCTATTTCAATGCTGGAGGGGGTGATGCAGTTTTTAATTAGTTTACTCTTTTCACCTTTTTAATGTCAAGAAAACAAATGGGGCAATATAAAAATAATAACAAAACAGCTAATATGGGGATCTCTAATGTAAGAGTAAAAGGAGCACTTTCAAAGCACTTGCAAAGCCCCAGCCACATGATTCCCATTAACTGTAATGAGCACTGGACAGATAAATTCACACATGTTGCTTTGAAGAGTTATAGTAAATTGGCCTCATCTTTGTTAGCACTAAAGGAATACTGATGCTATACAATATAAAAGAGAAATCTTTCAATTTGCCCCCTGCAATCTTCATTATCCACAGAATTCTCCTGCAGCCAGTCATAACACAGATTCATAATCTCTCCAGTTTTACAGACTGTTAGAAATATTAACTATAGCACAACAGTCACTCTCTGCAGAATGAAGTGCTCAAATGCTCCTTTGTTTAAGCACAGGCCCAGCTAGTTGTGCTCTGAAGCACATCAAAGGCCTGAACAAGTGGAACAGCACAGGGAGAAAGCTGCTGCTGTGGAAGCCAATCTGTATTACCTTGCCAAGTCTTTAATTGCTATGCATGTACATTTGGCTTGATCTTGTGCTGCTTTGAAGTGAAGATATTAGCTTCAATTAATCCTAAAATGACCTGAAGTTATGAGCTTTGGGGGGAAAAAGAAAACAAAAGAAACCCAGAAAATGGCACACAACCAACCTGAGCTGCTTTCCCTTTTATTTCCTTCTTTTCTTCCTTTCTCCTCTTGTCTGTTTAAGGATAGGATTTAGTTTTCATGGCCAATGCTAAACAGACCCACAAATGAAGCTTCTTCCCTGCTCCCCAGGCCAGGGGAGATCCAGGCTGTGCAGGCAGGTGAGTCTCCAGCACTTGCTCTCTGCTCTCTGCTGCCAGAGCAGCTGCTGGCTCAGATGTGGCACATGCAGCACAAACACCCTGCAGCTGATGCAAGAAGCCAACATAAACAACAGTAAATCATGAACACAAAATCCCAGAATACATGGATCCAAAACTATTCTTCAACGAAAGGGCTTTGTAAACAGAGGATTTACACGAGCGAGCCAGCTACCAAAGGAAGCTTAGGACTGCACTGCTACTGGTGCTCACAAAAGACCTTGTCAACATCTTCCTACCTACCATTTTCATCCCAGTGAGTACAAAGCTTCTAAAATTAGTCATTTCAGGGTTTTACGAAGGGGACACACCAACACTCTTAGTGCCCAGAGACTCATACTGAAAAAATCTACATAAGACTTTGCTTAAAATTGGGGGAAAAAACTCCCAATCCACCACAAATTCTACGGTCTCAAATAACATTCCTGTACCAGAGTCAGAAATCAAAACTGCAATGCAAGCATGTGCTCTCTGACAACTTGCAAAAAAAATCCCCAGAACTCAAAGCCCTAGAAAGAAGCACTCCTTAAATCTTTTGCTTCTGCTACAGCACCATAAGGGTGCTTGGCCTCCCAGCTCTGCTCTGAGTGTAACCACTGGAAAGCACCTTAAGATAGCAGCAGGGGCTCCTCCTCAGGATGGCCTTTTCACGAGGAAAAACTCTTTTGTATTTTAAAACAACCAGTGAAACCAAAGATGTCTGGGGCTTCTCCTCACTGCATGCCCCATCCAGCAGGCACACTCCTGGTCACGAGCTGCCGTGTCCTCACGCACCACAGCTGGGAGAGACAACAGCAGGAAGCACCTTCTTAAGCTTTCTCTTGTTTTTCCTGCATGCATTTTCCTTCAGTGGATTATTTTTTGTTGTTTTCTAAGGGGGTGACATTTTTGTGCTGCTCCTTCTGACACATCAGATGCAGACATTACTGAACCAGACTCATATTTCTGAGTTTCCTCCAAATCAAAACATTATTAAACTACTCAGAGTTATCTCTGTGTCAGCACATTCCTTCAAGGACAATATTGTCTTTTTCCCTTGTCAATTAATTTGCTCATTGCAACACAAGTTTATTGAAAGCTCTCTAAGTCTTTATTAGTGCTCTTCTTCAGCCTTCTCTCCTGGTACATCACAGACATGATCATACCCTGCCCCAGTGCTCATCCTGCACGACAGAACAAGCCCAGTCTTTCAGCTTCAGCTCAGGAGTCCTCTGCAGCTGCTCCTGTATTAATCCATTTGTCCTGAATACAGGCGACCTTACTTGAGCAAGTATTCCAGACACACTCACTCCTGCCTTACACAACAGCAAAATAAACACCATGGCTATACCATCAATGATTTACTGCATGTACAGTGGAATTGCTCTGATGTTCCTCTTCAGATACTTCAAAATTACAAGACCCACCTTATAAATGAAATGCCCCTAATGACTCATGTGAATTTTACACCAATATATTTAACAGTCCCTACGACCACCCTCTGCTCCCAGTTCTGGTCTTTTGCCCTGTATGACAAAGCTCTCAACATCACATCACCAATAAATAGTTAGTGACTTCCAAGCCATTCCTGCTGTAGTTACAGTTAGTGACATACTGGTTTGGGGCATTCCACTTTAAAGTCCCCCCAGCCCAATACCCCCCTGAACGCCACAAAATGGAGCTGTTTTCTAGCTGTTTCCTTGTACCAGTTTCTAGCTTAACTAATAATTTCCAACGTGGCTCTGTAGCTAACACCTTTGTGAAATCCAAACAGATTAGATCTTAGAGACTCCAAAGTCCTGTCATGGCTTTGAAAATGACACCAGTAAGACTTTATGGTTATTGTTATTTTGTTTATTTAATTACATGCTTTGTTGCATATTAGAAAAAGGCAGCTTTTCACGTTTCTCTGCTCTTGTGATAAGACTGATTGTTCTCTTCTTAATGAATCCTGGGTGGGCAGTTGAGGGAATCCAGATACAGGCTGGAGCTAAGTCAAACCATTTTTACCACTATAAAAAAGTTCTGATTTCAAAGCTCTGCTGCTCTTGGTCAAAAGCTCCAAAGACGCAATGACTGCTAATGAAAGGTTTTAGAAAGACAGGGCAATTGTTAATCCCAGTGAAACAGAACAGATGGATGGAGTGGGAGCAACTCTTACCCACTCTATCAAATCCTGGCAGCTGTAAGACCACTTGGAGCTGCAAGCAGAAAGTCCCTCCTGCTCAGAGTAACTGCTGTGATCTCAGAATGCTCAAGAACTTGACTCTGACCGTTCCCATATCATTCCTCCTACTCCTATACTCTGAATTCCTAAATACCTGCTTCCGTGGAAGAGAAATACCCAACAGCTTGGGCTTGCACAAAGCACTGGTCTAACTTGCCTACCTTAAGACAGCCAAACAACAAATGCACAGTCAATTTACAGAAGCATTAAATTATGTGGATTTTTTTGATGTCCTACACATGAGTTTGCATCCCATGAAGTGGCAACACTGACATGCCCATGCTGGCTGAATGCCATGAGCCAAACACAATTCAGACAGCCAGACAGTAGCAAAAAGAGACAAGCTCTTGAACCAAGACTCTGCAATGCAGGAACACTTCCTTCCCAGCACCCACATGAGTCAGCAACAGCTGTATTATTTCTCCTTCCAAACTCTGTTATCGAGCGTTGTTTGTACACAACTGCATCTTGAAACCTGAAAAGCGATTAAGGATCCTACTATGCCAAACTCACACACAAAGAAGATTTAACAAGTATAATTTCAAGCAATTTTAAAAGAAATTTAAAAGTAATTTAAATTAGCCTAATAAAAATACCTAGCCATTGGGAAAAAAGTTTTCAAGTGGTTCTACATTTAAATGCTTTGAAACACTCACGTGAAAATTATCAAAAACAATCAGATAAAGAAGTCAATGCAACAGCTCCTCTGACTACATCTTCCTTAGCAGCAGAAAAAAGTTCAGTCTGAGCAGAATGGGGCCCAGCTTTGCTCTCCGCTTGGTTTTACTTTGGTAAGGGAGCTACTAACATAGATTTTTGGTTCAGCGGCTTAGTTTACATGACAACATATTTCCCAAGATTTGTGAAGTATTTTGCATGTCTGGTTATGCTATTCCCATTAACTTTATTATGTTGCTGAGGAAATACTTAGTTTACCAATCACATCATCATCAAAATCCTTCTTTCCCCAAGCACAAATTTAGTAAATCATACCTGTAATTTAATTCTTAATCAAGAGGTCCTTGAGCCTGACTCCCAAGACTCACTTAACAGATTCTGTGACGCATAGTATCAAAATGAAGCTGCTCTGAGTTCACGCCCCTGTCTTCTGCCTTGCCACCATTATGAACCTGAAATAAAACATTATTATTATTCATGTTTCATTTGGTTAAGGAATTAATTTGCAGTGGAAAAGATTGGTTACAATAAGGATGCAAACAGCATAAAGAGTTCCAAGCCTGAGCAAGCTCCATGGTTCTAATGATCTGTGGCCAGAACTGAAAACAAGATTTGAAAACAAATTTTGCCTTGTCATTGAAAGCAAGAGATGACAGTTACTCCTGTGCAAATTAGGGGTGGGACGCTTATTGGGGAGAGGGGGAGAACAACCCAAAAAACCAAAACAACCAAAACCGACCAAAACACCACAACAAACCCAGCAAAAATTCATATTGTAGTCTGTGAACCATACTCAGCTATTTTTTAAAGGATAATTAGTTCAGTTGGCCACTGCATAAAAATGAAATGCTTTCCTTACTTGAATAAAATATTATTTCACTGAAAAAACATGCAAACGTACTTATGATTAGAGGCTGAGGTGAGTAATCAGTTGAAAATAAACCAAATTATTTATTTCTTCCCCAAGATTTCTTTCAGCAATGCTGCGTAAAAAACACCCAAGAACTAACTTAAAACTTTGAGTGTTGAAACGAAACAGTTTTCATTTCACACTGTTGCAGTTCCCATTCCTTGCAGCAGAGTAACAGCAGCTGACCAGCAGCAGGCACCTGCTGCCACAGCAGAACGCCAAGAGAGAGGTCAACCTGCCTGGCCAGGGGCTTGGTGCCTCCCCACGTGCACCCAGCTGCTGTGGAAACAAGTAAGAGAGCTCTGCAGGCCTTACTAGTGCTTGGTCAGGTCATCAGGTTAGTGGAAAATGTTCAGGATCTCACTATAGAAACTTCTCCAAAAAATTGTAGGAGCTCAAATTCACAACACCTGTATTACCACAGCGCATTTCTCAGCCCGAGGTCACCCTGTGGTCTGTGCTAAATTCTAGTAGGTTCTGTTTGATGAAACAGCTTGGTGTGAAGGAGAAAGACTTGGAGTATGAATGCCAAAGCCTTGTGTAAAGGTTTACAACAGGATAGTCCTAGGTCTGATAGATTCAAAAATCAAAATCCTGGTGACAATTACATAGTGAAGTCCATGTTTTACTGACAGATTGAAGAGGAGATTGATCAGCATGGGAACTTGTGTCTGTGATTTAAAAATACAAAAGGAAAATTGCTAGGAATAAGTATGGAATGTGTTTTGTATACATAAAATTATATCTACACCTACATATGACAGCATGACACTGTAAACATGTTTAGTATGACTAAAAATGCTCTGCCACAAACCTAGATTGGGTGATCTCTTATTAGGAACTCAAGATTCTGCATAACTAGGAAAACATGAAACCCATTTAGATTTGATGTTTTCTAAATTTGAAGATGATGCACCAAAAAAAGATGAAGTAAATAAGGACGGCAAGATTTCCCTTGAATCCTCCTTTAATTAGTATTTTATCTCAGTAAGTAACATATTTGTATAAAAATTTTCAATAAATAATAAAAAGCTTTCCAGGTTGGTACTGATGTTGGAAATGGTCCCACATAAATAACCTTTCCAAATGGCAACATGAATAAAAGCAATCAGTGCCATATCTGTGTTCAGTACAAAGTGAACATTTTAATGCAATCAATAATCCAAAGGTAAAGAGATGATGGCTACACAGCAAGACTTGGTGGGATATAGATTTCAGGTTACAAGTCAACAGAGACAAAATAATTCACCCCAGCTGCAGCATATTCCTCAGAGGCCTACAAGCTCATTCACCACCCAGGGATATTCTCAGGAGCATATCAAACCATTGAAGGATGATTCTTTCCATGAGCCACTGGATAGAGAGCAGAAAATACAGTCACTGAAGCCCAAGTCACGTGGGCTCTGAGACACAAGAGCCGTATAAATATGAAGTGATACGTCTACCCTGCCTGGAGGCTCCAAGCCTGACTTGGCTGCTGCAGCAAGGAGGTCAGCTACTCCCACCCAACAAAGACCTTCATCAGTCAGAGACCACACTAACATAAGACCAAAGGTTATCCTCTTTATGCAGCCATTCCCAGTGAATATTCCCAGGCACCTATAGCCTCAAGCAAGAGCTGACAAGTACTTTGCATGTGAAATTCACCAGCATTCGAAACCAAACTTGTGAAGTGTTGGTCTGGAATGCTTGGTTTCATAATAGTACAATTCCTTCAAGAGATAGACTAAATTTCCTAAAACATTTGCCAAAATTTGTGACAGCCTCCAGAGGTCTAAGGCAATTGCTGTTCTCCCTGCACAGGTACAAAGCTGTTGTGTTTAAGGCTCTGTGGAGCTGGCTGCTCCAGAAAAAAGAGTAGCTGCCCCTGAAGACATGTGAAAACACTCCTTACTGAACACATCTGAGCACAGTGGGTACTCAGCAACACGTTTCTATTTTTATGATAAAAATTTTATGGCATATTGTTGTGTGTTGATTCTCTCCAGGTTTTAGACAGAGCTGGATTCCCATCTGGTTTGTACAGCACTGGTTGAATTGTTAACTGAGTTTTGCAGGGCAAAATTCTTTCAACTCCAAACACCACATGTTTTTCTTTCCATTTTCTCCCAGGCCACATTTTCTGCAGCTGCTGCTGCTCAGAGCCATTTCACGCTCCGTTCCCGCAGCTCTGACCGAACTGTGTGCTCAGACATGAATCCAAGGACCTCGATTGCTCCTCCTGTGCCAGTACCCTCAGTAGATGCACCATGTCTGTGCATGGCCATCAGTCACTGTCCATCTCTGGAGCTTCCTTATCTCTCTCTTTCCCCCAAATCACTTCTGATAATCTTTCCCTCCTCAAGATGAGCACAACCGGAGGGCATCATTTCAACTGCACCTGGAGTACATCAGTTAGTGCTTCTGCATCATCAAGCAAGAATTAAAATAGGTGATTTGTAAAAGCAGAACAACATGAATGACAAAAATTATTTTTTTATATAATTTTCCTGTTCATTCCTGGGAAAACAGGATTCCTACTAAGGCAGGAACAGACAACCTTTATTGTAGGGAAGTTTCATGGAACACATGAATTTGTAGAGGTTTTTGTAATCTTGCTTATATTTATGAACTTAGCAAAGAGTTAATGCTAATGAACCACTTGAACGTATGAAACCCAGTAAAACAGCTTACAGCATGTTTCTTCTGATTGGTAGTAACAGGTCATTTCATAAACTACATTACAGAGTCTTGTAAAAGATCTTGTGATTAAGGATGGCAGGTATGATGTCTGCATTATCCAGATCATCTCAAGCAAAGAAATTGAAACAATCAGCAACCACCACTGAAGATATAACAAGATACAGAGGCCCTTGTGTCCATTTAGAAACTTTCCAATGGAATATTTTCCACTAGGAAGAAGAAATTAAAAATCGAGTTCATCAAAACATCTTAGTTTATTAATTTGGCTAAAATTCTGATGAAAACCAGTCAGGTTTCCACTGAAAATTTACTTCATTTCTTCATAGCTCTTCTGCAATCATCCCAGCACAGTGATGGAAACCTGGACATAAAAAAAAAACAAACAACTCACCACTAGCAACTTCACAAGCCAAGTCTGAAAGGCTCCTTGCCAGCTTGGTAAATCCCTAGGCAAACTGCCTTGAATTTACAGAAACTTCACTGCTTCTAAAGTCTCCAGCTCCTCAAAAGCCTTTTAGCAGTAGGCAAGCCTGACTCCAAGACTCCCAGCTTTCTGGGTTTTAAGCACCCAGAAATCTGGTGAAAGTCTGGATACATTTATTAAAAGAATCCATGTATTTGCGGAAGTAATGTTCAATTAAATTTCAATCCTTCTTGTTTTCATGACATTTGGAATAAGAAACTTCCAATTCTAAAGTGCTGGAAAATCAGACTTACACTTTCCAAGGAGTTATTGGTGTCTGTTGTCCAGAATAAAACACAGAGGTCACATTGCTCTAGTTCTTTATTCAGAAGACAACAAACATGGAAGTCAAAGCTTCAGTTCCTGCTGACTTGTTCTGAAACAGCTGAATACTTATTAGAGTAGGAAAAACATGTTTTGTGGTGGGTGTCCTAGTACCTGTGCATCCCAACGCCAAGACATGTCCCAGTTTCTCTGGGCTGTGCAACAGGTGTACAAATGGCACAGTGACCAGCAGCACCCTACAGCGTACAGCCAGAACACATCTGTTATGTCACAGCTGCAAGTTTTATCACCTTTATTTTGAAATTGGAACAGATCTTCCTTGTTATGTTTTTAATTCATAACTATCCCCCCTGAATCTTCAACAGTATGCAAGCTGGTAGGACACAGATTGTAGTCTGTATTCTTTTGGATGAGAACTTTCCCAGCAAGTGACTGTAGAATCTCTATGAGCAAATCATAACCAGACACAAAAGATGGCCTGCAGAAGCAACCTTCATTCACATGCAAAGTCATTTCAGACAACTGGGATTTCTGGATGAAAAACAAAATGCATCTAGTCAATCACTTTCCTTTCAGAAAATAAAAAGATGTACTTAAATTATTAACCTTTATCCACCACACTTCAACAAAACTGAGTGTTTTTCCACGGAAACTCAATTTCATGGAAAATTTAACTGATTGGAGTATATCTATCTCCCAGCATGTCAACGCCTTGAAGATACAATCCACAGTTTCACACAAGCCCAGCAATACAGGCATGCAGCCTGCAACATGCCTATCACTGTACATCGCAGAGCTCTGGAAAGATCCCAAAGCCAGCACAAAACACGTCAGCTTCTGAGATAGAGGAGTGGTAGGAGAGAACAAATGTTGTGTCTCTCCTGGGCTGACTTGCACTATCATTGCACTAATGCGCTGGTCCCAGGATCCAGCCACAACACCCCTGGGACACAGTTAACCCACAGTTAGTACTGAACACCTGAGTGAACACAAAAATCGTTTTACCCGCAGTCTACTGATGTTTCTGCAGTGTTTTACAGTAAAAGCTGATCCAGAAAGGATGACAAAATCAAAACTCAGGAGAAAACAGTTAATTGTACAACTCTAGAATGGACTGACTGCACGTTAGTTGACCATGGAGTACCATAGGGAAAGGATTCATCCCAGGCCCAGAGCAAAGGACATCTGATTTTGAATCCTAATGTGCACATTGACTATCCCTCAGCACAGTCAACTTTGTGTTAGCTCTTCTAATTTCATACATAACAGTTTGCAAATGAATCAATATTTATTGAACTGCCTCATTTGCTAATATCTTCCACTCTGTGCTATGGCCATACAGACATTACATACCTACCACAGACATTCTACACCTAAACTCACTGTATTTGCATTGGCCAGACCTGTACGTTTCCTATTTACAAAGGCATTAATTTATCAGTGCTTGGGCACTACTTCAACAACAGGACTCAAAAAGTGCTAAGACTCAGACTATTGAGAAGTGGAAAACATCCAGACTTGCAGCACCTGGTCTCATAGCTAGAGCTGTTTAAATGTGTTTTCTAGTTCTGTGGCCGAGATCTGCCAGTGGAAAATTGTTTCCTATAAAGTAATGAAAAATCACATAATCAGCTAATATAATCAACTAATCTGCCTAAGTTTGTGAGACCTTCTGTGGGAAACTTCCTACCCAGTGTGTTGCCTGATGCTGTAAATATGAACAGCTACATGGACTGACCTGCCATCCATATTTATTTGAAGACATTGCAGGTAGAAACTGGTTTTGATGGCCTCCTTCATGATCCCTGCCTTTTATGATGCCCTGAGTTCAACCTGAGCCTTTACTTTAGAGCTTGTCCCTTAAAGTACAGATTTGGTAAAGCAAAAATAGCCTGGAGCTGCTGAAGAAATAATAATCATTGTAGCTGTAACCAAGGGAATATCCAGGTAACATTATCACACCACACACCTCATAGAATGAGCCAAACATCTGTTTAGGCAAATATGCAGGAAAGTGTCATGCAACTAAAACATTGAACCGGCACAGGCAGGTCAATCTTCTCCGAGCTACTGACATGCATTAGGGTGACATAAAGCACTGGTCCTGAACTGAGAGGAGGCATATACTTTGGGCAGTGCCTGCTCCTTCCCTTGAACATGTCAGTGCACAGTCCTCAGGCCTTGGAGACAGAGCTCCAGCCCCCACACCCTCTGTGGGTTCTGAACCTCTCTGGAAGCATCTTTCTCCCAGGTACACCCAGGACCTACGTATTTTCCAATGTTTCACTTCCAATCAAGGACTGAAATGTATGAATGTTAGTGTGCTGGAGAATTTGATCTGCACTGGGGAGATGTTAACATACAGAGCTTGTCTACAGAAGGAAGGGATGTCGGAGTGATTTGTGGGATGTTTTACCAGGCAAAAGGTGTCTGGGGTGTTAGAGGCTTTCCCCCATTGATCTTTCTGTGAAACACATCCTCCTAATTTCACATTAAAAGAGTTGTTAGATAACTGTAAAGCCCATGCTTACCTCTCTGCACTTATCACAGCTGAGACATCTTTGAGGAAATCAGCTCCCTTGTATCTTGTCCCCAGAGCATCTGCATAGTATAGATAAAGGACCCAAGCACACTACAGATAAAACACCAAGAATTCATGCCCTTCTCAGTAGCTTTCCTACACAGATAAGCCTCAAAGAATACAGTAAAGAAAATTAACGAAGAATCACTCAAAGTACTGATGAACTCCCAAAGCAACCCTCTGCACACTTACTTCAGTCCTTTAAGGCCCTTTTCTTACTTGCCAGAGAAGCCTATAACCTAAACTCACCGTCTACAAGATTATCCAAAAGAACAATTGTAGGAGGGGAGTCCAGCGAATACAAGGACTTTCACGAGTGGATGGAGTTGTCATCAAAATGAGAAGGACACTTACCAGATCTGTGGACTGTTACTTGGAATATTGGAGTGTTTCCCATGTTTTAAAATTTTTTAATAGTTAG
>JAWWEE010000122.1:60410232-60458030 GCA_035221455.1 Xenops minutus | reverse complement strand
ACCGCCAGCACAGCTCACAACCTCATAAGGGCACGCAAGCTTCTCCCCCACGACAAGGGGATGTCCATGGAGAAGATTTCACTCAAAACTTAAAATAAATACCCAGTAATTGTTTCTAGTGGAGCTCTCCATCTTTGGTCATCAGTGCTTTTATTGCCTTTGTCAGAATATATTGTCCTATTGACTCCTTCTTTTTGAGTCAATGTCACCTTCCTAGAAACATACATTTCTACATATACATGCATATATATTGATATAAAAATGGGTCTAAAAGAACATTTGTATGATAAGTACTTGAATAGGAGCAAAAGCAAAGGGTGGCTGAGTAGAAGATTTGTTACATTTGTTCCCTTATTGAATTTTTTTCATTTATTTTCTCATATTAATTTCATTTTGAGAAATCTGAAAGTTATCTGAGACTTGTGTCCAGCCAGTCACTATTCCTGTGATTCACCTTAGTATTTCTAAGTCACCTTTTTAATTTGGATTTTGTAATATAGTCATACCTACTGTAAGTCTATTTTTCTCCTTTCAAAGAGACTAACATAAGTAATTCACTCTAGTTTGTTGAAAGCTTGGATGCAGTCATTGAAATTTCTTACGAAGTACTTTCTAACTTAATATGAAAAAGAATTACAAAAGAGCTTTGGATGTTTTCCCATTTTAGCTGAAAGGAACTGCCTTGTGACTTGGTATTTTGTGCCATCGTAGAGGCAGCCAAAGTTGTTGAATTGAATGCTTTCAGTCATATGAAATAATTTCTCTAGCACAGAACTGAAATGTTCTTCCGTAGTCTGTCAGATAGCGCTAAGTGCTTGACAGTTGCAGCAAGAGGGAATCTTAATTCATTGCTTTGTGTCTTAAGATATTTTGTCAAGCAAAGCTCTGTTTTTTAGAATAAAATGTGTAGGTGCCTTCTTTCAGTAGATGCTCCCCTAAGTGAGGAGAGATGTCTCTGAATGAAAGGTCAAAGAACAGAGTAATTTAGAACATGACTGTTTAGACACAGATGCTTAATTGGCCAGTTCTAAGCCTTGGTACATTACTTGTACTATCATTAGCCAACTCAACATCAGGGATAGTGACTCTTTTGTGCCTCTTTCTGAAATGTCCAGTTCATCCGAGGATGGGACTTTGTAGTTCATGGCCTGCCTTTCAGTGCTGGGAACACCTACCTTTTAGGTGCAGAAATATGTATTTGGTTTCCTCTAATGCTTGGTTTGAACTGGAGATTACTTAGATTGGTGTTATTCAATGTGAAGATGTGGTCCATTCCTTGATTTATTGCTGTAACAGTCATAGGAGCTATCAGTGATTTTTGAGCGTGCTCTGACAGAACCAGAAATGAGCAGAGTTATTTACGTGCTGGGGTGAAAAAACCAACCAAACAAAAAAAACCCAAACAAACAAAAAAAACCCCAAAACACCTCCCACTAAAAAAATAAATTAAAAAAAAAAAAAAGAGAGAAGGAAAATGGTATGGAACAGGAAAAGAAAAAGTTTGGAGTCAAAGACTTTAAAACATTAAGGTCTGCCATTCAGTGGAAGACTTGTATAATATTAGATTCAGTTTAAGGAAGATCTTTTTTTGTTTGCCTCAGGTCAAAATAAAACAAGAGCATCCCAGAATACAAGTAATTTTATATATATATATAACATAAAGTGGTCTAGAAATAAGAAATCCATTAATTCAGTTGTGCTTTGAATTCTACAATGCATAGAAAAAACCCAAAACTCAGCATCATAAGTCAGAGGAATTGAAAGGAAAGGTAAAGTTTGATGAATTGCTAAAGAAAGCATGATTGTTTAACTTTGTCCAGACTATATATAAGGTTTCTGATGTTGCACAACTTTTCTTGCTGTAATTAAAACTCACTAATATTTCTGTAGGAAGTTATCTAACAGGACTGAGAGGAGTGTAATTAAATGGTTGGAAAGGTTTTGTTTAGCATTTATGAGAAATAAGGGGTGTTATTTAACACAAAAGCAACAGAAAATTCCCTGGATAAAATAGAATTTGAGGCATTTAGAAATAACATGAAAAAAAGAATTTCAGTTTCTATTCATTCCATCAATGGGTTGATAAATTTAAAGGCTGCTTAATGATTTTCATTTGTAATACAATTAGGGCTGCTGGATAATAATTGTGTTATTATGATTAGCCTGAATTAAAAAACAAAACAAAACAAAACAAAAAAACCCACCAAACCTAACCAAACAAACCCCACTAATACCTTTGCTTAGAAAATATCTTGGTTTTGTTTTCTTGCTATTCACAAGTTTTGAAAGAACAAGTTTTCCCAGAAATGCTGTGTTTAAGAGTCTAAGTTTTTCAAACTGTTCCTGGATAGTGGAAACACTGAATCCCTTATCCCTGGAGTGAGGTTCACCTGTATCTTCTCTCCAGGTGACACCTGAATGTAGACCTGCACAAACCCTTCTGCAAACTTTTTGTTTTGTGGTTTCTGTAGAAGGAAAGTTGGGTGTCTGCTTCACATGTATCCTCCAACAGGTGCCTGAAGTATTAAGAGAGCAGAAGTCTGGGATAGGTGGATCTCCATACATGTACTCTTTCTGTAGTCCACCAAACAACTCTATTATGCTCCACTGAACTGCCAGCCAACAAAAAATGAAACTCCAGCATGGAACACTAAAGCAACAGTTAGGCATAAAATTGAGATCTCTTCATGTTAGTTTCATGTATTTACATCAAATATAGTTTTCTTGTTAATATGGATTGCACTTTATGTCATTAACAGCCTTCCTCAGCAAATGTTTATTTTTCTCCTTAATTTGCAAAAAGCTACATATAAAAGTGTTTGTAGATAGCAACCAGAATCAAAACATTTTTTTTTGCTGATACATTATCAGCATTTTAGTGATGAATTATTATTTTCCTAGACAGAAATAATAATGTTGACATCCTGAAAATGAAATTGCTTTTGCCAGTAGCTCAGGAAATTAAAGGAAAAGAGCTTTGTTGACTTGTGTGTTCTCATGGGCTGGAAAGATCCTATTGTGATATACTATGGTAAAAAACCTGGAACACATTTGGCACAATTGTAGAGAATTAGAGTCAGGAAGCAGATAACTGTGGGACTGAATAGAAGTAAACAGAAGTAAAATAAATCAGCTATATTTGAGGGAAACTGTGGGGTTTGTACTGCTGTTAGATTAATTTGTTAAAGTAATGTGTTCCCTATTATACATGGCACTCGGTTCAGGTGTAATACAAGTGATGTGGACCTTTGTTCAATGAGCAACGAACCTGAGTTCCACAACTACATCTGCATTTTCTTCACAGCCAGTGATGGATAAAATTTTCTGATCCTATGTGTACATATACACACAGACACAAACACAGACACATATTTCTCCCTCTATCTGCCTGTGTGTATATAAAGGTTCTTTTCCCTCTTCAGAATCTTTCTCTATTTTTTAACATATTTATATATGAATTTTATAGTATTTATAATATCCATGTATGTCTTCTCAAAAATACCAATGCCTCAAAAGAAAATATTTCTGGCTAGGACATATGATAGTTTCATATGACTCTATTCTATCTACATTATATCTTTGATAATTATTTTTCTTGTCATTTGACATTCTAGATGCCCTATATTCGTTTTTTTTTTTGTTGTTGTTGTTTTTCTGAAGTAGAATTTACATGCATACATCCATATTTTGAACACTGAAAGTCAAAGTCTGTTTTGAGCTTTTTTACTTGCAACCAGCAGCTGATCAAATATTGCTGCCAGCTAAAACAATAGAACACCAATTTTCTCACTCGACCACTGTTTTGCTGGATCTGAAAGCATCTTGGGAGTACTCTGACCTTTGTTCAGAAGTTTGTAACCGTGTGTCAGAGGCTAAATAGATTTGGATGTCCTCTGAGTGCAGGGAGCTCTGAACCTAGGACTATAACTTTTCCAGCAGTAAGAAACTGCACGAAATGAGACCCATCTCTCACCCCTTCAGCCTTGTGTTGACTGTCTGGCAGTTAAGTGCTGCTTGGGCATATTAGCCATTCTCAGAACGTGCTTTAAGGACTAGGTGCCTGTGGCAACCTAGGTGTGAAGAGACTGTGTGGGCTGCAAACAGCTTTAGTCGCCTACATATTCATCACTTTCTAGGTGGTGACAACTTTAGCTGAAGTCAGTAGTAAAACTGCAGATCTGTAAAAGTTTTCAGCTTGAATCTAACTCATTTGTAAGAGAGACAAACTGTGTCTCTTGTATTCAATAGCTTCATTTCACCCAAGGAGCACTGTAAAAAAAAGTTGATTTTAGACCTCCCTTGGCATCTACTTGCTGTCCGATAGCTCACTGGTGTTCGAGTCACAGTTAGTGCATGTAGCAAGGTGAAGATGTTACAGCCATAGTCAAGCATGGCTCTGAGATGCTCTGCAAAAACCATGCCAAAATCTAGGGCCTTCCTTCCCCTTCTGTTCCTGACTTTGTTCCAAGTCATGTACCCAGGAAGAGAGGAAGAGAAGAAAGTGTTCTTGCTTTTACCCAGCTACAGAATCAGCCCAATTAAAGGACAAGGCTGCAGCTTAACAGTATTTTGTCTACAGGGCTGATGCTGGCCTCCCCACAACCAGTACTTTATGCTTAGTCTTGTCCATGTGGCAAAGTGACCTCCCTTATGTGATACTTAAAAAAACCAAACTGCTGTGAACAGGCTCATAGATCTGTCTCAGTCATTTTTTTCATAGCACAGTTGTTTGAACTACTTGGCAGAGTTGAGGGGTCCCATGCTGCCATGGGCACAAGGAGAAGACCACCTAACAGTAAGGTGGAAGTGAGTGCATTCCTTAAACAGATATTAATGTAAAGATCACCATGTAATAAAACAGTGCCTGACCCACAATTGGAGGGACACTAAGGAAAATCTTTTTGGAGTGGTGCTTTGGGTTGTGTAGTGCAGATTGCCTCCTATGCAAAATGCACCCCAGCCCATCAGGTACTATCCACACCAGTATATAGGCTGGGGGCACTGTAGCCTTCAGTTTGGCTTTTCTGAACTTGAATAGGAGACCACAACACATTTTAAGTACACAGTTAAATTCTGCATTTGAAATAGAGTCAAAACGTGATAAGGCACCCATGAGAGAGATGAAGCACTGCTAAACCAAGCTACTTTTGTCATCTTACATCTGCATCTACAATTTTAGCTGACTACCATGGGTTGGGATCAAGGTTTGTTAGCTGAGGCACTTTCAGTGTTGCGTATCACATCCTTAAGAGATTTTGTGTCTTGCTTTTGAAATAAAAATCTTGCTACAGTAAAGGGACTTTCATCAACTGAAGAGACAGCAGCAACTCCACATTGGATATATTAAAGTGTTAAGATTTAAGAGACTGGGGAATATACTCTCACACTCCTGTGTTTTAAAGCCCCAAGGCTGTGGTTACAAATAAATACTTGTTGCATTTAGGAACAGTGGTTGATGTCATGCATTCATTCTATAAATCTATCCATCCTCCTCAATTTATCAGTTCCACCTTCCTCAAGTACCGTGATACCACAAGTAAGTTCTCAGCTTCTGAGCAGGAGCATTGCACAGAAGGGACTGGTTTTCCTTTCCTTGCTTTCTTCCTTTCCTCTTGTTCCCAGGTCATGTCAAGCTGTTCATTCCTCTGGTGTCAGTTTTCTTAGCTCACTTGTTATATTTTCAAGCATGAACATATTATCGGACAATCCTTGCCCCTCCTTAAACATTGACAAAAATGCCTCTTTATCATCTCTCAGATCAGTCCTTCAGCACTCTGTGTTCATCAAGAAAAACTGTGGTGCTTAAAAGCTCGTGAGCAATTGGCTGTGTGTAGACTGCTTATCAATCTGACCACCATTATCTCCATGTTTCCTGGGACTGGGTCATCTGGCCCCATCTTATCTTTATTTGGTTATGACTGTCAGCCCCTACGGGCAGGACACACTGTTCTGTTTCTGTACAGGGTGAAAAAGGGTTGAGGAGAAGTGTTGCAGAACTGGGACTACACTAGATTATGATAATTTAAGTGATAAATACAGGACCTTACTTACTCTGTTCCATCTTTTAGACCACAGTCATTGAATGCTAGGTCAAGATATTGAATGGTTTGGATTTTTTAGAGACATGGGGCATAGTAATGTGCTAGTGAAGTTGATCTAGTGGTGGGTTTTATGCAAAGTGTGAATTTCCTTCCTGCACTGGTATGCAGGGTAAACCTGTGGCTCTGTTATTTTAATATAATTTACAGCCTTTTGGCAGATCTTACATTACGTACTTCTCACCCTGTGACATATACACAAAGGCATGAAGCATTTGTGATCCTCATTTTAAAACTGTTGCTATATGCTTGCATTTTAATAGCAAACTTTTGAGATCTCCAACTTGGATTTAGAAACTGAACATTAACTGTAACAAAATTTCCTCCTTCTGTAAGATTAACATTCAGTAAAACCAAGACAACTAAGGGGCATGAGGTGGTCTGCAAATGCTTGGATCAGATCAAATGATTCTGAGCCCCTCAACCTCCTGGCTGGTACTGTAACCACCACCTTCCCCCTTTGCCTACCATCCAGAGAGATTTGGCCTGATACTTAATATGAATTTTCCTTCCAAAGGTTTAGTACCCTGTTTTGAAAGTGAAGTTAAATAATTTTAAATGCTTATCACTGATGTTGAGTTATATGGAATATGTGAAATACATTTCCATGATTAGTGTGATCAGTGACATGTTTCCGATCAGATATAGTGCTGGATGAACATATTGATTAAACAAAAGACCTTTGTCATTCAACAGGAGATTTCATGTCGTAAAGTTGACATCTAAACAGGTGACATTGTTTATTTTCTGAAGTTCCTGACAAACACGGATGACTGTTTGTCACAGGTCAGGGTGTGGACCCCACTGTGCCACCACGCCTGGGATGAGAGATGTCACAGCAGCCCTGCCCTCTTCCTGGAGGGAGCAGCTCCTGCAGCACAGTTGCTGAGTGGGGTTGGGAAGCAGCTCCCTAACCAGCACCATCTGCACTCTGCAATGAATACATGAGGCAGTTCAGCTGTTCCTGAATACCCTGATCAGCTGCTCTCCCTCTCTTGCAGTGGCTGCAGGAAGAGCAGAGGCTGTGTTGCACTTCCCCACCCCCGAGACAGGCAGCCTCAGCGTTGGTCTAGCTGGGCTATGTCACTGTGATCACTCTGTAGTGATGAATGTACCTCTGTTCCATTTTAAAGTCTGAATTCAGATGTAAACAGAAATTTCAAGTAACAAATATAATAACGGGATAGTACTTGGTTTAGGTTTGGTATAGTTATTTGGTGATGGGTTTTTTTATTGCTGTTTTTTTGTTGTTGTGGTTTTTTTTTTTTTTTTTTTTGGCTTTCTTGAGAGTAGAGCAAACCTGGGCATGATAGACTTATTCCAGATGATTAAAGCCTTTTGGATCCAGTTCTGAGAAGGTCTGGCATGACATTTTTGATCTCAAGACAAGCTTGAGTTCATAATCGGTCCTGAAATCACATGCCTTTCACAAGTTCTTGCAATTTACACAAAAAATATGTTCAAAACACCACTATGCGCCATGGAACACTATCCACTGGAGAAAAAAAATATTACTTGTCTCTTTGTAAATAAGTGTTGCCAATAAAAGCAATTTACAAGCATGAAAGCCAGTGAGATGTGGTTTCTTAGCTAACTGTTCAGGTGGGTGATGGAAAGAGAAAGATATCTGCCAGCTGAAGGCTGCAGAGGATCATGTATTATCTACAATTTCTTAAAATAAATGCCAATGTGATTTTAACAGGATCATTAGAAATTGAAGTGGAATTTTAATGCCATTAATATTACCCTTTATTTCCTAAACTGATAGAGTGTAGCCTAGAAGAAAGCAAGTATTGCAGCTGAGCTTTTCAGTACAACTGCAAGATGTAGATAGCTAAAGAGTAGCGAAACCCTATGGAATTTAAATTTGTTCATCACTTCAAGAAATTATGGTCTAAGACCTTTTCTTTTGGTTTATAATTTCATGTCTGTGGCTGTTTTGTTTCTTCCCACAGAGCAGTTAGCAGTAACAAAGGTGACTTGAGTAGTCATTTGTATGAAATGCAATGAATGTGCTGCAGATCTATCATCCCTGTGACATTAATTAAGGCCTGAAGACTTTGGCCTGTCACTAAGTTCCTCCCCCTCATGAATTTACAGCATACAGCAACCTAGAACTCTGACTTAAAATGCAAGAATACTCGGATTATTTTTGTTGTTTTTTTCTTATATCCACTGATTTATTCTTTTCATGTACAATGTCATTACCAGAATACACTGTACCTTTAAAATTAATCAACACCAACAATTTGTTTATATTTGGTCTAAATGTATGAACCTGCTTACAGCATATTTTCTTATCTGCGTTCAGAATACGTGTACATACAGACAGAGCAAGTACATATTGAATTTTTTCTTCCTTAAATTTCATGTCTGAATGCAAGAGAATTGTTTATGTGGCAAATACTTGTGTGGCAGGTGATGCACCAAATCTCCAATATTCTTACAGTGAACACAGTGGGCAAAGCTCAAAACCAGAGGCCTTGAGGAGAGAGTCTTTGCATTCAGGTAGGGATCCATAGCACTCTAAGAATCTGAGCATCTCTACACTGAATTGTTACTGAATTCATCTGAATATAGGACCAAATCTTGGCAGCTGTAGTTGTAAAACTCAAAATTTCACAAAGTAATTAATGGGTAAGGATATAACACGGACATGTGAATGTAACTTAAAGGTAATTCTCCATTATTGTTGGGTTTGATTTCCTTGCAAGTCTTTCAAAAGATTTTCAAATTAATTATCAGCATCTGCTTTCACATAGTAAAATTATGCTTTTCTTTTTTTGCTAAGCATTTAAATAGATAGTGATTATTTCTTAGCACTAGATGCTGTAAACAGTCTTGTTTGAATTAACAGTATTTGTTTTCTTCTGTATAAATGTATTTTCACATGCTTGCCAGTCTAATGATTTCATCCTACTACATGATATATTTAAACATATAAGGAAAGATCAAAAAATTTAGTCCAGCTTTCTGGGAGGCTGGCACACCTAAACAAATGAGTAGACATCAAGAAAATCTAATTGACATGCTTTCTGTATGTTTAATTTAATATAACCAAGAAGAACTATATCCCTGATGGAAGAACTCTTGTTTTAGAGTTTATTCTAATTTAAACTAAGTAATAAGAGAGTATCCTTTAAAATACAAACCAGACCAAGAAAAATTATATAGAAAATTAGTTGAGAACAGCTGCTTTTAAGTAGTAAATTTCTAAGCAATGCAGAAGTGCAAAATTAGTGTTATGAATGAATACACTATTCTTCATTCCACAATCCAAATGCAAAATCAGTAGTTTATGTTGCTAAGAGAATGCAGATAAGCTTGGATGAGAACCCCAAGCCAGACCCATTTACAATTTTGTTGGTAAAAAGAGAGGGTTATTTTCCTTCCATAGTACTAGACACATAAATTAAAATGACACTGCTGCTTAGGAAAATTAGGTTCTTGGATTTCAGTGATGGACCTGCTTGATGTGACATGGAACAAATTTCAGAGGTAAGAATTTTCTGTTTCAGAGGCATATAGGTCTAGGCATTTTTACTGCTGTTTCCTAGGGCGATTACTACTTTTTTTCACAAATCCTAATCCATTTCATTCCATGATCTGGTTTAACTTCTGGTTGCCAGCAAAATTTTTCCACTCCTGTTCAGATAAAATCTTCTTCTTTGAAGCAAAAACAGATGTCTTAGGAGATATCCCCCTATAATTTTGGGTTTATTTTCCACTAGCTCAGTATTTTCTGAGTTTGGTAGTATGCTTGTCTTGAGCACGTGCTTTAGTGATTTGAAAAGTTGATATTTTAACTTATTTCCTTTTGTTCTGTTCTTTCAGTCTTCTGTTCTGATCATTATCCATCAAAGGGTACCAGTTCATCCTGATTTGAATAAATGAGAATTTACAGACTTTTTTTCTCTCCATTTTTCTTAGCATACAAGTGGATTTGCTACAGTTTTTGCTTTCAGTTTTCTTTAGCTTCCCCAGCTGTTTAAATATTCTCAGGTACAACTTCACGCATGACTTAAATTGCTTTATATTCTCAACCAAAAATCTGCTATTTGTATCCACAACTTTACCTGATTATCTTGTATGTTCTAGCATAAGCGGCCAAAGAATCCCTTCTATTAGGATAGCAATGTCATATTTATGTTAAGGATAATAAACGATTTTTAGCTTATTATACCTCATCCCATGCTCACTGTTCTTTTAATTTCCTTATTAGAGATTACCAGAAAGAAATCATCAACAAAAACTCTGCATGGAATTTGGAAAAAAAAAAAAAAAACTAACCAAACTCTTTTAGCTAAAATCTTAAAATAGGAAAAAAACTACCTTACTTTTCTGCTATAATATGTGACTCATATAAATACTTGAATTATGTGGAAAGTTTTCTAAAAGGGAAAATGCATGTTTCAATTTTTTTTTCATGTTGTAAAAAAATTAATTCAAAGATCATACCATTCACTCTCCCAGGAACAAGCAGTTTTCTTAAGAATTAAGAAAATTTCATTGTGCAAACTCCATTTCAGTAGTTGAGGCTGCCTTGTTTAACCTTACTTCATTATAGGACTGTTCCTTTAGGGAACCATTCAGTATGTGGATGGATGCCAGATTGTGGCCCATTTTGATTCAAAGCTCAGATAATGAAACTCATTGCTACTCACCACCCCTCCACAAATTTTTTCCTTCTAGACAGTGAACTCTTTTCAGTGATAGTCTTTAGCCTAGAAAATGCTCATTCTATTCCCCCAATATAATTTTAAAACCTGAATCCATTTACTCAGCTTCTTTGAAGAGAAAGGAAGGGGTAAAGCCTCTTTTTACAGAGAACATTATTCCTTTCTGCCTTGCAATTTATCTTTCAAGATAAAAATAAAATAGTAATGTGTTAGTGATACTAATTCCAAGTGTCTTGGAGATATAGACAGGACTCCGCTTTTGACTGAGCAAAAAGGGGTCTCTCTCTCTCAGCTCCTTTCTGTACCCCACTGTACAAACTGGTGCTCGGACTTTGGTCAAAATGCTGGTCTCTTGTCTCAATCATGTGCGTCATGAGATTTATTATTCAAAGGAAAAATAAAGTGTCTATAGTTTCCTAGTCAGTACAACTGCATTCCTACTATAGACCTTTCAGGACTGCAGATTTATGCAGCTCCTCCTGGAAACACTTCTCCCAGACACAACTGTGACACTTCTGCTCACGTCTTGTAAAAAAGGGCAGCTTCCAAGTTTGTGATCCTGGGAGTGGATTTGCACTGTGGTCTTGCTTCTTTAATTTTTGCCATAGTGCTAGAGGGAAGATGTTTCTGCTGGACAATGCCTACCCATACAGTGGCTCTCACCTTATCCTCCTCTGTATTTGATGTTCTCAGGGAGAAAGGTGAGGCAGAAGGACAAGGTCTCCTCCCCTGATCTCTGGTAGTGCAAGAAACATTGGCGGAAGAGACCTATTTGTAAATGAGCAGGAGAGCTCCTTCCCTGACAACACTACAGCAGTCTTTAACAGAGTACTTTGCCCAGCTTTTTAACCTCATTCTGGAAATCTCTGCAGCATTTCTAATGTAATCTAAGTTGCCTTGTATTGTTTTAAAAAAATAAAAGCATGTAGTTAAAATATACGTTTGAAAATATATTCTCAGGAAGTCATGGCAGGTTGTCTTAACTGTACTTTTACATTTCAACAGCAATAAAAACACACTGTGGCTGTAATGAATGTAGAAATAATTATTTTTTTATTTATTCCGGCAAATACAACCTGGAGTGTCCTCTTTTAATGACTGTTCTCTCTCATTGCTCTCTGTGCAATGACTGTATCAATGAGATCAGGTATTTCCACACCTTATGAACATGGAAGTTCCTAAATCCTTTATACGAGTTTTTCTTGAAGAAAACTCCACATAATGAAAAAGGAATGTCAGCAGAATGCAGGCCGAGTTCTGCAAATGCCAAGGGCCATTCTGCCTTGTGTCAGGGTATGATTTTGCTCTTTGGAGATATTTAGCCATGTTCTTTTCATTTTCTTGATTTCCCTTTGTCTTCCTGCTGTCTGTTTTCATCCCTGAATTTTTGTAAAGGGTTCCTGAAGTTATTCTACCCAACCCCCAAAACTTTGTTGGTCTGTAATGTACTGACATGAGATAATGCAGAGTGAGGTTAGTCCCATCTCCAAAAGAGCTGGCCACCCCAGTGACTCTGTTTTCATTACAGTCTTTGATCCCTATGGAGTTGCTTTAAGTTGCTAAAGGCTAGTCATGAGAAATGTTGCTGCTTCATTCTCATGCTTACATGCCTAAAATTGTATCTACTCAAAGTCAGACTGTGTTGTCTTGAAATGTATTTCCACTTTGTTTATGAAGTGTTGAGCTTTTAAGTCAGAGCAAATGTGAATCACCAGAGAAAGATAATACAACTGCTAAAAAAGTGCAGCAACTTCAGCAACTGATTTGTAATTGTCCTGAAGTGGCTTTCTCTTATTTCTGAAGAGCTTTTAAAGAGAAATTACAGAGCCAAAATCACAGCTTGCTGAAGAAAAGTAGATATTATAATTATTTTGTTCAAGTTGTTGATCTGAGTTAGGAACTTGATAGGTTGTGCCTCAGGATGTACTTATCCAGAACCGTTGTCACCCAAGGGGTGGCACTTGAAAACTGAAAATTTATAAATGTGCCATATAATTACAAAATTCTGTAACTTCCTCGTGTGTGTCCTCTCCTGTGTTCATGTTCTCTGCCCTTTTTATTTTTTCTTTATTTTTTCTGTTTTGCTCTAGTCATGTGTGGTGTTGTCTGGCATGGTCCTTTAAGAAAGAAAATTGTTATAGCTATGATTTGATGATCCGACGCTTTAGTTGCCCATCCTTTCTTATTCTTTTCCATTGTCTGAATTCACCCCAGTACTACTGCCTATTTACAGATATCATCTCTAGAATGTTGCTGTTAGTTCTCTTCATTTCCTATATTACTCCAACAGGTCTGGAGATATTGCCAGTTTCCTTTTCCTTTCTTTCCTAGATAAGCATCTAAACACACTGTTTCCAGAAGACAATTAATCCTGACTATTTCTCACCATTACTATGAAATAAGATTAGATACCTGGTTTTATCTAGGCAACTAACTTTTAGATGTCTGAGTCATTATGTATACCTGAAAGTGAAGGCCTCAAGCTATGTTCTTTTGGCTATATATATAGCTAATTATATATGTCTCAGAGTGGCTTGCTATCATTGGTGAAAACACCTTTCATTTAAAATTAAAAAGCAAAATCCTCAGCGAAAAATAATCATGTAATGACAACATAACAGTTTCTTGCAGCTGAGGATTCAGCCATAAATGAAATGTATAAGCCATGCGTGAGTTTTAAAAAATAATGTTATATTTGAGTTAGATCAATGCAAATTCACAAAAATCATGTCGTATCAAATGCTAAATTAATTAAATAGAATGAAAACAAATCATATTCTTCTGATCCATACTCTTAATATGTATTAAAACCAGACCAGAATTTTTCTGCATTGAATCACTCTGCCGGGAAAATAAATTCATGCAGGAAATAAGATTAGAGCAAAAATAGGAAAAAAATAGGATGCAAAGACCCTAGATCTATTTGGTAATTCTTTACATGTTGAGCAATTGTAGACACCCACATATATATATGGAAATAAAATCTTTTCACATCAGGATAAGGAAGCATTTTGCATCAATTTTGCTTCCATAAGTGACAGTGAAACGAAGAGAACAATGACAGTGCCTTCAGGAATTCTGACGGCTTGTCAGGATGGCTCCTGGAAGGCAAATAAGCACAGTAGGTCTCAGGCCAGATTTCACTTTGTTGCTAGCTGGCTTGATAAGGGTAAAATAGATTAAGAGAATAGTATAATCTTCATTATCTAATGAGAAGGGAAGCTAAATTACTGTGTTTTCAAATGACAGCCATGTTTCAAGCTCAAGGTGCAAGAAGAAACATGGCAACAGGCCGAGAAGTCCCTCGTCTATTGCACATGGCACAGCAGGTAAGAGTGTTTTCCCAGGGGGCAAGTTTTACAAGAGGATAGGATGCACAGCCCTAGCTTGAGAGAACAGGGCTGCACTCCCATCTGAGAGAAGATGAACAGGAACAGCTGGGAGTCAGAGAGGTTCACAAGTGAAGCCCATAAACACATCCCTGCTTCCCCCTGTAGCTTTGTGTATGTAAGTCTCAGGGTAAGAAGACTCTTGAATAAGATCCAGCACCCAGCTGGTGCCACGGTGTCTTCTTGTGCTGAGACTGTTCCTGCACTGGAGGTCTTCAGGACTGGGAGAAGCAGGTGATGGAAGTGAGATTCTTGCTTCATAGGCATGTAGATAGCTGAGTTTGCAGCACTGGAGAGGATCACATAGTGTTTTGTCTGTGAGTGCAAAGGCAACAAGACCTCAAAAGGTCTTAGTTCACTTTGGTTAGTTTGGTTTTAGGAGCAGGGAAAGAGCTGCTAGTCTTGTCCCATGTTGTTACCATCACCCTGTGGAAGTACAGGAGAAACAGCCTGTATGGCAAATGCAAACACCTTGGCAGGACACCAGCTTCCATCACCTCTTTGCTCTGCAGTACAGCCAATTCCAGTGTAAAGCCCATGGGGTGGGCAGAAGTCGAGATCCTCAGGGTGGAGTTGACTTAAAGGTTTAGAACACCTTTGCTTGTAGTAGAAACGGCTCAATGTTTTGGGAATGTTGTATCCCAGAAAAACAGGCTTTACTTTAACCAAAGCTTCTGGGACTGGAAGTTAAAGTGATCAGAGGATTGTGTACACTAGAAGCAAAGAGCAAGCTGACAGGCACTGAGGAGTGCTTGGTTCAGTCTGATGCAATTCTCAAAGATGATGTGGCTAATGTTCTATGTACCCCAAAAAAGGCTGGCAGGGACATAGATAGATAATTGTGATAAAAGGAAAATGCTAATCAGTCTGCTTACAGTGCCAGTTGAGAAGCATTTGCAATGCCAAGCAAGGTCAAAAATCACAGGTGCTTCTACAGCAACAGTAGAAGTCTAAAATTGATAAAAAATCAGAATGGTTGGCACCTGCATCAAACCTGACAGAAAACACATCACAGAGACTGTTAAAGGGAGGTAAATGAGGTTATTATGGTGCTAGGACATAATTTTTGATAGAAAGTACAGAGAGGATAAGAGGGTGTGAGAGAGGCACAGTACCAGAAGCATAATGCTAAGTTTAAATATAATATGGGAAATTCAAGTATGATATTGTGGGGAAAGAACACCGAGAAATCTGTCTGGGTGAAATCCAGAACTAACTTTGATAGTAAAAATACAACATTTTCTTCAGTGAAACTGAAGAAGCTGCATTTAAGATAGATAAAATGATAGTAGATTTTAACTATCTATATATAGTTCAGCACCTTATAAGGATAAGATGGAGACATTTTTTTAAAAAAATGCAATTAAAAACTCTTTCCTACATGAACTTGTTTCAGAACCTGAGGAAAAAAAATCCCAGACAGCACTCTGAACTTGCTCTCAAGGGGTGCAAAGGTCTTTATTCAAAAGTTGCTAGTAGGTGAACCACTCTGTAACTGGGATCGCAATATAGCTGAAGTTTGTATCATGAGAGAAAAAGACAAATAAATCCAGCAGACACATATTCAGTTTCAAGAAAGACCATTAGATTAAAAAAGAGGCAGTAAAAACTAAAATAAAACAAAATGAAAAATTCAACCAGCCAACAAAAACATCCTTAAAGGAATAGATCAACAAGCAAGAGCCTGGAGTATGTATTGCAAGCCCAGTCAAACTGTGCACTGCAATTCCAGGAGAAAATGAAGTAATCAAATGAAATCTCTTCAAGACTCAAGGGAAAAGCTATCACAGTAAATGATGGGAAATGGAAAAAGTTAGTATCCTAAGGAAAAGAATGGAAGGCCTGCACAAAGGGGAAGAAAACAAAACCTGCAATATATGACATGTAAAAAAAAAATAAAATTAATTAAGAGGAATAACAGAATTTGAAGAGTATCTTATAAAGATGCATAGTCTATTGCACCAGAGAAGTTGTGGTTAAGTAATCCAATCCTTAAATAGCATTCTGGATGTGCAAATCCTGGGACCTACACTCTGGTAAATCTGACCTTCCCTCTGTAACAGGGCTATAGATTCAGTGATGAATAAAAGGTCACTGAACATATAAATGAAGGTGATTCATTGTGAGGATTCCAGTAAGAGTTATTCCTGCTCTACTGATGGGGGTTTCAGCATTCTGGTTTACTGTGTGTGCCGGTGAATGTGTGGTTAAAGGGGACTGAGTGGTCTGAACACATCTATTTTCTAAAATCTTCTGACATTTTTTTTTAATCAAAGGCTCTTGAGGTAACAAAACTGCTTTCAAGATGAATAAAAAGTTCTTTTATTATTTGAAGGATGGTTAGATAGGATGCAAATGGAAGGATTCAGTGGTCATTTTTGAAGAGGTCAAGAGTTGGCAGAGGTCATTACTGAATGTGTTTTCAGACCAGTTTTGTTCAAGATCTTCATCAGGAATCTGGGAAATAGTGAAATCTTCAAATACCATGCTGCTGATAAGGATCATCAAGCAGACCTCAGTGAGTAAACAGGAAAAAAAGCAACAAACAAGCTTCAGAGTTGATAACTTCAAGGCAGAAGAAATAATCCAAATCATGTTTAAATGATACTGAGCTCAGAAACAGAAGGTACAACTCAGAAGAGTGATTTAATTCATCATTGCCAGCTATGTGAAATTGTTTGACAAAGAGGGGCATCATCAGGAACAGTACTGAGAACAAAACAAAAGAGCATTGGTGACAAAACAAAAAAAATATTATTTTCCTGCTATTTGAAGCATTGATATCCCCATATTTTGAATATTGTGTGTATTTCTGGTTTCTGCATCTCAGAAATATGAGTGGAGTTAGACAGAGTGCAGAGAAGAGCAACTTAATAAGTAGGTAATGCCATTGCCTTACAAAGAAGCACCAGAGAGTCTGAGACTCTTCAGTTTCAAGAATAGAAAATGGATAAAGGTTTGTAATATCTACAATGTGATGAATAAGGTGTATGTGGAACTGTTATTCACCATCCCCACTGTACTGGCTGATTGTGCAGTAACTGAAGTCAACAGAAGGTAAGTTTAAATCAGACAATAGAAAGTACCTTTTTACACAGTGGATAGAGGGCTTCTAGAAACTTTTGCAACCAGAGGTTATGGACAAAAATAATATCGTCAAGATCATAAATTAATCATAAGGAAAGTTGTGGAAATCCAGTGTGTGGGGAAGAGATATTAAATGGAATAGTCATGGACATGCTCTCTATCTTCACTAATACAGATTTTGGATGCTGTATGTCACCAAGAGGAAGGGAATGCTGCTAATCACCATTACTTTCCCAAAATAGCATCTCTTATTGTCTCTGTTGGAGACAGAGTATTGTCCTAAATGGGCTAATGATCTGTCTCAGTATGGCATTTCTTCTTTAGTAAATTTAGCTCAATTTCGAGTGAAGTGAATATTCAAAAAAATATTCTTGATCTTTTCAGATTTCTTTCCTTTATTTTCAATAACCTTCACTAACAGAACCTGAGCCAAGAATGTAGATTATTTCCTCATGATAATATAATAATAATAATAATAATAAAAATAGCTGCAATTTAGATTAATGGAATAGGAGAGAAGAAAGAAAGAAAAATCTTCCTACCTATTTTTGGAGCATTAGTCAAACCTTACTGTTATCTGATCATGCTGTAAATATCATGTTATTTAGCACAATACTCTCAATGAAATTGTACCATGAGTACCTGTAGCTGTTAATGGCCTCACTTCCTGCTGACAGGTCTCCATCTAACCTCCTCACATTATGACAACCTGCATCTTTGTGTCTGACCAGCATATATAGATTTTAGCAGAAGTTCATTTAGTTACTGGATCAATAACAATAGAAACATTTACAAATGCAGGTAAGCTCTCCACTAGCAAGTTCAAGTATATTTTGAGCCCATGTCAAAAATATTTAAAAACTAATGATCTACTTCAAAAATCATCAGATATTTAGTGGAAGCAAATATGATGGTTCTTATGCCTTGACATTGGGGTTTTTGAATCCAGTCAGGTTAAGTCTTTCAACTTTTCCACACTCCTTGTAGCAATGGACCCTTTAGTTTTAAAGAAAATTAAGTTTCTTATTGCTGCTACTTAACATCTTAGAAGAGTGAGAAGTGTCTCACAAGCACCTGCTTCCCATCAATCAGTGAGAAGCATTGAGTTTTTAAATATGATTAGCTCTGTTAATAACCTACCTATAGATCTATCTGCATGCTAACACTTTACTCCATGCTTTTATATAAAACCTCACAGACTCACTCACAGCCTGAGCATAACTGCATATGCAAACATTTAAGCTATTAGCTGTATTTTTTGTTTCCTTCCATGCACATACATGCCCAGTTTTCATGTTTTATACTGCTTCTGTCCATAGTTTGGTACATCTTATTAATAATCTAGATTCATGCTGTAAGAGAAAAGAGCAGGAAAAAAGTTTTCAAGTAAGGCAGACTGTTATGACCTTCGGCTGCACAGGTACAGGTACAATTACCATCTTTCACAAATGAGATGTTCCAACTTTCCATTCACTTCATGATTTCGCAGAGATGCCAGTGAAGTAACTCATGACTTACATGAACAGAAGGCAATCATGGCTTTTACTTCTCTATTTGCATCAAACCCCAGAAAAGGATTTAAACAAAGACAGCCTTATTTCTTAAACCAACCCCATTTCACTCCTCCAGACACATTCATACATGCATAAAATCTCCTAGAGAATCATTTACTACCTTTCTTGTCTTTAATCATTCAATCCGCAGCCAAAAGAAAAGAATGTTGTCCAGAAGTGTACCTTATTATTCCATGGTGACTAAGTGCCATTTCTGTGAAACCTAAAATTCTCAGGACAAATTAACACCCAAATTAAAAGTGTTTGCTCCTAACAGTGGGTTCAGGAAGACTGAATAGTATCTTGGTGTTTAAGAAAATTGCTTTCAGGAATCACTGGAAGAAATCAAACTGTTTAGTATCTGCATATGTTTTCATGCAAATGATAAAAATGTGCAAGGTGTGCTTTTCTTTGTTTTCTGCTTCTTGGGCATTAAAGGGTTGTCACCATTGTGAAACACCTAAAAGTGGGAGGAGAATTACAGTTTTTGTCTTCACACCCTGTAAGAGAGAAGTTGGAGCTACATTTGACTTTGATTTAAGTATCCTTTGAATACTGATTGCAAACATTGCCACTTGATAGATGCAGTGTAGAGCAGACTAACATGTGCTTAGTCTCAAAAACCTTGTTAATGTCAGTGATATTTCTTAGACATGCTCAAGAATTGTCTCTCATGCTTTGAATATTTGAATATATATACTTTTCTTTCAGTCCTGATTATTATCAATAGATGATAAACTCTTATTTTGTACAATGTTACTTCATGGTTAACCTTTCCCTCAATCTTACTTTCAAAATTAATTCCATTTGTCAGAAGTATTGTATTGTCTTGAGACAATATACAAACTGGGTGAAAGAAAGAGAGAAATAAGCATATTTAAGACCATCTCAACTATCTTGTAATTAGAGTATTTTACAGAAAAGAAATAATTAATAATATTTCTCAATTTCTATCACACAAGATGGCTTCCATTTTGGGCTACATTCCTGGGAGTCACCCAACAAATGCCTGAAAAGTGAACATAAAACTGAGTATATCTGTTTAAAGAAATCATGTTAGTCTTTAGGGAGACACAAGCTATGTGTGTGCAAAATGGGTATCATTAAGCCACCACAGTGTTTGACATGGAAGGAGACAAAACAGACAGTGTTATGGGACAGAAAAGCTAAGTCAAGATAAGACTTACAGCCTAATATAAGAGCCAGTGGCAGGCTCAAGCAGAAAGATAGTGTTCAAGATGAGGTTGTATAGAGCTTTGAACAACATAATCTAGTGGAAGACATCCCTGCCCACAGCAGGGTAGTTGGAACTAGATGGTATTTTTAGGTCCCTTCCAGCCCAAACAATTCTGTACCGTTCTACAATATTCCAAGTCATATGGCAGGACTATTAATCTAAAAATGGTGAGGGCACAAGGCAAAAAGAAGTCACAGTAGTTAGTATGAGAAAAGGTGACTGGAGAAACAGAGTGGCACATGTGACAGAGAGTGGCACATGTCACAGAGAGTGACACATGAAAATATTCCAGTTACTATAAAGTTTTCATCAGAAGCCAGTAACATCATGATACATGAGCATCAGCTGTGCTATTACCAAATACTGTGAGCAGTATAACCTGTTACTGATATTACGAGAAAGGAAGTCAGATAGATAGGAAAAATATCAATAGATTCTAAAATTAACTTTCTAGCTAAGAATCATAAGTTTATCTTAAATATTGCAGTACTTGGTCACATTCATATTTTGCTAATTTATTGAGGACTATGTTTACATGTACATTTGTAAGTAAAATCATACTTTCAAAGTACTAACTAGACAAATATTTTATTTCATCTATATCCTTTTTCTCTTGTTTAGATAGAATCACGTGTAGTAATTACATGCATAGGAAAACAGAATTCCACTTTTAACAATGTTTGAAAAAAAATTGCCACTCAGTTAGGAGAAGTAACCAGAGGTAGTAACCAAGAATTTGTAATGATATTCACAGAAGGATCATACTGGTCTTTGTGTTCCCTTAGAAGAGTTTCTGCATATGTAAGAGATTGTCCTCTTAGATCAGTGTATTCAGGAGTAATGCCCATGGAGTTACACATCTGTAAGTGAGGAGATGCACAGCAAGCCCAGCTGACTCCATGAGTAGCTAGATTTACATTTACATGAAATAAAAACCTCCAGCCCATGGGGAAACTTCAGCATCTCAGCACTCATTGTCATAGCAGATTAACATAATCAAAAGATCATAGTACTTGTGACTGAAAACTCTTCTGAAAAATCTAAGTGTTCCAGTACAAGGTGCAGCAAGTGGAAAACTTGAAAAGCTGGCCCGTTTTGATGCCCTCATGAGAAGTAAGAGTTTTGGAAAAATCTGGCCTATGTTGTCATTCTGAATACTAAAAATAAGGTTTCATATGTGCAATTCACGTCACTTCTGTATTTAACAGTACCCAGTGCAGCAATGCCACCATATGGTGTAGTCCTCCTAGTTATATCAGTATTTAAATGACAACATGGAAATACAGTGATTATGAGTCAGTATATGGATAACAGTGCCAGGTACAGACATCCTCAGAGGCAGAGTGGGAAATGCCTGAGGGAGTTCATTAGTTTCTAACATCCTTCCCCACTATTTTCAAGCCCCTAGTATCTGTCAGTAGGTTTCACCAGCAGGTTGATGTCCCCTATCTTTTGAATGCTGCAGAATGAAATAAACATTGAAACTTGAAATAAAACAGGCCATGTTCAATTGAGCAGGCAAGAAATGTGTAAGACTGAGTGTGGTTTGCACTGAGTTTTTTTCTGCCCAGGCATCATACCTCTAAGGGGAAAATATTATGCACTGAGTAAGAGAGCTGTCATTTATCATGATGGGATCCTTCAAAGTGTATTGGAAAGTTCAAAGTGTATTGGAACTTTTTACCTTTTTTTTACAAAAAAAAAAAAAAAAAAAAGGAACATTCATGAAACATACAGTAATTTTTTCATCAAAAAGCCCTTACCATAACCTCATATAGAACACTTTTCTTCTTTATTTATGTATCTTATAATTAATTTCTTGGAAGGTTTTAGACCCGGAGTTAAATTTGTTCCATTCTGTTCCTTTAAGAGACACTCTGGCATTACTTGTTCACAAAAGATGAACCCAATAAGAGATAGTAAAATTCCTTAAAGTTTTGGCATTCAAAAAGCAGGTTAAAACTGCATTAATTCCACTGTCCTGGACAGCTGCACATTAAGTACCCACTCTACCTTATTTCACTCCACATTTTCAAGTGGGTAGTCCATTTTCTACAGCTTTTTTAAAGTGTCATACACTTTTAGAATACATTTGAAGGGTACCTACACCTACAATTTGCGATATGCTTGGTCATCCTTTGCACTGAAAGCAGGTCTGTTAATGTACTGTAATGGTTTTTACAGACTTTTTCCAAACCACATAAATGTCAACAGAAAGTTCACAATAAGTTCAGTAAAATCCACAAATCTTTTTTCCTTACTGTACAGATGGACACAGATAAATTATCCATTCGCACAAATATTTCCTGATCTCAGTTTTGATAGGTGACTCAGGCTTTTTTTGTGCTCAGAGGTATACATCGAATTACATCTTAGCAGCACTGGTATCTGTGAAATTCTTTCACACAGAGAAAAAGACGTGATATCACTAGGCATTCAATTGTATTTCTAAAAATTTACTGGGAGACCAAAGAGCCTTAAGTGTAGATGCATAAGATATTTAACAGAAAATAAATTTGAAAGTCTTTTGTTTCACATTTACACCCTCTTCTTGATTTACCCATTACCTTTATTTTCAACAGAGACTTCCAACAGTGAAAATCTCACTTTTAATAAGATACCACTCTAATCACACATCATATGAAAAATCATTTTTTAAAAATAATAACAATCTCTATCAAAAGTCTAACAGTTTAACAAAGCCATCAATTGGTTTCAAGTTTATTTCTAGAAACTCATGCAAACTAAAGTTCTAGGAAGATTTCATTCTTACTAACTCCAGTGTCATTAACAGTGATTATTTTCCAAAAATCCCCTTTGTACATATACCAAGACCTTAAAAGATTGTGTGTTTTTTGATTCATAACACTCACCAGCAGTAGAAACAAAAACATCAGAGAGAGAGAAAAGATGTTCACAGGGACTGTTAATATTCATATATTTCATATCCAGAATCTAGAATTAGTGCTCTATGATTAGCCTATTACAGACTAAAAGAAAGCTGATCAGTACAATCTGATTCCTCTTGGATTTTCTAAACCTCATCTGTAGCTTTCTAAAGATAATGGAAAGGTGCCTGTTGGCTCCAAAATGTAAATTGAATTTTATTAGAATACTTGTTCCTGAACAAGCAAAAAAAGGGAAATCATGGGGAAACAGTATTATCTTCTGCTGTATTTTAATAATTACAATCTCTCAAAAAGGTTTGCACTTGTGACTGGGCTGACCACCGATGTCAAGGAATGGGGAAGAAGAGGATCAGAAGCCCACCAAGAATGCTCCAGTATCACTATTTGCTATTAGAAAAAGAAGGTGCACAAAATAAAAACAGTATAAAAATGAAAGTGAAGGAGTCATTTTAGTAAACAGTGTAATAAGGATTGCTGGGTCATATTTGTGCCTTAAAAGATATCTGAAAGTCTCCGGTAATGTGTGGATCTGTAAAGTGCTGTGACATTTGGCAGTGCAGACTAGGCTTCAGGCTTCATCACAGTGTTTTGGTATTGTCAAAATCACTAGAGTACAGGATGCATTATTTACATCGGCTCTGGAAGAGATGGTGCCTATTCCAGCACTGAGTGGCAGAGGCCAACTATAGCTGATGCATCACAGAGCCCAGTATTGCAAAGCAAACTGCCTGCAGCTTTCAGACAGATTTGAAAGAGGACAGTGAATTTAGTGTCTTAGCCTTTATGAGATTGTGTGATCTTTGAAGGTAAATTTTGTTACAAGAAATGAGAGAAAAACATTAAAGATGAAAGCTGAATCTTTCAAGGTGACCTAGAAAGATTAGACACCTAGGTCTCATTAAAATTTTGCTGGTGCTATCAGGAATTAGAAGATGTGAAGAGGACCTGTTTTCCTGGATAGTCCCTACCCCGAATTGCAGGCTGGGACTATGAGAAGTCATAGTCCTTCATTCTATAGCTGCTTGCAGGGTCCATTTTCTTCTTTGCTCTTTGTTATACTGAGCAGGGGTTGACTTGACACTCTAGAATTGAATATATCCAAGTTAAAATCTCAGGCAGATTCTAAATTTGGTACCTTGCAGATACTAGACACAAGTAGTCTTGAGCTGTAAACATATTTCTGCCCTAGTTCAGCAATTTTAAAAATATTTATATTTTAAAATCTGTTGCCATTCAACATGTCAAGGTAAGTTTCTATGCACAAACACTTTTAAAATGTTTTGGAGTTAACTTTGTCATGGCAGCTTGAACTATGAAAAACATGACAAAAGGATCAAGTTGATATAAACTCTGTATCATTATCTATAAATAATGCAAAACAAATGTGCCAGATTTGTACTCCTGGGTTGCAAGGTGGTGCACAGATGTGGTACTAATGATAATGGAATTATTTTCTAAGGTTCAGGCTAACTTAATAAGGCCAAAGAAGAAAGATTACACGTTGATGATTTTTTTATGGAAAGATCTGCAAGGAAAATTTTAATTTTTACATACAAGATGCTAAATTCTGGGCCAGGAGTGGTTTTAAGCAGAGCTCCAATTCAGTCATGTTGTGAAGCAAGGATAAACAAAGGATTACTTGATGTATTCGAGCATGGAAAAATGCAAAGAGGCTGAGCCTGCTTTGATAAAGGTGCCCTGTGCTGATTTGGCCCACACCTCTCAAAACCAAAAACAATATAAGTGTCTCAATAACAACAGAAGTGTAAAAGGCATGGCAGAAAGTTTTTGCTAGGTTTTTGAGATTATGGAAATCTGATTACTTCTTTTCAGTTATCAGTAATTTGGTTAAGATAAACATGTATGGTGCCTTGAAACTCCAGTTTTACAGTAAATACTGGTTGTTAGAAAGGTCTGATACAGACCACAGAACTGTGAAATAAAACTGGGTGGATCTAGACAGTCTGTGAATGAGAGCATTAAAATTCAAATGGCATTTTCCTGGGAGCAACAGAGGGTTCAGATAGAGTTTATTTTCTGAATGTCTAAGCTTCTTTAAGATGGCTTAACTGCTAATGTTAAAAGTGGTGACTGAAGGCGGTTAGGCTCAGCTGGTGTCACATAGCTATGTATAAAACAATTACTTAAAGCTGTGCTTTAGTTCAGACGATTGAACCCAATAATTTATACTGCAATACCCTCGATGCTGCCTCATCATTATGGATAAGCAATTTTCGAAGAGCTCTGAATGTTTGCATCTTGGAGAGATACACCACTACCTCAAAGTATGGTCCTGTCTTGATAAGTGAGACTATCAAGACTGTCTTGAACTAACTAATCAGTGACTCTCCAGGAAATAGAACTGCCCATTTGGTAACTTCTGTATTTTGCTGTATTTAAGAGGTTAATAATATAAGTCAGCAGTCTAATTTGATTTTGAAGGCTTAAAATATGTTTGCTTAATTTTATTGCATATTAATATCTTATTAGTTTTGGGAAGACTTTATCCCCATTTTTTTATCTCCTAAGAGTTTACCAATATCATAAACCCAATGTTTATTCAACTTTCAGTCAGCACTGCCTTAGAGGATTATAAAGCTGAATAAACCAAGCTATTATGCCTTTCATTATTACTGCTTTCAACACAATGAGTTTGTTGCTATTAAAAAAAAAAGAAAAAAAAAGATAGACATCTTAGAAAGATTAAACAGATTTTGGTTAAGGCATCTAGTCATCTAGTTTGCAAATAGTTTTAAAATATTGATATAAAATATTAAATTTTTTCCTCACAATCAAAAGAAGAAAACAAAAAAAATTATGGTTTCATGTCTGAAAAGAGATCAACAAGCTTCAGTTATTTGAGAATAGCTTTTACAACTTCCTAAGCCAAATAAACTTGATTAACAAAACAAATGAGGACAAAGATAGAGATATGGCTGAAAGCATCAGAATCAACTTTTGTTACAGGGATTACCTTTGCAGTCAGGGAGAAGTAATGGTTCTGTTGCAAATGATCTCATAGTGCAGTGTGGTGTCTGGTGCTTCCTGATACTGAGGACTTGAGTGTATGCTGGTCTTTAAACACATAAATACTGAACTGAGTGAAAAGTCTGAAGTTCCAATATAGAGTTGAAATTTTTCAACATGGCCATTATGAGGTCAGGTACCTATCATTTCTCCAGCTAGAATGATAGCAGGCTTTCAAATTATGCAACTAATTTTCTGTTGTTACTTTGAAGAAGATATTCTTTATCATGAACTAGCCATCCATCACACATTTAGGAAGGTAGATGATGTGTATAAAAAATACATATATATAAAATTTGAGTGATATTATGACAGCACTGAAATTGAACTTAAGATTTATAGTTGCTAATACAAAGCCCTCTACTCCTAAGTTAAAAGCCATGCTTTTCATTGACATGCTGTTAACAGAACCATCAACCTCTAGACATGATCTGCCTATCATTTTGGAAGGGTAGTGTATGATACTTAGCAGTTTAAGCTTATTCTTCATTCTAAGATCCATAAAACTCAAATTCCTGGGTACACTGTCACTTGCAAAAATGTTTTGGACCAGATCCAAAGAGCTTTCTTAGCTGAATACTCCAAGATGACCTTTGACTGCATTTTTAGTGTCGCAGGATAAAAGTGGGTTTTGTTCAACACAAAACCACTTAAAGATTTTTGTCTGTAATTTTCCAAGAAATTTTTGGAGGGTTTTTTGTTTTTTTGGTTTTTTTTTTGTGTAGCAAAAATAAACTGCTTAATTTTGTTAACTTTTATGACAGAGTACTAAGGAGGTTAAACAAGCTACATGGTTGAGGAAGCCATTATTAATATATACAAGATAACAGTGGCATGTTCAATAATGTATCCTTATTTTCATATGTTAAGTGATCAGAAAACTTGACATTTTCTTTGGAACATTTCTAGTATTATGTACTTTACAAATGTGATAAAGTTCTTTAGCTATTGTATGCAATGAAACTTGTAAAAAAATCACTTCTGTCTTGGTTTTAAAAAGAGGGAGACAAAGGACCTAATGATTTTAACTGTACCTTTAATTTTCTTATTGAAACTATGTTCTGCTGTACCTTGGATTACTGATCAGGACTACAATAACAGTGATCACTTCTTGAAGTAGGGGGTTTTTTTGTTGGTTCAATTTTTGGGTTTTTAGTGTTGGATTTTTTTTCAAGAAAATTTCTGTGTGCTTCTGCAGTATTTAATGTAGAAATAAATTCAGTAGGTTAGTCTGTGAGTAGTTTAATTTTCTTCAGAAGACATGCTGTCTACTTGCAGTGTATATAATGACATTCTGCTCATCCCTAGAAGTGTACATATAAATAAACAAACATAATGGGGTAAATCTGTTACAATACCAATCATGCACACTATTAATAGTGGATTTGTGCACAGAAACAGTTTCTTAATCTTAATTCAAAATAATTATTTCTATTTTTTAAAAAAGGAAGAAAAGTGTAAAATGATAATATTTCATTTAAAAAATCAGGAAGATACTTATTAATTTGTTTTTACTGAAGAAAAAGATAGCTTCTAGAGATTAAAGAGGTCTAATATTTTTCAAGATTTTTGTAGTTGTTTGTCCATTGAAATAATAATATGAAGAACTACTCAGAGGAGGAAGTCTCATTTTGGAGACAAGGAAAGTAAAGAAATTAAAAGTACTAAGCAGTGATGTGTGGCTTTGGTACAGAGGTGAACTGTTTACAGGAGAGAAAACAAAAAGAGGTAGTAAACCAGAGCAAGATGTGTCCTCCCTGCCATGCAGGCTCGGTGGCAAAGGAAGCGGGTTCCTTGGTTACAGCTCCTTGGAGCTGGGGCGGGTCAGATAGCAATGTACACACATAGCTGGGGTGTTGTCTCTCTGGCAGTAGAGACTGAGTGATTGACCCTGGTACACAAACAAAGAGATACCAATGGAAGGGCTACAAAGAAGATTAGATAGTTGGAACTGCACAAAGGGGAATTTTATCCTCTTTAGCATTAGTAGTCCTGGTTGCATTTATCTGCCCACTGCCAACACAGCTGCCATTATCTGTGCCTGGCATTTCAGCAAAAGGAAGGGAGGAGAGCTACTGAGGTGGCAGAGGTTGCACGTGAATTGTAGCCTTCATATTTCCTACATGTAATATTTCTCTTTCTGACAGGATGGATGATCTTTTTAAACACAGTATAGGCTACCGTCCAAATACACTATTTATTTCCTCAGCATCATATGGGCTGCCTTGTGATATTTCCTTGAGAATAAATACAGACTGTAACCATCTGTGTCTGGACTCTTCTCCCATATCTTCCCACAGTTATTTCTTCGATGATTTATTTTAGTTTTTCTTTCCTTTGTATGTACATGTGTATTTATATATAAGATATAAAGTTCCATCTGGAAAAAAAAAAAGTGTCTCTTTTTAAAACATGTCTAATCCCATTTACTCTTGATCACATGAATCTTTAGTTCCACTTTCTGACAGCTGATACTTGAATGCTTATATTCTCTCTGATAGGTTGTAATTATTCACTCCCTTTCTACAGTGTAAAGATGTTATCACAGTATCTGCATTGTCTAAGCATGCTGGGATGAGAAATGTACAGATTCATTTTTTATAAATATGACAGAAAAATAAGGGAACAATTTTTCTAAGAGCAACAATATGAAATCCTAACTTGATTTTTGGTTTATTTAAGAGGTGATCTGTGTTAGACACCCGTTCCTAAAGCCAGTTCTTACCAATTCCTCTAAAGGCAGTCATCTCTTGGAGAAAGTTTTGTCCAATGTTTCAGAGTATTCTGAAAAAAAATATTTTGCATTAACTAATAAGGAGTTTCTGAGAAAAGGTATTATTTAATATAATTCCACAATAGTTTTTTTGTTTGTTTGTTTGTTTTTCTGATGAACTCTTCATGAAAGGTTGCTGTGAGATTGGTATGAGGAACTTCAGACATCTTTTCACCAGAATCTGCATTAGTAAATGAACTTTCCTGACCCACACAATGTAAATTATTAACTGCCAGCTTAAATATTTGAGAGCTAACTATGTAGCATGTCTTCCAGTAATTTCCTTAGTAATCACTTTTCACACACAGCAATTCTCTCTTCAACACACATAGAAACAATAACTGAACAAACCTATATAGCTTAAACAAACTCTTGTCTCCCATAAGCTGGAAAATAAGAAGGCATCATTATTTGCAATGATTGTTACTATCTTTGTGGTATCAAGCATAAATGATTCACTAGATACTACTGTACTTGTGAAGGCAAAACCAACAAGCAGATATTGAAGAGAGAAGGAAATGAAGGTTCGCATCTTGTTCTGGAATATCCTACTTCAAGTCAATGGACTAAAAATTGTCTAACTTGAACCTGATTGTACCAGGTTACAGAAATGTTGACTTTATCACGATAACTTTTTGGCGTGTTTTTGAGCAACATGGTGTTAGCCTTTCTTGTTTTACACTTTTGCTAGCATGACAATAATGGTGGTGTAATTTGACCCAGATTCATCTTCCAGACTCAGCATAGACTAATTTACAAGAAAAGTTTATGCCTTACAAAATAGTGCTACAGTATTTTTTTTCAGTGTGAAAGGACCATTTTGACATACATATAATCTACAAATATAGGCAGTAATTGATGTATAATGAATTTAAGTTTTCTTCTGTGTTAATGCTCTCTTAAACAGGAGTAAGAGATTCCTCTATCTGACATGTTTCTGAAACTAAACTGCTGTCGGGGAGGATAATTTTTTGTGTGTGTTGAACTTGAATTGTGGCTTTACTTTAACAGGAATACTAGTAAGAACTTTTCCAGTATACATACTAAAATATAATGCCATAATCTTCACAATTGGAAAATTCATTGTATGTATAAATGTGGTGGGTGAACAAGTTTAAAAGTCTAAATTTTTGTGTAAACTGTATCATCCACAACCTTATTAGAAAATAAGCTGAAATACATTTGAGAGGTTTGATACAGTGCACTAAATTCCAGATTTTGACATTCTAAAATGATTGAATTAGGAGATTTTCAGAATTTCTTTTTATTAAAGGTATTAAAAACCTACTAAAGGGAAAAACTACTTACACACATATTTCTGTGGATAAATTCAGAAATAGAATCATGCAGAATCTTATAACACAAAACTATTTCAACTTCACCATCTTCCTGTAACTGCTTGTTATGTACCTACCCTTCAATCTCAAAGAGTTATTTCCACTACTTTTTTCCAGGAAGGCTTGGTATTTGTCCTTGATATTTTGCACAATATAAGTGCTACAGCCCTGAAGTAGCCATTTTACAGCTAACTTTTACTTTCTGTATCTCTTCAGGTAGTTCATGAGTGTTATTAACATTTGGATATACTTTTTCTTCTTCTTTTTAAGAAGGAAAAGTTGAACATTTATACGGGCTCACCTTGACTCAGTAATACTTATGATTTTGAATTATGTTCTTCTTCATGTTTATGATGAGAAAAAAAAAGCCACCTCTACATGAAACTATTGAATTTTAGCTTAAAGTTCTGGAGAGGTAACTCTTTTTGTGGTTAAAAATAAGACTTTCTGACAGGAAGCCCTTTTATGAGAACATCTCAACTTCTTTCTGCTATAAGTTTAGACAGCACACTAGTCAGCCTGAAAGGATGAGTGTAGTCATTGTACCTGCTTACTCATCAGGTGTCACTAATGTGGTTCTACACAGATCAGGTATTTTGGGTGGATGGAGGGCTCTTCCTGTGCTTGGTGTGCTTTATAGTGCTGGTAGGGTACCCAGTCGTTGCTACTTCTGCTCCTGATGATCTTGCTGTTCAAAGCAACCACCTACTTTATTGTGCCTCAGACTACCTGTGGAAACGAGTCATGCCCTCCATTGTGTCTACGCATTGCCTGATACTGTCTACGGTTCTGTATAAGAGCAATAATCCCAGCTAAGCACTATTTAAGAAATCAAGATTAGTAAGGTTTGAGGTGAGAGAAAAGAGGTTTTTATTTATTAGTTGTATCCACACAGAAACTAAACAATGGTTCTATCATGAAAACATTCTGTACAGTGTTCTCATGTTTACAGACATTGTCTTAAAAAGGAAAATGACCACTAGTTAATATTTGTAATAAATATTTTGTATCCATCTTTTGCATTTTTTTCCCCAGTTCTAATTATGAATATGACTCAAGAGAAAGGAAATGAAAAGAGAAAAATTACTCACCTAATGGCCTTAGAAATTACAAAAACCCCCATGGACAGCTTTATTTGAGAATTTTGCTAGCAAGTATTGGCATATGTAAATATCTGCAAAGTATCTTGTTGAATTTTTTATGTGCCAGTTTTATGTAGTGCTAGACGATTTGGATGTATTTGCAAATATGAGCTGAATTATCTTGTATAACTTTGTTTTAATGGATTTTTTTTTTTTTTTTTTTTTTTGCATAGTCCAGTGGTTAGAACACCCAACAGGAAGCTGAAGATCTAAGTTAAAATCTATTATTTATTTAATTTAGTGCAGGTCTATGAGTTGAGTTCACTTCTCCTACCATTATTATTGTAAGGCTTTGTGAGTTGATCACCTGCAGACTCCTCTGCTGATGCAAATTCTCACTGGATGAATGTTTCTTGAAATAAAGTAAATGTGAAAATATGACTGATCAGACTCAGAGAAAGGGCATAATTTATTTTCAAATCACATATTAATACTTAAATATTTTTGACACTGCAGGGCTTGGAAGCATCTTAAACTATATCTAGCAAAATTATTTGACAACTATCCTGTGACTCCCAAAGCAGAGGGCAACCAAATACAACCTTACCACATTCCTGCAGGACAGTCCTCAAAAGTGATACTTTCATGCCCCTTCAGGATAAAATAGGTGTTCTCTGGTATTTCTGAAATAATCTTTTTTTGCAAAGTGAGATATTTTTGAAGTGAAAGAAATGGATATCCTTTCTTTTTATTCAGTGAATGACAATAACAAAGCAAGCTCACAAATTTCCTAAAAACAAATGAACAAATGAAGCAATTAAACCGAATGTCAAAACACTTCCAGATCTGATATCCTAACTTCAATTTAATGCTAGTTGCCATGTAAACATTTTGTACTGGTTGGAATTTTTGAGATAATTGACTAAAATTGTAACTGAAGCAGAAGAAATGTTCTATTGGACAAGAATTCTAAGTATGTGGCAAAAAGACTCAAAATATCCAATATGAATATTGGATTCATGAGACTCAGTTTGTGCTTCAGTCAACTTCTGAAGTCCAAAGTCATCTAATGAAAATTAGTGTCCCTAAATAGCTCAGATACTCTGCTGTTAAATTTTCACACAAGGTTCCCATGCTAGAATATTCTGCAAAGTTGAAGACATTTTTTGTTTTATAACTTTACTGTTTAAATTTAGTGAATGTGTACCGAGCTCTCTTTCACAGCAGTAACAATATCTGGCCTGAATTTAACAAATAAAAAGGCCAAAAACCAGCAGACCAGTGTTTTCTTTGGACAACATCAGACTGCTTTTACACATGGATAAATCTTGCTTTGGTATGGTTGAGGTGCCTACTTTAATAAACTATATTGCTGACAGCAAAGAGCAGGATTTTACAGCCTGAAGCCTGTGGGAGTTCTGCCTTTGACTAGAGTCAAAAGCATATCAGAGCACGGGTCTTACGGGTCCACTCCTGTAAGACACTGTCAGATCTGAGATACAGTCTTTGGGAATCTTTTGGTTCAAATATTCTTTTGTTTGAACAAAATCAGAAATCTTTGACTCAGAATGTCTTAAACAATAGCTCACTGGCTAGGCTCATGAGTTCACTTCCTGGCTTCCAGCTAAAGTTCATTTCAAAAATTACATTACAAATTAGTAATGACAGTATAGATCCAATAGATTTGTACAGTAGTTTGAGTAGAGTGGGGACATATGTAAAGAATGATTATATATTTATGAACTGGAGAAGAGGTAGTGCTGCAGTTGACATTAAAAAAGACATGAATCATGAAAACCTACCAGCAAAGGCTGCATTGCAAATTTCTGTGAAACCTCGTTGTATTGAATAGTCCTAATCCACTCTACTGGTTGCAAACAGCCTAAATCATGAGCCTTCGATTTCTCAGCATGACACTTTAATATGATAATTGAGAATTCTTATTTTTTTAAAAACCATCTTGAAGGACAGCATCTTTTTGACTAGAGAGAGAATATCCTTATTTTTTGGGGGGGGTTAAAGTATTTATTTGGAAAATTCTGTTGAGAATGATCAGAGAACTCCCATTTTTTTTTGTTATCTTCATTTTCGTTTTTGTGTTTATGTTGATAGGACTTTGGCATGTGAAATGCTGCAAGCTGGAAATATGGCAAATACAATTGAAGAAGCACTAATTTTCATGCATTTGCCACAATTCAAACTCTTGTGGAGTGAAGAGCTTTTCAATACAGTTTTCTACTTTAGAGCAGAGGAAAAGGTATTTCACTCTGCTCATCAGAGAGCACATTTTTTATCCAGGTTTTTCAAAGTACTTCCTAAATTAACTTTTCTGACCGTCTTGTGACTTAAGTATCAGGTAGGTAAGCTGATTGTTGTAGTTCAGCACTTCTGTGTGAACATATGCACATGAAAGTGCTGATCCTGCAGAGACGTGAATGGCGCTCCGTGGGATGCGTGGAGCTCAGTCAGGCCTAGGTTCTCCGGATAAATGGGGCTTCCAAAGCAAGTGACTGCAATCACAGCATTGCACATCATCTCCTGTGCTTCCAAATGCCAGCGTTAGGCTCACACTGCCTGCAGCTGCTCACGAGAACTGTTCTGTTGCTTCCATTGTGCCTCACACACCTATGTGTGTCTTACCTGCTCTTTGATTGCTTTTCTCTCATTTAAAATGTAGGCAACATTTTGCCCTATATCATTAAGTTTGTTTTAAGGTGTTGAACAAGGTTATAATATCAACTACTTTTCCCTCCAAATTCATACATATATGCATATGTAGTCTGATGTGCTGTTTGCTGTGAAAAGATATTAGATGTCATATTTTAGAAAAATCTTTTGGCTTTAACTGGGGAAAACATGTTGGGTTTTTCCAGATGTGTAGTTACTGTCAGAGTAATTAAAACAGTTGGATTTGCAGGTGGTAGGGGGAGAATAATTCTTGGTTTATTATCAAGAAAAATGGAATTATAAAAGTCAAACACCTTTTTATCTTGAGGATTTTAGCCAAAATTCAGGACCATATATTTGAATAAGAGGAGAAAAACTGTTATTCTTGTTTATGAAGAATGTAGAAAACCTGTTTTCTTTTACACATTTCTCAGAGGAAATCTTACTTTTTCATACTTCCCAACTCCTTTTCAGATACTGCCCACCTCTGAAATTTCCTCAGTTTTTCTCAAGGTCATTTTCCAGTGCTCAGCCGGACTTGATCTTTTGTTGCCTCCCTCTCAGCATTGCACTTGTTTATCTTCTTGTTTCTGAGGTGTTTTTATCACCAATCATTGCTTTTAGTGAGTCGTCTCCAAAGCCCACATATGAACCTCTGTTCCAGTAAAGGTTATAAACCCTTAATCTCTTCAGTTCTACAAGGGAATACAGCTAATTTTATGTTTTTGGACAGGTATAAGCCCAAGTATAATGTTTCAGAAAAGCATTTAAAAAAAAAAAATAAAAATTCAGCCCAAATTATACTCCTTGAAGCAGTTATGGTAATGTAAAATGTGGTGTATGCCATGAAGTAAGTCATACACAGCGTTAGGATAAACATTTTAAATACTATTTTTTACAAGAACTTGTGATGTTCATGGTGAAGTAAGGCAGGCAGATCAAGCTCATAATGCTAAAACCTCTAACCTGAGCAGTATATGTACATATATTTATTGTTCAAACTTTTTCACACAGAAAAGCTTTGGTAAGAATTATTCACATTGCAGAAGAAGGAAGAGTACAAATGACGTCAGTTACAATTTCAGTGTTTATTGCAATTCATGAAACATCCCTGGCATACAGCAAAATCAGACTACTGGACCAGATGTCAGGAATGTTAATTCTTGTCTTAAAGGTCATGTTTCATTTTCTTTCATTTGAAAAGAAGTGAGTTTGGTTTCTGTGATTTTAGGAGAGAATAAAGAGATTTTCATTATACAGTAATAATCAGTGTGAATGTGGGAAGCATATTTTATGGAATTCTCAGTATGGTACCACAGTTGTTGATGTAGCTGCCTCTACATAGTTTTCTCTGTAACTATAAACCTTTTAAGAATATAAACCAGATCAGCTTTTCAGTAGTTTCACTCAAGTGTACAAAGCATGAAGCTAGTTAATATCCACCATTCATGTTACTGAATTTTCTAAAGAGAGATGGTTTTGGAAATATTTTGTATACAAGGGTTGCTCTTTTCACAAGCTGTGTAGAATTCATTTGTTGATTTACACTGGTGCAATATTTTAAAATTCATAGAGAATATAAGATATGTCTTTCCTAAGACGGAATGTTCCCTTTTTTTAAATATACAGGTTAGAATAAATGCCTCACTTCATACACTGCTTATCACATTAGACAAAATTCATTCTGTTGTAAGAGTGGATGGCTTGGTTTGATGGAATGTACTTCATTCAAGGGAGAGGACTGTACAGTTTGACAAAATGCCTTTTGTGGATGGATTGGACACAGGAGAGTGAATTGTAGTATGTTGTCTATGGAAAACACCAAAGAATGTTGACTATAGAATGGATTGGAGTGGTTTAAAACATGCACATTATTGGTCATCAGATTGAGTGGCCTGACAAAAAGTAAAAAGTGCCCATAGAACTTATTCTGTCAATGGGGATGTTTTTCATCTACCTGCATCCTCAACAAATTGCATTTTCTTATATATTTCATATGCTCTTATCAGCACAATTCTCCCAATTTCTCTTGCCTCTGACAATAAAAAGTGTTTGGTGAAATTCCTTGCTGTGACAGATTTCACAGGCAGTTCATAGCTCAGCTGTTCCTGTTTGCTATATGATTCTCTGGCTGAGAACAGAGTCAAAGATAGAGTTCAGGCAACTGGGTATTTGGCTACAAATCCATCTGGTACAGGTCCATACACTGAATTGGGTGAGTAACATCCAGGTAGAAAGCCAGCAAGGTGTGTGTTTTGTGTTGAAATGGCTTACTCAGGAGAGCAGTGCAATTCACATCCCTAAAACACCTGATATTGATTACCCAGTTAATAATAGTGTTCAGAAAATCTCAAATGCTGAGAGAAGAGGAAAAGTGTCGAACATAATGAGAGCACTTGGAGGCTGAGACACAGCTCCCATCTGCAGAGGTGTGTTTGTTGCTGCTCAGGGTAACTTTCAAGCATACATGCCTGCATCAGGCCAGCCCTTTCCTCTCTGGGTAATAGCAGTCTAGCGGCTCAAGTGTTTAACGCCTCAGTGTAAGAAAATTTGGTTCATATCAACAGCAAGTGTACCTGCTTTATGGGTGAAAAAGAACTTCATCCTTCTTCTGTAGAGCCAAACAAGTCATGTTTGACTCCTACAGGTGCTGAGGAAATAGTTATAACAAAAGCATAAAAGGGACATGATATAGCCAGTTTGCCACACACAAAGGGGGCTGTGTCTGCAAAATCTAGGCAATCTATTGTAAAAAAAAAAAAAAAAAAAAAAAAACAATCCTTTTTTTTTATTTTCTCCTTTAGCAAGAAGTACTTTTACAGGGCAAATCCCAACTCACTCTTACCAAGAACAATCCAAGTCCATTAAGTGATATGCAGAAAATTGCTTTTTTCCAATATGAGTGAATGAACATAAATGAACCATAATCTCATATTGCATTTTACAGTGGGGTGGGTTTAGGTGAACTCATTAACTTCTGGATGGGATAGTTTCCAGATAGAGACAGTAGCTCTGCCCAGAGTCTGAAGTTAGGCATGACTAGATCCCTGCAGACCCACTTAAATAGTATCTATGCAACTGCTGAAAGTTTAATTGAAAAGAGTGTGGTGTTGGCATATGCAGAAGCCTTTGAACTAGCAGACAGTCTATGGATTTTTTTTTTTTCGTTGTTGTTCCCTATTACAAAACTGTTATCATGACTGTTTTGTATCAAACGCTCTCATAAGAGTTCACAATACTGCATAATAAGGGTAGGTGAAAGTGTTTATAAATTGTTAATAAATGCTGTTAACTGACGAAAGTTAATAAAGATTCATTAAAATTCACAAAATGGTTCATGTATATTTCATTGCAAACATAAAATGAGATAGTTTTCCAAACATCCATGTTTCCTGCAACTTAAAATTAGGAATTTTCAGAAGCATTAATTAGTGGAAAGCTGAAGGAAAGGTTATGATAAATGTGCAGTTTGAGCTATTTTGAATAACTCTTCTGTATAAGTTCATAAATTATTCAGTACAAATCACTTATGTAATATTTCTTAAAGGTAAAAGAAGCATTCTTTTAGGGTTGGTTGCCCTTTCCTTAAAGCAAAATAACTCTGCTACTTTACTGGGACCAAGTTACAGAAATAAAGTGATTTTTTCCCTCCCAGGGCAGGCATCTGTTACTTCCTAAAGTAAAGAAATGTTCAAGGAACATATGGTTGAAGGGATTTGGCAGGGTTCTGTTTTAGAAAAAGAGATGTATATGAGACTGAAACAGGAAACAGGAAGGTATCAGGTTCAGCCAATGGACTGCCAGCATGTTTTATCTAAATTTGTGAGCTTTTGAGTAAAGCACTGGCTGAATGTAACTGGAGTAAAGGGCAATTCAAAAGGAAGTCACGCCTTATCAGCGAGGTAACAAACTTTGCTTAGAATTAATTGTGCATAGTTGGACACTATAAATGGTCTTAGTCAGATATTCAGTTTCATTAAATGAATGCCATGGGGGTGGGGGTGATAGGTTACCTTCATGAATAAACATTTCAGAAGTGAACTATCAGATCCAGAAAGGCTACTAAAATAGCATGCAAAAGCCAGTGAAATTTAGATATCTGAATCGTTTGAATATTTGATATATTTGAAGTCCACTATTAATTTTGAAAGTCACCAACATTAATAAAATGAGGATTTCTCTTCCTTGAAAACTGTATGCGATCTGAACTTGAAAGTGATTATTAAAACACTGTGTATTTTGTACAGACTGGAGACTTATTTCCAATTAATGTTTATTTTTGAAATCTAGGAAGAAGGATGGGGGCAATGTCATAGTCATGATGCCCAGAAAATTTAATTAAACCTGGGATTCATGGCTTTTCTGGAATGGTTGCCCTTGGGGAAAAAAAAAAAAAAAAAAAAAAAAAAAGGGGTTTGTTTGTTTGTTTGTTTGTTTTTAGTTTCTATAGAGCTGTCAAGCCAGGTTTCTGATTTCATTCACTTGTCCTCTTTGTGGTAAGTGTTTATGACATTGGCAGTTTTTGCCCTCTTTTTAGATGCATTGCCTCTTGCCTTTGAATGAAAGAGGAATCAAAGAGCTGCTCTATACCTCGCTTTTTATCATCTGTGCAGTACAAATCTATTCCAAAACAGAAGGTGAGATGTTAAACTTCCGTACTCATTTGTTAGGCTACTCGTGAATGATTATCAGGAAAATAATTATGAGGAAAAAAGCTAGACTCCAGTGGAATGAAGATGCTATTTCCAAACAGGTATCAGCGAGTTGCAGTCCATACTGGTTTTGATCTTGATGTTTGGAAGTGTCTGGTGTCTTTAATAATTCAAGGAGCCTTGTGTTTTCAACCCAGGGCATATTACTAACAACCTCTGAATTTTATTGCTGGAAGGGCCCCTCCCAAAACGTGCCTTTTTTCCCCATGTGGAATTGACTGCATCATGACTTGTGCACTTGTTTTCATGCAATATTGAGCATTTGAGTAGTATCTTTACTCTGCCAAGCTGCAAGGAAAGGGGCCTGGCAAACACAAGGAGTGTACTCAAGAGAATGGGTGTGTTACAATGAGAAGGTCAAAATTTCCTGGCAGCTGAGAGCAAAGAATCTGTCAGTCAAGGGAAGATGCAAGATACATGTAAGGCAAAGGTTTCATTTAACAGAACAATTTTGGTGTTTTTAAAACAACCTTTAATCATTGGATTTCAAAGGAACTCAATGTATTTATTTTACTGAAGTCACAGAGATGTGAACTGAAGACAATGAAATGATGCAGAAAAAAACCCAGAATTAGAGTATGACTTCCTCAAATCTCAACTTGTACTTTATCTTCTTTACCACACTACTTTACTTTGCCTCAAGGTAAGCTTAAAGGAGTGTGAAACAATAGACTGGAATGTTTTCCTGACTTCCTGTGCTGGATCAGCTGTAGCCTGGAAAGGCATCAGGTTGTTTTCTTATGAGTGGCATGGACATCTCCTTTCGCAGAATCAAAGTAAATGTTTCCTGTTTTCTTTCTTTGGAAAAGACATTTCTTTTCTGGTGCTCACAGAATTTAGGCCACTAGCTGTTAGCAGATTTTATTGTCATTACCATATATGTATATTTTCTTTATTTTTATTAAGATTCCATTCCTCTTCTTAATTTACCATTGTTAAAAGGGTTTTTTAAATTATTCGAACAACCAGTAAAACAATTTCCCTCATTTGCATGTTGAATGCCTTGGCAATGTCTAAATGGAGAACTGGATGTGCAGGGAGATATTTGAACAGATATTTTACACTTTCAAGTGCTATGACATTGAGTGTGGTGAGCAAGACTGGAGCAAGTTTGGGACTGTAGAGTCCAGTCTAACTGCAGTAGCAAGAACAATGTCCCCTGATGACACAAACTGTCAGGGACATCAGAAATGCAATGACTAATATGAGATTATATCTGACCTATCCAGATAGCTTTTGCAATTGCTGTATTTCTACTAATATTCATTAGAGTACAGCAGAACAAAGTTTGATGTAATTTGTGACTCTCAGCTTTACAGAGCACAATACAGTGAGTTTAAAGCTTATCTTTTGAGTTAAGAAGTTTTACTGGTAAGGGGGAGGTTTTGTGTAGTCATCTCCTATTCAGGCACATCCTGTGAAACTCTCTCTACTGCTACAAAGGCCTCCCTAAAAGCAAAATGACAGATTAAGCACAAGAAAGTTCTCCTTACAGATCTGAGTGAATGTCTAAACATTCAGGTTTCCTTCTGCTTAAAACAATCAGGTAATTTCTATGATTTCAAATTTACTACGTAAAACCCATGCCACATATGGCCCCTGGCTACTGAATACTTAAATTACGAACTTATCACTACAAAAATAATTTTCTTTAAGTGGGAGCTGATCACCATTCAGAATCACATTGTGAGGATTACCCCAGGCTCCTGTAGTGGTAGAAGGAGAGAGGATGTAAGGCAGTATTTCCAACTTGTGATTTCTCACGTCATAATTGTGCATACACTCAAAATGTCTTCTTACATTACAAATGCAGAGCTTGTATCTGCAGCACACCAGATCTCTCAAGGTGATCGTATCAATATATGAAACATCATACTATTTAATGGAAAAATCAACAGTTAAGAGTGGAAAATGAGGAAAATCTTGCAGTTTTCAGAGGAAAAATGTAGGAGAGTCAATATATCTGTTTGATTTTGAACTGCTTTTGACATAAATCAAACATTTTGAAAGATGTTAGAAATAAAGCTTAGGTGATTGAGATGATTAAGAGACATGTTTACAGGTCACCTGTTTACAGGTGACAAAAATGTAATTTCTTTTTACCCAGTGTGATACCTTGACATGTGAAAGAAATAGAGTCTTGGTTTAGCTTTGGTACAAGACAGATGCAAGAAAATTAGGTGAGGTGTAAAGACTGTGGAAGCCAGGAAAAAAAGCAGTGCCCTGAGAGAAAAGATCACTGGATGCCACTGGCCCAAAAGGTGATAGTATGAGGGAAGTTTTGAAGATCTTGGAGATTTCTTTGTGCTAAGAAGTTTTATACAACAGTGTATGAATCCTGTGTGGACCTGACAATTTGTACCTATATATGCTATTAAAAAAACAAATAAACAAAAAAAAAGTATATTTTTCACCAGAAGCTCCAACTTTTACTGGTGAGTGGTAGGGAAAAGTCAATTTAACACATTGGAGTGTTTCAGGATGGAAAGTAATAAAAACATGAGACCTAGAGACCTAAATTGTGGTATCAAATTTAATGAATTACACAATTTTTATTATTTTATATAGTACAGGAGCCAGCTATGACACAGGGAATGATAGTTCATGGCTCAAAGAATTTAAATGAGATACATTTTGCTGAGTGGGCAGAGATGCTTAATGCAAACTTCCCTGTCATCCCTCATGACCAGAGCAAGTGTATATGCCAATAGCCAATATCTAGGTTTTCTGGCAAGAGGAAACTATTAACAGGGCTGTACTATTGCATTTGAATTTATGTTTCTTCAGATACCACTGAGATTTGATTTACGTTTCTGCTTTACCCAGATTGTTAAGAGAATAGTATTAGAAGAGCATATTTGCCTGAATGGTTTCTTACATTCCTCTCTTTGGACACCTATAGGTCAGTAGCATTTGAGTAATTTTATGTGTATGACACTATTAGACTGTTAGTTGTACAGAAAAATAAGAAAAGGATGATTTTCTCTTAATGTTGCCATGTCTCCAATAAAATGAAAACTTGTGACTTGTGTCTGGGATTCCTTATCTGTTTTACCCTCAGATCTCTTTCAAAATGTTTTCCATTGTGTTCAGCTTTACAGGGTACTTAAAACTGCAAAGATACCAGAAGTCCCATTAGATTCCATCTTTTTTTTTTTTTTCTTCTGAATGATATAGATGTCTCCTTTGTTCTGAATTCTTAACCTTTAGTCAGATTTTATTTTTTTTTTTTTTCTAATGCACTGGCTTTTTTAGGTTTCTTTGATTTTGTGTCATTAGAAAAAGAAATTATTTCAAATGTCTATATATAATATTTGGTTGAAATTAACAGAAAAACTGTAGGGCTGAGCAGGATAAACACCTTTCAAACTGCAGTATAACCCATTTCTTTCTTTTGTTCAATGAAAAAAAACCCCTCTATTTTTTTAGTTTTCTAATTTCCTTCAACATTTTTTTTTCCCTCTCACACTATAATAATCCTTTGTAAAAAAGTTTTATAATTTCTGCGAAAAGAACTTAAATGAATCTCTGTCTTCTTTGACTCACCATTTTTTAGTTTGCTATTTTATGTTAACTTGGGTTAGGCTGGTACAGGATATTCTCTAAGTCAGAATCACAAACCTTTGCCAAATAATACATTTGTAGATTTTATGAAGTATTTATCCCACATGAGTGCTTTCAGCAACCAGTTGACAGTTGTAAATCACATTTATACTTTTGATCCTTCTTAAACTTTTGAACAATATTAGGCATCCACTTTTCCTCTTGTGCTTTGTCTGTCTGCACTGAGATATCTGTAAAATTTGCCAAAGGCTTTCCTGCTTCCCCTGCTGCTTACTTCATAATGACGGGATATTATTCATCTAGATCTGCTGTCTTGTCATCTTTTATTACATCTAGTTGCCAGATTTTATACCATCTTATAATAATAAAATCTTAGTGCATTTTACTCTTTTTCCTCAGAAAACTATGTTCCAGTCTCCAGTGTGTGATCTTCCTTCCTTTGTTTTCTTTTTCAGCACTAAGGCAAAGCTGCATTTACAATCAGAGCAGCATGTAGGCTTTGCTTTTCTTATGAATTCCTGAGTCACTTCTCCTGAACCATTCATCTCCAGATTAAGTTATTTGAAATTTGACTAGTGACATGACTTAAACAAGAACTATTATGTTTGCTTACATTAAAAAAAAAAAGTCTAAGTTGGAATACTGCTGTTGAAAAGACGACATCTTATTGAAAAAAAAAGCAGACAATCTTAGTGCTAGAAAAAAAAGAAAGAAGGGACTGTAAAATGGTTTAGAGAGAAAATTCTATATCAGAAGGAAAGAAGTAAAGGTGAATGATGCATGAGCAAACTTATGAACTGAGAATCAGATTTGTCATTAAAAACTACATATTATGGACCTACCATGCTGCAGGACTGGGAGAACAAGTCCATCTTGTCTGCTATGGGAAGACTGACTCTGTATTAACTAAATGTCATACAAAAAGCCAGAAGTGCTGCCAGCATCACAGCCATTACAGCATAGCAGCTTTTCCTTACCATTTGGATGACTACAGATACCTACAGAGAACAGGAAATTTGTAATAGGTGATTATCTACCTTGAAGTGGATGAAGGTCAAAATGTTGATTTTCATATGAAGATGCAGATATTAAATCAGAAATATTTCTGCAGGGAAAATTATGCCAATCTATCTGCTTGGCATAGTTTTCTAGTGCATCCCTTGTTCATTGACTAGGTAATCAAACATATATGTTTTTATCCCAATACAAATTTGTCAACCTAAAGTAGGATTTGCATTTACAGATGGGTATCAATCATCCATAGCTAGAAATGAAAACTAATATTAAAAATATGCATAATATATGTAAAAAGCCTGAAAACATTGGTGAAGGAACTAAAACATTCTCATTTTTATCAGAACTTTTCAAAGTATCTATATTTCCTTTCTGGATATTTACTGTTTTAAATGTTACTCGTGTTTGCAATGAAGTTCTTCATGCCTTAGGTCTTATTGGGAAAAAAGCAAAAAAAAGAAAAAAGAAAATAAAGAAGAAATTTAGACTGATAAGTCACTAGCAAATATTGTCATTAAAACTGGTGTTAAGCAATTCTGAGAAATAGTAGATGACATATGAAATTTTTAATAGGCTATATTTGTAATTAAAGTGAGTCCAGATGAGACCTGTAATTTCCTAAGAAGTTGCAGCAATCCTTGGAAGAATGTAATAGTAGTGAATTTACGACCTCTTCTAGTGTAGATGGAAACAACAGGAAAAACCACCAGGAAACAATGGAAATGTTTTCAGGGTTTTTTTTCTTTCCTGTCTTGGGAAAGAATGATTGCTGTTTTCTTTTTAGATATATGTATTTATTATATAGAGTGCCTTAAAATGCTTTCTTTCCATTTTGTTGGAAGTTTTCTTGACATACATCTTGCAAGAATATGTCTGGTTGTACGATAAACATCCAATTTGTCCCTTGTTAATCATTTGCCATATGCCCTATTTCCCATATTCCTGACTGTTAAGTCCTGTTGATTAATCTTGATTAAACTGTCTTCTTTTGTCTCACCTTTTTTCATGCAAAATTCTAAATCTCTGTAGTTAGTGTTGCTCTAAGCTGCTAAGACCCTTCCAATTAGAAAAATTGTTATACTTGGGTTTACAAGGTCTGCTGCTGCTGAAGCATCCAGGTTTCTGATTCCTCAGCCCATATAGCTAATTTCATTTATAGCCGTGTTGACTGAGAAAGTCTCCATAAACATCACCTGAATCTTCAGGGTCAAAACCACTACATTCATAAATGCCTGAGGCTTCTAGAACAGGAATTGAATGTCAAATTCCAACGTAGTGATTAAGCAAGCGAACTCTGGCTGGCTGCCAGGTACCAGTATGACTCCTTGTTTGATAGGAAACTCCAGGAGTTACCTGACTTGTTTCACTGTAGACCAACGTGTTCCTGAAACTCTTATGAGTGTGCTTGTAGCATACCTAATATGTGCCAGGAGTGGACCTCTAACTAGCACCACTATGGAAATTTTTGGGCTGATTTTCTTTTTTTTTTTTTTTAAGGCTTCCAGTCGCTACAGAGGCACCACTCAGTTTAGTGTATGAAGCAGTTCATGCAGGGAAAGGTCTAGAGCTGGCATTTTCCTTTTCAGCTTTGGCCCTGCCCAAGTGCATAGCTCCTACCTTTTCAGAGTGTTTTCCTCTGAGGCTGACACTGGAGTTTGGGAAAGGAGAGAAGATCTCTCCTGTGTTTCTGGTGGAGTTGTGTCATTGTGCAGGAGGGAATACCAGATTTGGGAGTACAGGAAGAGAGAGTGAAAGAAAAAGTTTGGTCGTGTATCAGAAGTTAGGAAATCAATTCCAGAGGAGGAAATCTGGACTCTGTTGTCTGACTTACATCCACTTATTCATCTTACATAGAAAGTTCACAATAAGAAATGTAGAACCCAGGTCCTAGGTGAGGATCCCAACTACTTTACCAGAGTTGTGCTCTCTCCTTGGGTCTTTCTTCTTGGTAAAGTGTAGCACAGCTGACAGTGGTGCTGTTGCAGGAGGAGAGGGGAATAACTCGACTCTTCTAAATTTTATTGTTACTGATTAGAACTAGGGCTTTCCCAATTCTTGGTTGACTATACCAGCCACTAGACAATTAAAACAAAAAAAGAAAAAGGCAAGGAAGTGAAGAAGTGCACATATTTTTAAGTACAATCTGCACTTAAAAGGAGGGAAAAAAGAAAACTACCTCAATTTCTTTTAAAAAAATAGCTTTAAAAAAGCAGATTCTGACCTTTCAGTAGGATGGATGCAGACAGTCATGCTCTGGAAATACACAGCTGTTCAGTCTGTGTATTCTCTTCTCAGTATTTATTAGTTCTCCTTTCTCAGCATGCTATATTTTTAAAATCAGTATAGAGTGTATATGGTGCGTAGGAAACAAAGTGAAAGCCATTTACATATTGGGTTTTCCCATTGACCGCTATGTGTGGTATATAGAATTGAGTGTTAGGAATGGGACGCTCATGCGTGCAAACCTGCAATTAAGAGCCTGCAGACCTTACTGTGGATTCAAGACTTCATTTGGGCCAGAGGTCTGGCTTGTGGCCAAAACTCTATGTTTTCAAGTCCTTGTGGAATTCAGCCTCAGGTATCCTTTCCAGAGGCACAGAGTAAACCAAAGATGAAGGAGGAGTCTCAACCCCTGATTTTCATTGAGGTCTGTAAGCCTGATGAATGTAACAGTACCATCATTTTGTATTGGAATAATTTCCATTGTGTTCTTCAAGTGAGTCTTTATTTTGTATGGTTCATTTCATCAATGAGAACTGAAAGATTCTTATGAAACAAAATGCTTTGTACTGATCATAATTATGCAGAAAAGGTAGAAATAAGACCAAAATATGTCCATTATTTGCCAGTATTCTCATTTAGCAATGCCAATAAGAAGTTGACTAAGACAAAAACTCTACTAAAGATCCTTGATTTTCCTTGAAGGTGTTATACTAGTTCATCCCATTTTATAAAATTCCTTTAGGAATTTTACAAACACTGTTTTTAATTTTGTTTTTACCCAGCTTATTTCATACAAAAGTGAATTTTATGGCCAGCAACATAAAGAGTATCCCAAGGACTTGTATAAAGATGTTGAGCAATACTTATTTGCTCTGTAATGTAGCAGTTGGCTTTTATGAAACTATATATTTTTGTCATATAACAAATTGCTTTCCTGTAAATGTATTCAGTTGCATGGAATGTTCAGTTTTCAGAGCGTTTCCAAAGGCTTTTAGTACAATTACATCGATTCTGAATATTGTGTATGCAATGATAATTGTAATGGTACTATTATTAGAAGGAGGTTCTTCAGGGTTGATAACCCGGAGGTGATTTCAAACTAGAAGCTGTTTATCATTATTATATCATTGTATTTTTATGTGAGTTACAATCTGCAAGACAAGACTTGGAATTTTGCTCATAACCTGCTTATTTTATTATTAGAGAAGAAGGTATTGTGGTTCAAGAAATTAATCTTAGTCTCTGCAGGTGACATTTCTAATGGTTCTGCTATAGATTCTGGTTTGACATAACCTTTTCTTTTTGCTGCCAGTACAATACTGTTTTTGTGCCACTCTGTTCTTGGTCACTGTACTCTTGTGCAAGAGAGGAAGGACAAAGCAGGTGAAGTTCTGTGGGGTCATGCTGACTTGGGGAGAAGCAGCAAGAGGACAAAAGACACTGACAAGGTGATTGGACTTCTGTTGCTGGAACTGTATAGATGCTCTTTTTCAGATGGGCATTTGTAGAGTCACTCCTTTATCTGAATCTCTCATGGCAATTCAGGGACAAGTGCAAATGCAGGATACAGGTGAACAAAAGAAGCCCGATTTCTTTGAAGCTCCTAAGCTCCCTTTTACAAGTTAAAGGAGTAATAGTGGACTACAAAAGATAAGACCTTCATAAGAGAGACCAGAAACTCAGAAGTGATGGAGAACAAAATAAAACAGAATAAGAATAGGGGTAATTTTATAGGATTTTTTTTTTTTTGTTAATGAAGTGTTTTTCTACTAAAGAGCTACAAAGAATATTGAAAAGAAATAAACTTCCCATTCAAAATAACCTACCAATAAAACTTGAGATAATATCACTTACTGAACTATTTCATAAAAACATTATTCTTATCTATTTGAAAGAAAGCCATAACAGTTTTATTGAAAAAAACTCCTTGTAAATACAATTTTTCAGAAGCTGTCTAGAATACCAGGAAAGAGAGAAATATGAAAACTTTTGTGCTAGAACAGATAATGTTTGTAATAGCAATTCATTGCAAGGTTGAAGTAGAGGTATTCACAGGATATTTGTTAGTATTGAAAATTGTACCTTTGAAACCCAACGTTTTTTATGCAGAAATTTCTGGCTTCTGGTTGAAATGAGGTCCAGGAATACTCAGTTCAGCCCTGATAATTTGTCAGCACCTCATGAGAACTGTGAGGTTGTATACCATGACTAACAACACGACAATTGGTCACACTAGAAAGAGGTACTATTGCAGTCTCCCTTCTTCTCAAAATGACACAATGCATCCTGAGATTCTTGATCTTTTGTTTGTTTTATATTTGTGCTTCTTTAGTAGTTTGTGTCAAGCAAAGCAAGGGATTATATTTTCTTATGGCTGGCAAAAAAAAAAGGCAATTTTTTTTTTTTTTTTTTTTTTTTGTGGGGGGGTGGTTTGGCAGTCTTTGGCT
>JAWWEE010000122.1:60366613-60410132 GCA_035221455.1 Xenops minutus | reverse complement strand
TTTTGTTTGTTTTATTTTGGGGCTTCTTTAGTAGTTTGTGTCACGCAAAGCAAGGGTTTTTATTTTCGTATGGCGGGCAAAAAAAAAAGGCAATTTTTTTTTTTTTTTTTTTTTTTGTGGGGGGGTGGTTTGGCAGTCTTTGGCTTGTTTTATACGTCAATCTAGTTCCTCAGTGAACTGATAAGGGAAAAGGATAGCTGTAAGCACAGAGAGGGGAGGTTGGGAGATGGTGGCTATAAGCAGATATATCAGGAAATCCAAGAACCTAAAATGAGGATACTTCCCCAAAGAGAGCAGTTCTCAGAAATAGAGCAGTTTAAGTGAAGGAATGTACCTCAGTTCCCTCAGCCACAAGTGTTGGTGTCGGTGCAAGTGTCTAAGAAAATATTGTGTGTTCCCCTCTCTGTTCTAGAGGAATATCTTATACATATTTTAACCCAATTTTCAAAGCAGGACACTGGGCAGTTTGGAGTTTTGGTCTAATAGCACAGACTGTGCTGTTCATTCTGCTCCTTTACCCCTATTTCTCTGTGCATATCACCTGTTTTATGACCCTAAAGCCTCACTTTCCTCTCCAAATCTCCGTTCCCATTTCTGCCCCCTAAAGCTCACTTATCTCTGACAGGGATACCCAGGTTGTTTACTGATCTCTTGTTTTCTCTCCACTTGCCTTACTTACCTCCTGCCCAGTGCCCTCTCTGCTGTCATTACAGAAATCAGTTTTGCATAAATCAGTTTTCCACATGCCTCTGTAAAGGCTGGGGGTACACAAAATATTACCACTAAGTTCCTTTTCCTTACAGTGAGTGGAGCTTACTGCAGCCTCAGATCCCTTTACATGATCCTGTGCTCAATGAAATCAATGTTAACTGGAATTGCTAGATTTTAGCCTATGGGTACCTTTATCTGTTTATTTATTGTAATGATTTCTGCACAAGCTGTTTTGAAGTTTATGCCTCTCCACCAAGTTCCATTTTCAAGGAACACATTTTAATTCAGATAAATGGGGAATAGGTACCTTTGTTTTGCTTCCCTCTGTATTTGGGAATTCTCAAACTTCTCAGTATAAAAACCTCTTGACCTACTTTTCCCCTGAACTCTGTTCTGCAGTCCGAGGCAGAACTCACAAAGACAAACCAAGACAAACATCCTCCACAACGATGATTTCCCCCAGCTGGCTTCCTGCACGACTATTTGCTCTGTCACTGTGAGTCCGGATCAGCAGAAATCTTTGTCCTGTATAAAACTTTCTATGAAGATAATTTAGGGCACAGCAAGAGTCTCATTTAAACAAAACAGAACTCAAGCAAAGCATAGAACACAGTAATCTGAGACTTTTTGTTTCATGTCAGAGAAATGTATAAATATTTTATTGTAACTGTCTAAGAGGTTATGATGAAATATTTCTTTCTCTGGAAAACAGGGAAATAATATTTCCTGGAGTCCATGTTAGCCTGGTGTTAGTGAAGTCAGCTTTATGAAAGAGTAATACTCAAAGCTTTGAGTTGGGTCGTTTTGGATTATGTCTTTTGTTTTTAATTTCTTTGTTTTTTGTTTTTGTTTTTTTTTTTCCAGAATCTTTCCTTATAGTCTGAAGACTTTTATTTTGTCATAAAGTCCAAGATTTTTTTAAAATCTTGAGACATTTCCCTAAATGGGAAAATGACCTAATGCAATTGTAATTAGTTCATAGCCCTGTGGAATACAAACATTGAGTTTCTCAGATCTATTTAGCCCTAATGATTGAAGAATATAGAAACAGACTTTTATATAAGTCTATATGATACTATACAAAGGCTTAGCTTCACACTTCCTTGTTGATTAATCTTTCTATCCAGAAACATTTATGAATTCTTGACTAGACTGCAGAATTTTAGAGTATAAGTCGACAACTATATCATATAAAATATTTTCTGTCATTAGTAATGCTCAAATGTAATGTTTAAATAAATTACAGTTTTTCTTTGAATTGTACTTTCTTAATTTATCTCTAAGTATTGAAAATTAAAGCTTTGCATACATTTCAATTTATGGAGAACATTGCCTTACATCCACTAATCCCACCAGGATTTAGTTTATCAATACTTCATTTTTGAAGCCCAACAGTGAGAAATTTCAAGCAGTATGGCATTCAACAGTACAGTTACTTTGTTCCAGGCTTAGCATGGTATTAAATACAAGTCTGAAGGGATGTTAACAGCTATGAAGAACACAGTAGATGAATTAATTCAGTATTTCAAATTGACATACGGGCTATAACTAAAAGATTTTGCAGCTCTGATGGCTGAAGCCTATTTGGTGGTAGATAATGTGTAAAATACCATAAAATCTCAGCACCTTCTTGATAATTTTGTATTAAGTACTTTCTAGATAGTTTGTGAGGATCTTTGACTTCTGCCAGTGGTGATTGCATTGCTATCCCTCTGAATAGATGATATACACTGGTGAGTGCTGACCCCCTGAAGGCAAAGTGGGAACACCCACTGGTCATGCATAGAGGTAAATTGTCATTGAATCAAGGCTTGGAAAGGTTTAATGCATCTGTATGAATAAACATGATCCACTGGAATTCGGCATTATTTCCCATGGTAGAGGGTCAGCTTCTAGTTCAAGTTTTGCAGTAAAGAAGTTATCACTAAAATAACTATGGTGACTCATGCAACTGTAGTTAGCCTCCTGATAACAGAGTTTATGACTAAACCTCAATTGAAGACCAAAGCCAGAACAAAACAAAATAAGCATAGCAAAGAATAGCAAAGCAAATGACCAGCTTCTTCAAAACTTGCAGACCTATACAGGAAGATACAGGCAGTCGAAACCTGCTGCCAACATGGCCAGAGAGAAACACACCGCAGGGCACTGCTGCTTAGGTTGTGGCTGTATCTGTATCCACTGTTGGTTTCACAGCTTCTTCCTTTAGCACATCAACCTGACTAAATTGCCATGATTTGTACTGGAGGTCAGAATGCTGCATATTGCAAAGCGATGACATTTACTGTTCTATCATGTGACGTTCTGGTCACTTATTACACAGCTGCATGAAATGAGGATATTCTCATAAAGCCCCCATAAAGGCTGTGCAGCTCTCATGCTGAGTCATCATTTAGGCCAGTGACTCTACCAGGTCTTTTGACTCAGCAGATTCTGTCATTTAGTGCAGACAGCAACACTGCCAGAGGATGACTGTGTTCAAAATGGACATCTATAGGCTAAAACTCTGTAGTTCACTGAAAAACACAAGTCTGAATAGTAAAAGAAAGAACTTCAATAAAAATAAGAATGTATTCTTTAGTAAAAATGGAACTTCTGTAGACTGGAAATAACATTGGCCCATTATTTGATGAGGATGGTCACCTCAAAAACAGGGGCATAGACAAGGCAGAGGTTTAATGCTTTCTTTGCCTTGGTCTTCAACACTGAGCTGTAGGACCATGAGTGTAAGAATTATAAACTTCTAGTTAGCCCTAACTTGTGTGGAATTTGTTGCTTCAGCTGCATCTCTGTAAATCTATAAGACCTGATAGGATTCATCCCAGAGATGGCTGATGTCATCACAAGGCCCCTCTCAATATTTTTCAACAGTCTTAGGAATCTGAAGAGGTTCCATTCAGCTGGAAGCTGGCAAATGTCTCAATTTTCAATAAATGAAAGAAGGATCATTGTCTGTACCTGTAGGTAATGAGAGGCCTGTTGGTCTCAGTCACTGGTCCCAGCCAGCATGAGTTCCTGAGGGGAAACTCCTATTTCACAAACTTAATCTCTTTTTATGACACCGCTACCCACCTAGTTCATTGAGGGAAGCCAGTTGATGTAATCCTTTAGGATTTAAGTAAAGCTTTTGATATTGTCTCTCACAGGATCCTTCTGGACAAAATGTCCAGCCCACAGCTGGATAAACACAACATGTCATGTATGAGCAATTGGTGCATGGGTCAAACACAGAGGGTAATAGTGAATGGGATGACATCAGAGTAGAGATCCGTCACTAGTGGGGTTCCACAGGGCTCTGTGGAACTCTCTCAGGCCCTCTGCTCTTCAACGTCTTCATAAATGACTTGCATGCAGGACTTGAATGCAGACTAAGTAAGTTTGCCACTGATACTAAATTGGGAGAAGCTATTGACTCCTTCAAAGGCAGAGACACCCTGTAGAGAGACCTCATGAAATTATAGGGCTGGGTAGCAAGTGCCACATTCTGCACCTGGGATGTTTGCACAGACTGCAGAATGAGATGCTGGAAAGCTGTGTTCCAGAAAGAGACCTGGGGATCCTGGTCAATAGCAAGTTGAGTATAAGACAGAAGTGCCCTGGCAGCCAGGAGGGCCAACCGTGTCCTGGGAGCATCAGGCAAAGCATCACCAGCCAGGCAATGGAGGGGATTGTACCACTCTGCTCTGCACTGGGGCGGCCTCACCTGGAGTATTGTGGGCAGTTTTGGGCACTGCAGTATAATGAAGACATTAAGCTAGTAGAGAGCATCCAAAGGAGGGCAATGAACATGGTAAAGGGCCTTGAGGGGAAGCTGTATGAGGAGCAGCTGAGGGCACTTGGTCTCTTCATCCTGAAGAAGGGAAGACTGAAGGGAGACCTCATTGCAGTCTACAGCTTCCTCATGAGATGAAGTGAAGGGGCAGGCACTGATCTCTTCTATCTGGTGACCAATGACAGGATGTGAGAAAATGGCCTGAAGTTGTGTAGAGGGAGATTTAGGCTCGATATTAGGAAAGGTTTCTTCACCCCAAGAGTGACTGGCACTGGAACAGGTTCCCTAGAGAAGTGATCACAGCATCAACCCTGGAAGAGTTCAAGAAATGTTTAAACAATGTTCTCAGGCACATGGTGTGATTTTTCGATTTGTTCTCTGCCGAGCTAGGAGTTGGACTCGATACCCTTGGGACTACCTTTCAGGTATTCTCTAATATTCTGTGATTTGTTACTATTTCTCCCCCTTTTCAAGTGTATATTTTAAAAATATTGAAGATATTATCAGAAGTATAAAAATTGTAAAATGTTGGCAACTTGTCAGCTCTTTATCCATACATGTACATGTAGCTAATATCAACCTCAAGAGAATAAAACTCACTGATCATCCATAAATAAATCAATCTGACAGCAAGTTCACATAGTGCTGCAGGCAACGTCTTGAAACAGGTTTGCCTGTAGTGTAATCTGAAAGTTTGGAAGAACGCAGTGTGAAAACAACACCTACAGTTTCATTGGATTGTAAATGTCAGCATATCACAGATAAGACAAAACTTAGCAATTTCGCTGTTGGGCCATGGAGGGGAGTTAAAGATGGAATAGCATGCAGGTGCTGAAGTGTGGTAGGAATCTTTCTTCACATTCCTAGAGAAAGATCACTCAGCTACAAAGAGTGTGTCATCCTTATGGGAAATTATTTTTGTTGAAACTAAAATCTGAATTTACATTAAATAAAATACAGACATTTGATGAGCTCTTAAATGCAAGACAGTAGACAGTAAACAATTGCTAATTCAATATTGAAACCTAATTCTATACTGAAGAATAGTTGAATTTATAAACAAAGTTTATGGATCAAGATAAAAATCTCTGTCTGTGGGGCAAAAATTCATCCTTGTGATAAAAAGAGCTGCATTAACACTTAGGAAATGTGTGTTTCAGTCCTGATCCTGCCTCAGACTTCCTGTATTATCTTTGACAACTTACTCAAACAATTGTTTTTAACTGTAAAAATGGAACGAGACCATTTCCTTTAAAACATTCTTCAGTTTATAAACTCTTTTAGTGAGGGACTCTTGAATGTGTGTGTCCTGCATTGACCTTGTGTAAATGCAGGTCCTAAGCCATGTTGTAGCAAAGATAAACACTAGAAGTGTAGAAGGTGCCATTTGTTACAGAAAATGTTGTTTTGACAAAATTAACAATTTTTTGGAGCTCAGTTAAGATGTTCATGACATTTTCACATGGGATTTTTCCATTTGGGGAATACAGTTTTCAAAGAAGCTCTCGTAAGTTTTTAACATACACTTGTTTTCAAAAAGAAATATTTAAAATTTACATTTTGGGAGAAATTTTGAATATGCATTTTTCTTCTGAGTCAAGAACAAAATCACTGAAATGTCAATATATCACTAAACTGGAGAACGCTAACAATTACAAGTTGAAAATACTCCTTCAAATTCTATTGAAATTAATGAGTATTATTTAACAGGATAATTGTTCATACCATTCATTAAGAAATCACAGAAACTTTATGACTCACTGATATTTTGAATCAAGAAACAGAGAGAGTAGAAAATGTTATGGGCTTAAGAGCAACCTATGTTCAGACTTCCGGGAAAAAGAAAAAAAAAAAAAAAAAAACCAACAAAAGGTTTCCAGAAGTCTTTCTTTTCATTTACAGTGGAAAAACTCAAAATCCTTAAATGGTATAATTTTTTGTTAAAAAGAATTCATTAAAATGTTTGATTTCTCTGAGAATTCAGCTAAGGTTTCTTTTCTTTTGCAGATTATAAATTCTAAAACTTATTAAATATTTTGACTTCATTACCTTTTGTTTTCTTTTACTCTAATGTTGATGCTTTTTCAATAATTTCAAGCTTACTTTTGTGTTCATGCTTTGTAGTAACCACTTGAAAATTTAGAAGTATTTACAAAAATAAAAGGGAACAAGTCTTAACAGAAATTCTTATTTCAGAATTATCTTTATAATGCAGAGTTTTGCTTGCTCTTACAATGCATTTTCATTGTGTTTTATGAACACTGTATGCATAGCAGTTGCTGTTGAAGTAATATAAAGGAAAATTAAGTTTGTAAGGATATCCACTGTAGTAAAACGTTAGTGAATCACAGGTAATCCAAAGATAATATCATGTCCTGTTTCCCTTTCATTACCTTCTGCAATCTCATCTTAAGGATGATTCTTTTGTCTGTGGTAATACCTACTTGGTTTGCTTAGTCCTACAGGAACAGTTTTGAGGCACTCTTAGGCTTTAAAACTGGCACTGAAATTTTGTTTTCTTCACTTTAGCATTTAAAATTAAAAAAATGCAGGGATTGAAAAGACAGCAATGTCATGCATATCATTCCTTACTCTAACAATGAAGCAATGATGAGAAAGTAATTTCAATGAGTGCTCCTTCTGAACATTGACAACTCTAAATCTGGCAAATTCAGAGAGAGAGGAATGTGTTGTTTAACATAGTCTTCAGCCTTGTGAATATGTTTCCAAAGGACTATATTTTTCAAAATATTTTTCCTTTGGGGTAGATAATCACTGGCAATGAGCAAGGAACTGGAAGAAATCATAGTCCTGAGCAATATTTCAGAATGTTTTGGAAATGTTATGAATTGTTAATAGTTTTTGCCAAAAAAAAGGAAAAAACAAGGAACTATGACAAAAAGGTTGCTGAAAAATTACAGATGAATAATGAATCTTCATGTTAGCTCATGCTCAGGCAAATAGACAAGCATTTGGCACTTCTACGTTGCTTGTTTTTCACTTGGTGTGTTGAGTGGTTGCTTTTGTTTGGGCGTGGGGCAGTCTGAGGGCTACGAGGGTTTTCTGCTTAATTTTAAACCCAATACTTCAATTCAAAAAGATCCAGAAGGACCTGTTAAACTTTCACTGGTGTTTTTATAAAATGCATCCCTTTATTTCACCTCCAACAAATGTCTTTTAGTTATAAGGTCTCAAGATATAGGATCTTAATGTAGTTTCAGTGCTTAGAATAGAAATAATGAGACTTTTTCCTAATTTGAGGGAAATAACTTTATGGGATTTTATTTGTTTGCCTTTGTTTCTGATGAACTAAAGGAAAGTCAAGGATGATTCTTTCATTTAAATCTGAAAGTGACAGTAATCATAACAGTGATTTCCTGTAGAAGAAAACCCTGTAGCTTAAATATAGTTACTGTGACAGGTATGTCACCTATAATTGCCTGTCTTCCTCTTCTGAAATAATGGCAATCAGAACATTCCTTAAGAGACTTATCAGTAAGGGGATAAACTTGCAGATGTTCAGTGGAAATTCAATGCAGAGAGAAGCTCTAAAATTTCAGACTTCTTTTAAAAGAAAATATTTAAGTCAAATATGTAAGTAGCCATTGTGTTCCTGTATTAAAATCTTTGCACAGAGACATGGCTAATTTATTAGTGGAATTTCCCATTAACAAGCTGGATGAAAATGGTGCATGAATGGATAGAATTTTATCTAATATTACACTGGTACAAATGTGTTAACAGTGAAAGGTGTTTTCCCTATTCAACTCCAGTGTGCAAATGGCCTCTGAAACATCAAATATGGATCTCAGTGCTTACCTGGTGCACAAGTAAATACTCTGGCTGGATAACACAGTATTACTCATGTGAATGATATTAAATCATAGAATCATAGAATGGTTTGAGTTGAAAGTGACTTTAAAGATCATGTGGTTCCAACCCCCCTGGCATAGATAAGGACACCTTCCACTAGACCAGGTTGCTCAGAGCCCTATCAAACCTCACCTTAAACACTTTCAGAGATGGGACACCCACAACTCTGGGCTACCTGATGTAGGAAGGGTTGTGATGACCTGCACAAAGTGTGGAACTGTCAGGGAGCAAGATCTTCTCATACATCTTGATTATATAGAGCAGAATAACAGCACCAAGGATTTCCCAGGATTCACAGAAGTTCATTAATGGGAAGAGTTAAATTAAATTCCACAGTGACAACAGCAAGTTCATTTATTTTGGTGGAGGCAGATTTTTGCCACAGGACTTTTTTTGTATAGTTTAACATAACAGGTAGAAGTAGTCCATTTTCTGGTTGGTTTTTCTGTGGGTTTTTTTTTGTTTGTTTTCTTTTGTTGGGTTGTTTTTTTTTTTTTCCCTTTTAGAACATGTTTATATGTCTCTCCAATGAACCACAAAGGTTGTGAATGAAAACGCCTCATTATTTGGGTGCTCTTGTAGAAGTATTCTCTCTTTTGTATGCTTCTCATAAAAGTGTTTTTCTTCTATGTAGGGATATTTGCTTTAAACAACTGCCATCTTTTCCTCTTCACTCTTACAGTATTGTATGTTACACTTCATTTTCTTTAACAGAATGGATTTCCTGCCACGGTTTCCTTTTAAATTCTAAAACCTGTGTCAGCAAATATGAAAGAAAGAGAAGGAAAAAAAAAAAAAAAAGATATGACCAGATGAGAAACAGACAAATAAAGATTATTGAAATATTGTTGAGAAAGAGGTATTTCTGCATTTGTCTTTCCTCTAGCTGTCAGTCTGTGAGCCCTGAAGGGATCACTGTCAGTGACATGTCAGAGAAAATGTAATTGCACTTTCAGTAGCTGATCAGAGGCAAAAGCAGCACTAGAAATGCAGTTTTAGTAGGAGGCCTCTAAGCATATATTTGATGCTACTTCTCAGAAATCTCTTTCTGATGCTTGCAAACCTTCAGTCCAACCAACTGCAAGTAAGTTGGACTTCTTTCAGAGCATCCTTTGTATTCTCTACTCTTTTCTTTCCTTCCTCACATGAACTTGCACTCCCTCCTTCCTTGATGCAATCTCACCACTGGCTTCAAAATATAAGATCTGTCCCCCCCGACTCTCAAGGAGCTGAACTTTGGGATAACACTGCTCTGTAAGAGAAAAGGAATGTGGAAACTAAGCCATTTGCTGCATTTTCTCGCTAACTAATAATAGAGTTTTCAGGGTTTGCCTTGCCAAATGTCACAAGGCAAGGAATACAGAGAAAAAAGAATTGGGAAGAAGGAGGCTTAAAAATATCACTTAAAGAAATAGGTGCTGGTTTCCTTTTATTTCTCTTCCTGCTAGGGCCTGTTTCACCTTGCAAATATAGGGATCAGATGTTGGACAGAAAATCTTAGAAAAGGGATTTATTTTCTTTCTTATACAGCTGAAATTAGAATTTCTGAGAATTTTTCTGAGATTATGAGGGTTTTTTAAGAAATGTAAAAAATCATTCTAATGACACTGAGAATAATGACACTGTAGCCTAATTCCTTTAATTTCAGATGATTTTTATTGTTTTTTTTCCCTTTCAAGTATCATAATTGGAAGATATATTGCCAAGTCATCATTTTCCTCTGTTCAGTGGCAAAGAACAATACACTTCTGTGGCAGGGCAGATAATGTAGTGAATGACTTTGCAACTTTAGTGAATTCACCTTTGGAACCGGTTTTAGTTTTTCCTAGTTTCTTACAATGCTTTTCTTTTTAAGACAGCTTATGTACAAACAGGTTTCCGACAGATTGACACCTTTTTCCCTTGTTCAAGTTTGGGGAGGGAAGAGAGGCAGGGCACCCTTAGTCCTCTACTCTGTCAGATTGCTGAGCAAAGGTGTGTGTTCTGCAGTCAGGTACAAGGTGTAAATCAGAAGCCATAATCCACATAACTATACGTGACATTGGTAGAAGAGGATGTGATCAAGCATATAGGTCCCAACCTACTTTTTGAACTGAATATATAAACTATTACCTTATAGGTTACTTAACATGGGGTAGAACCAAGGTCCTTCTGGTGCAGATGTCAGTGAGCTGACACAAACAGCAGCACACTACCTTGCAGCAGTAGAATAAATGCTTTTTTTACTTCACTGCTTAAAATTGATCAGCAATCTAGAACCTGTGGCCTCACACTGCAAAGATTTGTGCCTGTGAGTAATCATGGTATAATGAGCAGGGCATAAGAGATGCACAGTTAAGTGTCAATGAGTTTCCTTAGAATGCAGGCTTAGGAGCTTACTAATTTTTGTAAGATCATATGATTCATCATTTTTAGTGTTTAATTGTAACATTTCTATTCCAGCTGTATGTGGAAACTACTTATTTATTCCTTTCCTCTGTCTTTGTGTTCTTGAAAAACAATATCCACAGCTCTTCACATCTGTAACTCATCCTTAATGCTGCTGAGGGGACCTCTGGCCTTGAATAATTGCAATTTCCATGTTGTTGCCACTTTCATGTGACAACTTTCCTGTGCTTTTTTCAACTTGGAGTTTACTTGTCTGTCACTCACATGATGCATTTTAATTCCAGGTTGTGCAACTACTAATGTATAATTGCAGTCAACACTGAAGCTCTGAGAAAAAAACCTGAATAGAAGTGGGAAAGAGTTTGGAAAACAGAACAGAATTACTTAGTGTATGTGTTCTGGTCCTTCCCTCTTTAAAAGATTCACAGGAAGACAAGAAAAATATCAAAGTATGAAAAGCTTCCCTGGAACTAGAACTTTTTAATTTCGTAAAAAGTCAGTGTATATGATAAAGGTCATATATAATAGCATAAAAAAGTGGTTGTTCTGTGCCACAGTCAGGAAGAAGGAGACTTAGTGAAATAATAAATGCAGCACTCAAAAGGCATGAAGCTTTTTTTTTTTCCCCTCCATACGTAATTTAAATGATGACTCTCAATTTGTGAGGAGGTCAAAATTATAAATTGAATCAAAAAGGTATTAGGGAAATTCATGAATAATAACAGTATGAAATACAATGGCCCAGATGTAAATTCCAGCTTGAGGAGTCTCTAAACCACTGATTACTGTCATGTGTCAAGAGAAGGGTCATAACTATATGTACTTTACTTTTCCACAAGCATCAACTACTGTCTTCTGTAAGAAAAAGAATCTGACCTGGAATAAGAAATATGCCCATTATTTTTGCTTAAGATTGTAAATTGGTGTCCAGGAGCTTTTAAATAACATAGAAGAAGTGGGAATTCAACTAAAAATGCATTAATATCAAGAGATACGAAGAATTATTTACAAAATGTAAGTAGAAAAAATAGATTAGAATCAAAACTCAGCTGAAGTGAAATTCTGAGCAAAAAAAATCAATTTAGATTGGGAACAGTCTCTTCCTAGAGCTACTAGGGAAAAATCACTTGAAAATGTACTCACTTTGAGAGGGATTTCTGAACCAACATCCAGATGGCATAAGTTAAATGCCGCTGAGATGAGTTTCCTTCACGCTGGCTTTATCACGACAGGCACATCTGGTCTGTAGCTATATGGGTCAAGTATGCCCTGAATTGTGTTTAATGTGACTTCATAGAATGGATGACAGATTTCTTTACATCAAACAAATGTGGTTTTGTAATAATGCAAACTTGTTTGTTGGCCTCAGGGATTTTTCCTTGGATTACCGAGAACAGATCTGGGCCCAACATTTCAAGTCTGAAAGATGTCTCCAGGAAAAGACTCTTCTTCCTGCTTTAGAACATTGAGAATGGTAAATAGGCAGTATTTACTTTAAGGGCCTCTCAGAAGTCTTAAAACGTCATGCAAAGCTTTTAATGACTACCAGCCATTCCATAAAGAATAACCTTATTTATCAGAAACACTGTGTCTTAAAACCTTGCCTACCTTGGGCAATGCCATTATCTTCATTTCTTCCTGGAAAGCTGAATCACTGTGAGGTTGAAAAGCAAACCAATCATGCAGAAGAGGCCATGAGGAGAGAGGTCAGAAGGAGAGAGACTGGTATTATTCACGCTCCTCAGGCACAGCTAGACTCATCCTCATTTCATCCCACATGGCAAATGCAGATATTTAAGCAACAACAAAATATTTTCCCAAGTTTTGTCAATGCATTAAAGAAACTAAAAAAATAATTTATACACTTTTTGCCCATCAATGAGATGGAAATACCTGAAAGGTTGACCTTAACTCTAATTGTGTGTTTGGGAGTGAAACTTCTTTTATCACACAGTCTGTTTTCAACAAGGTATATATTGGCATGTAAATGATTCTACAAGCAGTGATTTAGAGGCTAAATTGGAGCCTGTTTGTAATGTTACCACATGGATTTCTGATCTTGTTGCTCAGTTCCTCTTTCTAATGACTTTTTAAAGTGTTCAATGGAAGTTGTGTAAAATTTCTATCGTCTTCTAATAATTGGGTCATCTCTAGAGAACACATTTGAAGGTTATTCCATTAGTATTACATCAAATATATTATTTTTTATTAAAAGGTACTCTTTTGACAAAAGATGGCTTGAATTTTTAATGCTCCTTGCAATTCTTGAATTCTAGGCAGAGAGAAAGTCTAACTCGGTAAGTCAAATGGCAGCTTGTAGTTCCAAAGAAAACATGAACCCTAAAACTAACAAGTATGACATAAATGTGATGCCACAATTGCTTGGTTAAGAGGTCATATTTTCTAACCAATGGTGTGTGTTGTGATTAATAAAATATCCTTTCATAAACTAGGCATTACAGACCTTTAAGACTGAAGTTTAAGAACAATAAACATTTAAACACAAAATATCCCAGAACACTATGATAAATAATGGTTGTAAGTTAATATAACTGTAAAGGATTTGAAATATAAAAAAGGGATAATTCCAAAAAGAAACGCATCCAGAAAACAGTTCCTGCCAGAGCTTACGGGATTTGCAAATATTTTGAAAGGCTCATTTAATTTTTACATTATGCTGCTTCATTCTCATTTGGTGAAGTTGCAAATAGCTTTGCTCTAAATTTGCCTTGCATAACTGAAACATGATTACTCCAGATATTAAATTTACTGGGAAAGAAACTTCCCAAATCCAAGCTAAGTCTGAGGCACGATTTAGGAAACTGTACAAGTCTGTATGTGCACATGTGCCTTTTCTTTTCCCTTGTTCTCTACATGCCAGCATGAGCTATGCCTTCTTTAAGCTGGCTGCTATTCAGACCATGGAGTTGAAATGTCTAGAAATCCTCTACAGGATGGAGAAATGTCATAACCTTTCTTGCTTTCGTCCATCCATGCATCCTGTGCTATTTAGTTGCTAAAGAGTGGCAGGAGAAGTTACACAGTGAAGTCTGAACTGACAAAAAAGTATTAGAGTATAGCTTTTTAGCCTGGAAAATGGGCTGAAATATGGTAGTGAAGAGTCACGAACTATTGACTGAACGTACCACAGGTAAACCAAAAATCTGGGTGTCTCTTATTAGGCAGTCAGTTCTGATTTCTTACAAGAACAGTAGCTACCTCTTGGTGAAGCTGTATTGAGACACATGCCCATGAGAGGTTAGAAAGTACCCTGAAAAAGAGGGGTGGGGCACCTGATTCTCTGTTATTCTGGCTTGCTTGTCCAAATCTTAGTTTCCATCTTCAGGCTAGTGTTGTGTTACAGTGGGTGCATTTCTCCCTTTGTAGACCTTTTTACTCTATAATCTTTAAAACTTTAAAAGTATTAAATGCTATTTCCAGTATTTTAGTACTCTGTGAAGCCTTTCTTGGTTTTGAACAGAATTGAAAATCAGAACTCACCAGACCAATTTGATTGCCTTTTACAACAAAATAACATTTTCTGTTGACATGGGGATATCAGCAGATATTGTGCGTCTGGACTTTAGCAAAGCATTCAGTATGCTTCCCACGACCTTTTTCTGGAAAAACTGGTGTGATACAGGCTGGACAGGTGGTCTGCAAGATGGGTATGAAATTGGCTCACAGGCTGACCAGAGTGTTATAGTCAATGGTTTTTGCTCAGACTGACAACAGTCACAAATGGGGTATCCCAGTGACTAATACTGGGCCAGATAGTGTTCAGCAGCTTCATTAACACTGACATTAGCTCAGCTGGTTAGAACATGGTGTTAATAACCCCAGGGTCATGGCTTAGGTACCCATACAGGCCATTCACTTAAGAGTTCAACTTGATTCTTGTGGGTCCCTTCCAACTCTGAATATTCTGTGATTCTTTAATAAGGGTTCTAAATTAGGGTGTTGAAAGCACCTTCATGAGTTGGCTAACACAGAATTGGTGGTGAGACGAACATGTCAGAAGGGAGAGCCATCTTACAGAGAGATGAGAGACCTGGACAGGCTGGAAGACTGTGCTCGCATTCTCAGGTACAGAGATGAAGGTACAGATAAATTACCAAGCCTGACAGAGTTCAAGAAGCTCAGACACATGATGTGATTCTTGGGGCTGTCCTGTGTGGGACCAGGAGTTGAATTTGATGATTCTAGTGCATCCTTCCAACTCAGAATATTCTATAATTCTATGATTCCTGTTATGTCAGCACAATTCTAGAAAGACCCAGAGAGATGGAAAAGGGTCCAAAGGAGGGCCATGGAGATCATCAAAGGACTGAAAAATAGGGGCTTTAGCAAGAAATGGCATTTTAAAGCAGATCAACTTATCTTTAGCTACATGATCAAATACTAAAAATATTCCATTTCTTGGTGGATTGAAGTTGAAAAAAGTGTTTTGGGGTATAAATGCTACTTTCTCAGCAACTTTTCCCCCAAATTTCTATCCCATTTTGAGTTAATGAATTTTAAACTTATCTGTTGCCAGCAGCAGTAATAAATTATCTGAGGCTGATAATCATCATTTTCTTAAACCCGTCACATTATGGGATTCCATTGCACTGCATCTGTCCAACAGTACACAGTGTTCATCTGAGCAACCTAGTTGATATATTGAAATATAATTATTCTTTTCCACTGTTCTTTTAAAATATAATTGTATTTTTAAATTACTGTGTAATTTGATAAAATCATGGAATATAGTTACCTTATTTCAGATTGTATATGTTATAGAATTTTATAATTTTCTAAACTTCCATTGTCTCTTCTCTCTTCAAACCTATATTTATATCTATTTATTGCTCATTCTAAGTCATCTTGCTATTTTATTGATAACTTGTAGCCTTCCAATTTGTCGTTATTTCTGAAGTTACCCTGCTTGAAGTCATGTGGACCTTAATATTATCAATTTCCAAATCTTCACAGATTAAACATAGACACTTCATTGTGACTAACAGTGTTCCCCAAAGTACAGTGCAGAGCTGCACCACAAGTGGAGAACACAGAAGAAACTGAGAGAGTTGTTACAAGCATTTACTGGCTCAAAATATTCTACAGATGAGAAATAAATTACTTACTGTATTGGGTTTGCATATCAAGATTTTGGTAGTGGGAGGACTACAGGAGTGGCTGCTCTAAGATGTCAGAAGCTTCCCTATATCTGACAGAGCCAATGGCAGTTGGCTCCAAGATGCACCTACCGCTGGCCAAGGTTGTGCCCATCAGTGACAGTCATAGCACTTCTGGGATACACACAGTTAAAAGGGGAAAAAAAATTATTGTGTAGAAGTAATTGTGGCCAGAGAAGAGTGTCAATATGTGAGAGGAACAGCCCTGCAGACCCCAAAGTCAGCAAAGAAGCAGGGGAGGAGGTGCTCCAGGGGCGAGGGCAGAGATGCCCCTGCAGCTCACGGGGCAGATCACAGTGAGTCAGTTGCTGCCCTGCAGCCCATGGAAGCCCGTGGTGTAGCAGAGATCCACCTGCAGCCCAAGCAGGACCCTGCGCCAGAGCAGGTGAGTGTCTGAAGAAGTCTGTGACCCTGTGTGAAACCTGCAGGCATCTGGCACGACCTGTGGACTCCTGGAGAGAGGAGATCACACTGGAGAATGCTTACAGGCAAGACTTGTGAGTCCATAGAAGAGGATCTGTGCTGGAGCAGCCTGTTCTTGAAGGAGTGCATCCCTTGGGACAGATCCACACTGGAGCAGTTAGTGAGGAACTGCAACCTCTGGGAAAGACTCACACTGAATAAGCTTGTGGAGGACTGTTTGCCATGGGAGGGACCCCACACTGAAGCTGGGAAGAGTGCGAGAAGTCCTTCTCCTGAAGAGGAAACACTGGCAGAAATGTATGATGAAGTGATTGTAATCCCTGTTCCCTGTCTCCTCACACTGCTGAGTGGGAGTAGGTAGACAACTGGAAATAAAGTTAAGCTCATGAAGGAGAGAGGGGTGAGAGGAAGGCATTTTTAAGATCTGTTTTACATCTAATTATTTTACTCTGATTTTTATTGGTAATAAATTCAACTAATTTCCATAAGTCAAGTCTGTTTTGTCTGTGACAGTAATTAGTGAGTGTCCTCTCCCTGTCCTTACCTCATCTCATGAGTCTTTTGTTATATTTTCTCTCCCCTGTCCTGTTGAGAAATGGAGTGATTGGCTTTGGTGGGCACCTGGCATCCAGCTCAGGTCAAACCACCAAACTTAGCTTCTTGACTGGCTTGTCTGAAGTGGATGGCAGCCTTACCTATGGGATTTAAAATATCCATCAGTTCCTGTTTTGTTTGTTTGCTTGTTTGGGGTTTGATGGTTTGTTTGTTTGTTTTTGGTTTTTTGTTTTTGGTTTTTGTTGTTGCTGTTTGTGGAGTTTTTGGTGGCTCTAGACATGGTGAAGTCTGTTCAGGTGAAATCTGTGCATCTTTACCAAAATGGACAGAAGAAAGGGCTTCATGCAGTGAAGATGGATCAGCAACAAACATTCTTTATCAGCTACTGAGTTATGGCTCTCATTGCATTTTTCTTAAAGGGGACAAAACCCCCCATAAATCCATAGTAATTTCTGCTTCAGAGTCTTAACAATGGAGGGATTGAAATTGTTAAAGAAATGAACTGAACTTTCAATAAACATAAATATTTATGCCTTGAAGCCCAGTTACTCAAGGGCCAACATCCAGAAGGGGAAATTTTTGAAAGAATTGTTTTGTTTCCAAAATAACCTTAGGTATATTATCTTGAAGACATTTTCCATGGATCGAAGTGATGCCAGATTATTTCCTTCACAACTCCATGTCCTTGCAGTAGCATTAAATTCTTGAATACTCCAGATTTCCTGAATGGTTCTCTCCTCTACTCTATGTAATCTGTTAGAAAGAAGCAGTCCCCCTTCTGTGAAATGGGGAAGAATCACAACTGTGGTTCTTCTGTACCAGGTCAAACAATATCCATCTGGCAACTTTTAAGACCCTCATCTCTGTAGTATGTAAGACCTGCAAGATGATCAATTAATTCCTCCTAATATTACTCCAGGTGTTTTATCATTTCTACTTTATTCAGATCCTAGTAGAGTAATAAAGATCATACAAAAATGATTTATGTGTTGAACCACATTTTTAGAGGTCTGTGATAATAATTTAACCAATTTATCTGTCTTATCTCCCTGTGTTCTCTTGATTTCTGATTTATTAAAAGAAAAATAAAAATGATTTTGTGATGTTTTCTACAAATGCCAAATATCAAATGTTTTATGCAATCTTTTAAGGGAGAGACAGAGAATGAAAGAACTGTAGGAATTATTTTTTTTTTTAAATTGCATGCTTTTAGACTCTGCTTTGTGCTGTCTGACTTTTAGGAGTTATATCAAAACAAGCTGCTAAAGGATAAACCAAACAGGTAGGGAATAGGCACAAGTCCCAGAAGGACAGGAAGACTCCCTGTGGGGAAATCCTCTATCTCTATCAGCCTGGAACTTTACTTTTTCCAAGTTTTGGCACTGTAATAAATGGAGTCTTCAGGAAGGGGTGGGATGGGTTCTCAGTTATTGGAGATGCCGAGCAGTAGTGATATGCTGCAAGCAAGAGAAGGGACAACCTCTCCTGGGAAGAGCTGAGGCTCTAGTAGATATTAACTGAATATGAATTTGGGCACAAAACTATGAGTCTGTGTCTTTTGTTCTAGAAACCCACTTTTTTAAATACTTGAGAGAGGAGAAAAATCTGAATAAAACATTGTTCTTGAAAATGCTGTTTCTATGCCTTTTGAATATGTGAGACACTAGTTCCTGAAAGAAAGCTCTTAAACACTGAGGGAAATTTCACTGTTAATATGATTAAAAACTTGGGTATGACAAATAAGGAACTTAAGACTTAAGGGACTTAAGAATTTGCCCACATATTTCAACTTACAGTCAAGTATAAACATCCATGCACAAATTCTGGAAAGCTGAGTGCAGAGCCATCAGCACAATGTTTTCTGTCTCTGGCAGAAGGGTAATTTTCTGAAATAAATATTGGCACAATATATATCACTAAATTCTCAAGTATAAAGCTGAGAAGATTCATCTCACTGAAGGGGTGCCAACCTGTAGCCCTTTTAGAACATCCAAGCCTTATGCAGTTCAGACTTTGCTGCCCTGGGAGGGGACTATCCCACAGCAAGGCTCTGTGGTGCCAGCGCTTTTGAGGCCTCATGCATGGGCAGTCCCACATCAGAGGGCACAGCGTATCCAGGAGCCCTTCCTGCCCTTGGTAGGATAAACTCTGTGTGTATTAGTACAGTTGGCCTTATGAAGACTTATCAGCCAGCTTGGGAAGGCTGAAGGGTTGCCTTCTGCAGCATGATCCCCCTTACCCAAACCACTTTTTTGTTACATTATTTTCTAGAAACTTCAATAGGGACTTCAAAGCTGCTGGATCGTTGTCCTAAATAATTGGAAGTTCAGTCATGGGGAGAGTTAGGTGTTGTGTGCCACTGCTAAAGAGACCAAGATGTGAGCTTGAGGCCTCTGCAATAGCAGGAAACTGATTAGGAGAGATGTGCCCAGATGATCATAGCAGGAAGTTCATAATCCATGATGTACAGAAAGATGAAAAAACACCAAGGTTTCTGCCTTCCCTTTGAAGTTACTTTTTTTAAGAGTACAAGAACTTCTTGCCACAGCTTTGTGCTGTGAACTCATGTTGTTGCAATTACCTATGATGACCCCTAAGTCCCTGAATTGCTTATTTCCAAGACAGAAACTTCTAAGACCTACACTCTGTCTTTCTAGCTACCTTGTGTTACATTTGACCATACAAAATTTTATTGCTTTGTGATCATTTACCAAGAGATTCAGGTCTCCCTATAAGAGTAACCTGACTAGTAAATATTTTCTTTAAACTTATGAGTAACTTTGCTAGTGAAATTTTTATAGCTTTAGCTCATATTCAGTTAAAATAGGGGTCAAGAATCAATTCCCTGTGGTGTTGTGGCTAAAACTCTATTCCTGACTATTTTCTCAGTGTGACTCGCATTTTGAGATCCATCAGAGGACCAAGCTTTGATTCGTAGTACTGCTATGTAGATCCAAGATTTTGAGATCAAAAGTCTGAATCTGAATTTTCCTAGTCTAAGGAAGGGTCCAAATATATAACAGTATAACTTGATTATATCAGTTAGACCTGAATTTCTGATATAAATAAAAAGGAAGAGTTGATTTGAAAAGATCTAATTGCTATGAATTCAGGGTGAATAATGGTGAACAATTCCATAGTCTCTAAATTTAATTGGCAGTCTCAAAATAGTTCCATATTTTTTCCAGGAATTGATAACTAAGTGCTCTAAAATTCCCACAGCTCCTGCTTTTATTTTTGGTCCCAGCACTTCTTCAGTCCTTTGAAATTTTTAGTTTTCAAATGTGTGTTAATTATGAAGAGGAGTAGATATGCTCATAGGAAACATTGCTCAGCTGCTTCCTCTAAGACAACTGGACTTTGTTTATTCTCTCCTCCTCAGTTTGATTGTCAAATCTTTCATTTTACAGCAGTTGTCTTCCATTGTTTTTCTTTCATTGTAAGTGGAGTTAACTGTTCTATGCCCTTCACAGCTGAGTAAGGCATGGATTTTCCTTGCTTGTTAAGAAAATTTACCAACCGCTGCTGTTCCTCTAGGTTTCCTAACTAAAGTTTCTTAATTTATTACTTCTTTACTCCTTGTTATTTACTTTTCTCCTTATGTGTACTTTAAACATAGATGATAATATATATATTACACTTCTTCTGTATGTCTTTTTAAAACACTGAGACTAGATTATTTTTCTTTGGGCGTAGTTACCCCCACAGCCATTGCAGGTTGGTATACCCAGGAGACATATTGTACCAGAAGAAGAAATAGTGCATCTCAGTGAACCTATAACAAAACTGATCCCATCCACACATAAACTGAATGTCATTTAGTCACATCTTATTAATTTCTGTTGACTATGCAACCAGATCACTATAAATTTCTTCTTTAACACTTCTCACTTGGTTTACCAGTCAATTACTTGTCAATGCTTTAAGACTGTCTTTTTAAAAGTCTTCTAAATACATATTCTACAGGTCAATCCTACATTCCTCATGCCTTATGTAAACCAGATATTGAGGTCGTAGAGCCAGTATTTGGAAAACTACTGATTTTAGGTCCAATTTGAGTGACATAAAAAGCCCCACCCAAATATTTGGTTTAGAATCTATAAGGAAAACTCAGTCGTGACTCTTTCAAAGATGAGGAAATGTGTTTTGTTCTTTCTATTTGCTTATTTATTTATTTATATGAAGTAGTTATGGAATAGCTTGACTCTATTGTCCTTTGAGACAGTGGAACTTATATTCACTTAAAGCTTAATTCAATACTTCATGGTCAGTGCATTAATCAAATAACAGTCTTGGAAAACACACAATAAAAATTTTAACCTTAAACTCTTGGTGCCAATGGGTCGGAAGCAGCCCCTGTTAAGTGCTGTTGCATTTGGCATCACTGCTGAGGAGGCAACATCCAGGTGCCACAAAAGCTTATTAACTTAAAATATCCAGCTGCACTGTTTCTCAGCCATAATGTTTCAGCCCTTAAGCTTGTCACAGTGGACTTATCATGAGGTTAATTCTGTTAGTTTAGAGAAGAGATTTTTGTCATAGAAGATTCTTTTTTTGTTGCTGGCAGACTTTTGCCTTCCTCAAAACCTCACCTTCACCCTTCATATATTCAGTGACGGTATAAAGAAAGTACAGGACTATCCCTACATAGTTGTGCTCCTGTGTTTTGCATTTTCTTTCAATTACAGTTGCCTCAGGCCTAAAGGGTATTTATCACCCTTCCTCTGATTTTCATTTCCACTTTGCCCTATTTGGCCAAATGAAGATCATGGCATTCTGGACTCCCCCTGTCATGGAAGCATTTTTCTCAGCAAGGCAAACTTGACCTTAGAGACCCCTCTGCTGCCTCTAGGACACACATACCAGAAGCATCGATATTGCATTAAACAATAGCAATGGGGCATCTAGATGTCAATCACAGTCTGGGATTCCTGTGACATCAAACTCACTGGTGTTGTGGGATGTTTGACTGGAGACCCAGGAGGAAGTGCAGTAGATTCAATAGGATGAAGGGTTGTCTGGTCCTGTGCGTGGCTCAGAGCTTCATCCCCACCTGGGGGCAATGCTCCACTGCCTTTGCCTACAGGACAGGGAGCAGAACAAACCTTTAGATTGCCATTTTGTGGGCAGTTGATTCCTTTTCTATTTCTCAATAAAGAAGTGAATTTCACAGCAAAATCTGAATTCTACCCACTTGTATCCCATGAGCTGCCCAAGGCTGAATTTGTCTACTTTATACAAAAATAAAAGACTGGGTCTTGATAAAAGTTGGGGGAACATGAAAAAGGGAGACAATTTAATAATGAATAACTAACTGAGTATCCAGAAGTCCAGTGTTCAGCCCTTTGGAGATATTTGGGTCCTTAACTTTACATACGGAGCTGACTTTGCATACAAGTAACTTTACATATGGAGGTGAAGAGCTATATCAGCTGATAACAGCAAAGTAAACTGCAGCTGTGCAGGTTTCTGTGTGGTGCCACTGGAATCACAGAGTTTCACTGTGCTTCTTTGTACTCCATTGAGCTCCTCTGTTTCCCATCAGTTTTGAATTAGCTATTATCAGAATCCATGAGGTCATGGAGGAGGTATTCTTGCTTTCAGTAGGTTGTTTTACAATTAATATTTAATGGCAGTGAGCTTGGAATCTCCAGGAAGTCATTAATAGTTGATCTACTTAAAGGAGGGTTATTTGGGTTCATCCCATCTACAGTAATTATAATACCCAAAAGATTGTGGTCAGCAACCACACAGGATACTGGGTTTTGAACCCTGAGGGGAGCAAAAGCCTGTCTGGGTATCAGACATACAATAAGTATTCATGATTCATACAAGATGGGGAAGGTACTCTCTGAGAATATAGTGTGTAAAATCAACCCTAAATCTATTAACCTTTGTGTTTAAACTTTTTAAAACAAAATTTATTTTGAAGAACAATCCTTCATTTAGACGTCTTCATTGCTGCCTTCTAAAGTACAAATAAGGTACAAATCTCAAACAAAACTCGCTCACAATACGGATCATCAGATTCCAGAGCAATTTCAAGAGTACTGGAAGAGTATCACTAAAAAAACAAGCAAAAATAAGTAAATAAATTCTGCCTTTAAACCTTAGGCTTAAACAATCAGTATAGAACATCAATGGGTAATTTTTTGTAAAAAGAGAAATAGCTCATTTATCCAAAACTGCATTTTTTGATTGACTGCAGCTATTTGTGATGTTATGCCAAGTTTGGCAAATAGCTCCACCCCACCATAAATATTATTTTCTGAAAGGAAATATTTCATTTTGACAGTTAATAAACTAGGTATTTTTATATTTTGTTTTGAATCAACATTCTAAAACTAAATATATATAATAAATTTTATATATATATAACAAATGTTTATAGATTTTTCTTTAGAAGTCTCTTGTGGTGGAATAAACCAGAATTAGTATTATAATTTATTTTAAAGACAACTTATAGAGCTTTAGTTGTAATTTTTTCTAACAATCTGAAAACTCAGTCATCGTATAGCAAGCATGGGATGAGATACTCTGATAGACCAGCAAAAGTTTTTGCTTCATCCTAGATTCAGAAAAACTTGGGATGCTACAGATGATATTGGTGCTTATAAGAGTTGAACCAGAATGTTTGAAACTTTGAGTTTCAACATAGTGACTTAGAGGATGTAAACATAAAGCTCCAAACCTTTCCTATCCTTCGCAGTGTTCTAAGCAAGCTTGGCTGTTCCTGGGAAAACATGGTGTCATTGAGTTTATTGTTGCTTATTGATTCAGGTAGACTCTGGGTACCAACTTCTTTGCATTCTGGCTCTGATCATCAGTAAGAAGAGGGAAGGCATTTTGAACTTCAGTCACCCCAGATTTTGCCTTTGAGTGATTATATTTATAATATAAATTCCCAGCTCCTTCTTTAAAGGAACTTAAAAGAGATTAAAGGGGTAGACTACAAGCCTGGATCAACAGCTCCTCTAGAACACAGTACTGATTTCTGCTGGTCCCTTGTGATTGGTTTCAGCTCTTGTTTCAACAGGATAACTAAGAAAAACTGGATTTCCATAAAGAAATAAAGCCTTTAATCATGAAGAGAAATCAATATTAAAAAAACTCAATCCTTTCTCTGTATTGGAATAGACTCATCAAAAATACATCATTGATGAAGACTCATCAAAAAACATCATTCAAACTGATGCCCAGAAATCCAAATTAGAAATCATTCCAATGACAGTGATGCAAACTAAGAGCTCTTAGATTGTTTTTGTTTCATTTTTGTTGTTTGTTTTTGTTTTTTTTGTGTTTGTTTGTTTGTTTGTTTGTTTTTAAATATGTTAACCAGCTCTGAAGATCCCAGGATATCGCTTTCTTAGCACTATACTATCACTTGGTATATTATTTTTTTATATTACATGGTAAATACCACCTGAAAATGAGTGGTATTGGGTTACCTGATCTCCAAAGCACCTTTCCCATAAAGTTGGAAAATTTATTTCTATGACAGAGCTCCTTAAGTGCTGAAGGCAGAAGTCTCATGATTCCCTATAGAAAAGGATATTTTAACCACTGTGCTCCTGCTTCTTCACCTTCTGGATCTTTTTTTACACACTACGAAGAAATGTTTTTGAAGAGAAGTGTTTTGCTGCTATTTAGAGATGAGAACTGTGGGTTTGAACAGCTCCTCTGGGCTCCAGACAAAGGCAGGCTGCCTCAATTTCTTGCTTAGTCTTCTCTAACTTGGCATTAAGTCAGAGATAGATTCAACAACATCACCCATTTTAGAGGCTTTGTGTCAAAAAAATAGGTGTTTCTGAGGACCCTGAGCCTGGAGATGATTCTTCAGGAGGAATACAGCATGTCCACAGCACTGACACCTCTACAGGCAGAAGCTCCCTCCAGGGGCAGGGTAGGAACAGGGTATGCAGCTCTTTAGGCAAGGCATTTTCTTGGCTGCAATGCTGTGCTCTGGGTGTGTAGTAAATTTTCATCCAAACTAGAGACAGAGTGAGCTTAGGTCAGGAGTTCTGTAACTGGTGAGCTCGAATTTCCCTTTCTGGTTTTCTGTAAGGCTTTGAACAGTCACAAAGATGATTTCTCAGGTCTCTCTGCTCTCAGTTTGCACTGCACTGTTGTTCCTCACCTTCCTGTGCCTGTCCTTCTGAGGACAGCCCATCATCAGGCCTATCTAGGGGATTGTGAGCAACCTTTTCAGGTTATCATTTTGGATTTAGAACTCCTAGTCTCCTCCTAAATCTTCTTTTATATTCCTATGTCTTTATTTCACTCTAAATCAAAAGAAGGTATATATCTGGGCCTGAAAGGTTAAAGAATCTGATTCTTTCCCCTGACAGTGAGCAATGTCTTGAGATGATGTGCAAGTCATATTTTAATAACTTTTATTTAAGAGGGTGATCTTTTATTTGCCTTTGGTTTTCATGATTATTTGATAATTATATGTCAATTTTTCCTCAGTTCCACAGGATAAAGTGCGAGAGCAAGTGAGAAATGTATGGAGCGCAGATCAGATTCAGGAGGAACATTTTTTTCTAAGTAAGATTGTCTCAGCTCTAGTGATCACACAAAATCTGAGTGCTGAGGCTTTTAAAATTTAATTTGCTGATAGGTCAGTAGTGTAAAAACCTGGTCTCCACATTGTTAATGCAAGTTTCACCCACTGGGGAAAAGATTTCTGACAGTACTCAATTTTTGCAGTTTGTTTTGTGGGAAGGATGGTGTTTCAAGCATGATGTAATGTTATGGAAATAAATACTCTTGCATAGAAACAATTATTCAGAGTAACTGTCTGAGAAGAATTGATAGCAATTTTAATCATAGAATCACAGAATATTCTGAGTTAGAAGGGACGCACAAGGATCATCGAGTCCAGATCCTGACCCTGTACAGGAAAGCCCCAAGAAGCACAGTATGTGACCAAGAGTATTGTCCATAAGCTTCTTGAACTCTAGCAGGCTTAGTGCTGTGGTCATTTCCCTGGGGAGCCTGTTCCAGTGTCCAACCACCTTTGTGGTGAAAAACCGTTTTCTAATATCTAATTTAAGACTCCCTTGACAAAGCTTTATACCATTCCCTTACATCCTGTCACTGGTCACTAGAGTGAAGAGACTGGCACCTACCCCTCCCCTTCCACTCGTGAGGAGATTTTAGGCAGCTATGAGGTCTTCCCTAGTCTTCCCTTCACCAGGCTGAACAAGCCAGTCAATCTCAGCCACCCCTTGTGTGGCTTCCCCTCTAGGCCCTTTAACATCTTCATAGCCCTCCTTTGGATGCTCTCTAGTAGCTTTACATCCTTCTTAGATTGCAAACAGGACTAGAGGTGAGGCCACATCAGCGCAGAGCAGGGTGGGATAATCACCTCCTTTGGCCAGTTGGTGGTGCCACCCCAGGACACAGTGGCCCTCCTGGCTGCCAGGGCATTCCTGACTCGTATTCAGCTTGTCATTGATCAGTACACCCAGGTCTCTTTCCACAGCACTGCTCTCCAGCCTCTCATTCCCCAGTCTGTACACACAACCAGGGTTGCCTCATCCTAGATGCAGAATCCAGCACTTTCCCTTCTTAAGCTTCATATGGTTGATGTCTGCCCATTTGTTGAGGTCTCTCTGCAGTACCTCTCTGCCCTCAGGAAAGTTGACAGCTCCTCCTACTTTAGTGTCATCAGCAAACTTACTTAGTAGTTCTTCAAGTCCGAAGTCCAGATCATTAAAGAAGTTGTTGAAGAGAAAGTGGGCTGACAAACTGAAGAACACAGCTTTTGTAGATGATCACTAATTTTGTTTCATCTTTTGTTTTCCATGTCATTTTTCATGGTACTGAAATTGTTCTCTAGTGGTTTCTTGCAGTGTTCTACAATGATATGGAAAAGCAAAAATGTGGAAGAATTTGACCAACAAGCAAATCCAGCACTCGGTGCATTACTACCACTGGTTTTAGTTTTCAGACTTTGGATTTCTTGTTTATATGGGTAATTAAATATGATTTTCTGTGTTAATACCTGAAGTTATCTATCTTGTTCTTTAGATTTTTTTTTTTTTTAAGCTGGAAACAGTCCTTACAAGTGTAAGTGTATTTATTTTCCTCTCTCAGATATATCTGTGTCCATTTCTGTTTTGACCATCTCTCCAAAGAGGTGCCAGAAGTCAAATGCAACACCTTTTCTCGTGTCTCAGGATAGAGAAGATGAATTGATGATGGAGTGATCTGTGCAGACTTAAGCACACTCCTGTATATGACTCCCTGCTGCTTTCCTTGGCTCTCTGTGCCCACTTGCCCCAGAGGATCTCGATGTGCAATGGCAAAGATAAGAGGAATGTTTACATGAACACTTTCCTACCTCCTCTGGAAACAAAACACAGTGTTTTCTTCTTTTTTTGCTTGTTTTTCAGTTATTTTTTTTATTTCTTGTTTTTAGGTGTATGATAAAACTGATTTATCTCAAATCGCGGCTCTTCCACCTCTTTACTCAGTGAAAAGTAGGAACCAATCTCTAGTGCAAAAGAGTGGAGATTTTTATTGCTGTAATCATGGAGGTTGTCCATTTCTCTTTCTCTACTCTGTTTTATTTAAGGCATTTGATTTTAGCTTTACTTTATTTCAATGCCATTTTCTCTCTTATGTCACCAAGACCCTCTCAAGGGTCAATAAACCTCTCTAAAGATCAATAAATGCGTTACAAAATATTTGGTTCCATTTTTAAGAAGTAAACAACATAAAAAAAAAAAAATTAGATATGCCTCTGCAGAATTTTACATAGGCTTGATGGAAAGAAATGGAGGCAGATTTGCTCAGACAATTAATAGCTGAATCTGCCTCTATGTCATTCACATAATTTATCATTTAAGCATTTAGAGAAAACAGAATGCAACAGTATCTATTAGATGACTCAAGAAATACTGGGCAGTGTTTTATGACAGAATGACAACAATTTGTACCAATGACCTCTGTACAGAACTGACAGAAGAAAATCCATAATACTTTAACCAGATCTCGTTTATCATACCCATATCATATGCTGGCTTGTGATCGTAGAGGGTGTTTCTACAGAATGAAAATATTCTTTTGTTTGCTTGTTTAGTGAGTTGTTTTGTTTTTATTTGAACATTTGAAGAATTAGTAAGAATTTCCATCACTAGAATTACAAAGAAAAGGATGTGTACCAAAGAGAGAATTGTAAGAAAAAATTAATAGTAGATAGGGAAAAGAGACTATAGGGCCATGAAAAGTGAAGCTGGCTTATTTGAATAGCTAAATGAATACCTCAAACAAAAAAAAAATAGCCAGCAACAAATGCTTTTTTCATCTACCCTGAAGCGATAGCTGCAATTATTACATTAATAATTATAAAATGAATACAATGATTTCTTTCATTATGGTTTTTTAAATTTTAATTATTCAGGAGTACACTTTAATGCTTCTGATGAGATAATCCAGTTTCGATTACCAGATATGAGTATCTGCTTTCAAATGTTACTATTTGTTGAAAAATTCTTTCCTGAAAAACTGAGGCAGTACCTGTATGCAGCAGGTTAAAGATAGCCTAGAAAAGGTTTTAAGGACTTCACACATTTGTTTCTTTATATTTCATGAACACTGCTGAAAAAAACAGACAGAAAGATGAAAGTACTTCTATTTGTTCAGGTAAAGACAGTATTGTGCATGCAAGTGGTCTCTTTAACCTGAAAAATAGTCTTGATGAGTCTCTTGGTTTCCAAAACATTCAGGATTCAAACATCCAAAAAATTGCACACCTCTTACATTAACACAGTCAGTTCACATTTCAGATCCTGCCCAGACTGCTTGACTGTTTTGTCTTCTGTAACTAGATGCAAATAGTAATGTTTTTATTGTTGTTAGCACTGTTTCCCTACTCATCTCTCTCTCCAAACATTTTTCTCTGAACATCATACTCAAATCACTCAACATCTAGTAAAGAAGACGCATATGCTTTTTTTGTTTGTTTGTTTGTTTACTCTTCTTCTTTGATGTGTTATGAGCATGGGTTTTACTGTAGCACTTTTTATTGTGTTTTGTAATTCTGTTGTTAAGACTGAGCTATGTATTCAGTCACTTAGCACAGAGACTTAATGAATATATTTATTATTCTCCTCCACATGACAGTTTGATTCAGGTCTTGTTCTCATTGTTTTTTGTAGGTTTATCATTTTATTTCTTCTTCATATACACTGGAAAAAAATATACTAGTCTGTTCAAAACTTTTTGTAACATTAGGGGAATTTCAGTTATTGACAGTAAAAACATCTAGACTGAGAAGCATCAGCAAATCATTCTCATTCGGATTGAAAAGGGAAAGATAGGTCCTGTTCCAGGAGATTTGTGGTTGGCTCACAGGATGGGACATCATGAAAGCATGGGAAAGCAGATGATACCAGAGAAGAAGCAGTTGTGAATGCAAAGGTAAAGAGTTTTTATGACTTACTGCTTATCTGAATACCAATTTTGGTTTTCCTCAAGGAAAGGGCTAGACAAAGACACATTGTCACTTTTGCATGTTTGTAGTCTATATACATCTTTCATATGAGGCAGAGAGGAAATGGGTGCAACAGGGCCTGCCCATGCCCTCTCTTTTCTCTGGGAATGGTAGCCAAAGACCAGTATGGGAGTAGAATTCAAGTTTTTAATTAGATCGGTGGATCTGATCTTGGTACTGTGAAACCAGCTTGTGCATTTTGTAGGATTTAATCTAGACATGACTTCTCCCACAGTTAGCTTGTTCAGCTACCTTTCCATTAAAAACCTGTTCTGTGATTTTGCATTATTTTCTGTGGATCTGCTTTTGATGACATGAATATTATAACTTGAGACTCCAGAATTTCCATTCCATAAACAAGTTGGTGAAAAGGATTTTTCTCTTTTTTCCAAACACACAACCAAGAGAAGAAAAGAAAAATTAAATAGAACAATATATCCACAGAATACCAGAAGCCAATGGCTACAGTGTATGTCCAGAGAGCAGCATGGTATTTGGGCAGAGCACCACAGAGGCAATGGGGGGCTGTGACTAACCCAGTGGTGTTAAAACACCACCGGGGTAAATCAGTTACACAAGCTCACATGCAGAGTCTTAGAGCCTAATCAGCATCCTCTGCTGCCCAGTTTCTTATTGATGACTCAAGTTAGGTAACACTGAATGCAAGTTGGGAGCAGAGACACTTGGTCATCTGGTATAGTTACTGATAAGGACAGAAGTGCATAGTGGACAGTGAGAAGCAAAGCTTTTGCTCATTCTTAACATTTGATTTAAGTAGAATTCTATTTAGGATAGTATATGGCATTGGAATACAAATAATTTTTTTTCAATGTAAATATCTACCACTTATTACACCTAGTGAATAAACCTAGGCTCATACTTACCTGCTTCCCAGAATAAAATGCTTTCTAAAGTTGGACCCTTCACTGACTTTCTGCAGACTCAGCTTCCTATGTGCTCCTGTGGATTCTGTGACAATTTCTGCTCTGTCTTTTGACTTCACGCTTTTCTCCACCACAATTCATACCAGCTTCACAAATACATTCAGGTTCACCAGGTTTCACCTTTCTCAACTTTGTGCTTTCACGGATGATTCCTCTTATACCTGGGAAAGATCTGTCTTGGCTTCAACAAGTTTGTTTTAGTTTGGGTTTTTTTTGTTTGTTTTGGTTTGTTTTAAATATATGTAAACTTAATCCTTCACAACTCCCTTACAAAACTGATCATGAGGGTTTTTTTTTTGTTGTTGTTGTTGTTTTTTTGTTTTTTTGTTTTGCTTAGAACTACCACCACGCTATTCTTGTTAATGTCAAAATAACTTCTCTTGGTTTTCTGCATTATTATAGTACAGTATTTTCATGAGTAATGCTTTTCTTTTTTTTACAAGTGTGACAGTGCATGAGAGTTTAGGAAGCTTTGACTGAGGTTTGACAAATCTGGGGGAAAAAAAAGACACACAAGCATTCTTCAGGATTATACTTAGCCAAGGAATTTGCTAGTTCTTATACAGACTTGAAGAACGGCTCATAAGCCTTTGCCTTTTTTTTTTCTTAATTTGTTGAATGAGTAACATTGTACCTCTCTACGAACCTTTACTTTTAGGATGTCCTATACAGATATAATGCTAGTTCCATGTTCATTAGAAACTTGCAGACATACTGGACTCATCCCATCTCACTGTTACTTTTGCCAACAGGTGTTTCTTTTTCATTTGGGGATAAATTCCCCACAAATGCTTTGTGGCATGCAAAACACTTTGAGAATCTCAGATCAACACATAGCTGTATCATTGGAAACACTGTAAGTGCGGCCAGACACTGTGAACACAATTGTACATTTAAACCCAAGCCTTTATAGAAACTCAAAAGACTTTACAATTGTCAAAATTTTCAATTTTCATAAATTTATAGTGGAAACTTTTGTCCTGATATTTTCTGCCTTTTCAGCATTTTTTATTGACATTTTTTTCAACCAGTTCTTAGTGACAAGAGTGCATATTTTCCTACTGTTTTTTCATTTAAAAAAAATAAATTAAGTACATGAGAATTCAAACAAAAACTGTAAAGATAACAGATGTAATATTTCCCAAAAATGACAACTGAAAATATAGTACAACTGAAAAAAAAGTCTGTATTGCATCACAGGGAGAGAAATATTTTCTTTTATTAGCAGGTGGGATCATGCCTGTAACTAAATGAGAAAGAAAAATGTCATGCAAGTTAAAGTTTTCTGTTTGGATTTTTTATAGAGGTAACTGAACATGGTTTTGAGAACATTCAGTTTCTCTTTCCACTAAGATTTTGTTGTTAAAAAGCTACTGTTTATGTGCTGAGATAAGGCTAAAAAGAGCTGGTGATCATGGTTTTTTGGCTGTTCCAAAGACTTAGAAAAGGAAAAATTATTTCAGGAGCTTCTGGGTGAATATATCAAGAAGGATGAGATGTTCCCTGAGTAAGCAAGGAATTGTAGCCCCCATCTGCAGGAACTGGCTCTGTGGCCTTGGGTATCTGAGAACTGAAACTTCTATTTTTCAGGCCATGTTAAGTTTCCTCAGTGAAAGTTGAGTTTCTCCACTACTCAGTATTGCAAGTTGCCTGCCTTTGATGGCATGATGAACCCCTTAATGGAACCAGGCATATTGTTTTAGAATTATTAAGGGCACAAGCTGCCTGCCAAAACCTGTTTTGCAGTCAACACACCTGCTGAGTCAGCCTCACAGCACTATTCTGCTTATCCTGTAAGTTATATGCAACACTGTGGTTTTCCTTTCTTGCTTTTTCTGTATGCTGTTTGAATGGTTTCCACATGTTTTTTTAAATCTGAGCTGCTATCAGAGGATAAAAATATTACAATTAATTAAAATGATCCCTATTAGTGGCAAAACCAGTACATTATTGAATTGAAAACAGAAGTTTAATCCTTGGTTCAGTGGCACAATACACTCACAAAAATAATGCACTCCCAAGTTTGCCCACCGGCAGCTTTCCCTGGGGATAAGGCAGTAGATCTGAGGGAGCATTACCCCACACTGCCTTGGGTCCTGCACACACAGCAACCAGCTCAGCAGAGGGCTGAGAAAATACGAAGGGAACTCCATCCCTGGATATGGGACACGCCAAACTGGGAGAGGTGGACCAAGGCTTTTATTGTTTTCTCTTTCTGACCAACACATCTGTAACAGCTCTGGTATTTGGCATGGCTTAAAAAACCCCCTGCAAGCACACATGTAAATAAATAAAATGGTAAAGGTGATGTCATGCTAAGCAGACCAAATGGATTGTGAAATACATTCTCTTGCAGAGAAAAACACTGAACTACAGTAAAAATTTGAGTAGACAAAGGTAACTAAAGTTGGGGTTCATTGTATAAAAGTATGATCTCAGGTTTTTAAAGGTACTTAGGCCTTCTACTTAAATCTTACTTAATGGGAATTTGGCACCTAAATGCCACTGAAAATTTGAGCTGTGGTCAATATTTCCTAAATCACTCACAAAATTTTTAGCCTGTTTACAGAAACAGTGTCTCAGAAAATCCCATTCAGGTTCCTCTGCCAGGTCTAATGCCACCATAAAGCTTCAGAGGTTTTTTAAGTATCTAAAAGCTTCAGATGTTGAAGCCAAAATTACATTTTATGTGACTGACAGACCAATACATAATTTTCTTTCTTCAGTGTTGTTATTTCCCAAATAACCCTGCTAAAGCAGAATTGCATTGGGAAGAATGAGATACAAGGCAGTGGAAAGGTTATATGCTATAGATAAGAAGGGTGTGCTTTTTCTTTTAAGACCAGTCTGTTATATTTGTAATAACCTTTATGTATATGAGTTCAGCATAATATATTTATTTTCTTCACATACTTATTACTGAGAAATCCTTTTCTTCAGTTTATGTTAAATTCTGGAGAAAGAAGTCATCTTTGAATCACCTGGAAGCTTAGTAGTTTGTGACTTCCAGGCTCCAAACCACTCAGAAATGAAGAACCAATTCATTACAAGCACTTGTCATTCTTCTGTCTTATCTGAAGTTTCTATTCCCTTGAATGACTTTAACAGCATTAAATCAACACCATCTACTCAAGACTTGCCAGTCCAGTACTTTTTGCCAGATGATCTCTCTTTTAATCTGATTCTGTGGAAAGCAGTAGGGTATTCCAGCTCTACAATTTATCTGCGGTAACAACTATCAAAGCTGTCATTTTCTTATCCTGTAACAGAGCTCTGCTTTATTGCATATTGTGGAATTTTCCTTCCCTGACTGGAAACAGCAGCTCAGGCCAAAAGCTGTAAAAATAGTAGTAATGCAGAGACTGGTCACTTCTGATGTCACTCTCTGAATGTCCTGACTGTATTATTGGAAAAAAACATACCACTTCTCTAGGACAACAAATTTGGCCATCTAATACTTGACATTTGGCAATCTCTCAAACATTTTGTTAGTGGAAGAGCTCTGTTTCTTTTACTTAAAATCAGCTAAAAGAAAATCCTCTGAGCCATAGATTCACTACAGTAAGACGAATATTTGTGTGTGATGGCATCAGAGGCTGTGTACAAGCCAGAACTTATAGCCATCCAGAGTAAAGATAAGTCTAGCTATAGTAAATTAAAATGCTTCTGTCTGCAACTGGCTGTCCTCCCCCTTTTCTGTGGTTACTGCCCCTGAGGGCTGGGGTGGTGAGGCAGAGCTTAGATTTGCACCTCACTTCCCCAGTTCCTATCTCAGGGTGGTAGCTTAAGCCATAGGTGAGAAACTGTAGGAACGCGCTAAAAACAAAATAACCCAAGGGACTATGCTGTGATTACATCACGCTGACAAAGAGGTAACAGAATTATATAGAAAAGAGAGAGCAGACAAATCAACACTAAGGTCTTAGCTAAAACTAGATTTGACATATTCTAGAAACTGGTGATTCTGGGCATCATGAGTGGAAAGAGTTAGATTGTTGGCTGGGATTTACAATTATGAGCTGGCCTTGTGAAATTTCATCCAAATTGTGCAACTGAGGATACTTCAGCCATCCAGCCAGCTCTAGGAGGAAAGGCTGAAGGCAGAGAGAAAGTCATACTTCTCTTCCAGCTTTCAGCAGGTTAGAAAACTTCTAAAGCTGGTGTTTGTGAAAGACAAGCATTTGCAACCTGAGGGCTTCAATGCCTTAGCTACCTCTTTTAGTTTGGGTGTTGTCTTCTAGTTCTATTTTGAAATTCAGCTTAAAGGGAAGGTGTCAGTGTTGCTGTCCACCTCTTCTTTAATAGAGGACTTTCAGAGGAAGCTCAGAACATCTTGCACATCCCAGAAATTGTGCCTTCATTTCCTGGTTTAAGGCAAGAATGATAGAAGTTTATTCACTGCTTTTCTGTTGAAGCTGGGCCACCGTGCAGAAGGAAAAACAAGACTTAGAAGGCCAGAGAGGGAGAAGAGAATAAACAACTGGGAATGCAACTCACAGCCCCATAACATGCAGCCTCGCCCAGGAAGAGGCCAGATCATATACCACTTCTGTATTTTATTTGTGAGTTCTTCAATGCCAAAATTTATAAACAACCCTTGGGACAGGGAGTAGAGCCTGGGGGATGAACCACATCAGATCAGTGACGAATCTCTTTGTGTTCCCCATGCTTACTGTTTCTGTGGCTTCTGAATCATGTGTTCATTCTACAGCTGTTACATCTATGTGATACTCCATGTGCTGAAATGAATGACCTGGCTACAGTATAAGCCAGACAGAAGATATGAGATCAAGACAGTGTGCTCATGAGCTAATTTACTTATTATCAGTCCATAATCTGTTATGAACTATACTCTAGTACATACGCTATTCTCTGGCTTCTGCGTGACTTATGCCTTACTTATATCTTCAAAGCTTTTCAGAACCCAATGACTGGCTGTCATGTCAAAATCATATGGGGCCATATGCTCCTAGTGTTAAGTCAAAGCTGTAAGCAGTTAAAACTAGCATAGAGTTGTCTTAATACTGTGTTACCTCACCTCTTCTTGGATAAGTTTCTATTCAGAGATCTGTATAATCCTTGAGAACTTCCTCATTGTGTGTATGAACTATGTGATTGTTATGACTTTCAGGCCAGCAATTTTCAGTGCCAAGGGACAATCATATTTTGCTTTGCAATGTCAGGTATTCATCCCAAAGACCACTGAGGCAGTGACAGAAATATCTGATAAACCAGAAATAGGCTGTCCATATCTCACAATCATAAAGGAGTAACAAGGTCTGCCCAGGAACAACTATCTTATCTTGCTAACTAGTCCTAAAGTCTGCCTACAGTTTGCAGTATTGGTTGCCATGTCATTAATTGCTCTGCGAAGTGATATCAGAATAATCATTGCAGCTAATAAGGACACTGCACTCAAAGTACAGACCACCTCAAATTAATTCTCTTCAACTATGTCATTGCTAAGCTTACTGTAGTTGGAGCAAATGTTTGATGTTGGCAGAGCACACTTGCTGCATAGGTTCTTCAGAGCTCTTAAATGCTTGAACTTTCACATTTTTCCACCCAAATTAAGTGTGTGATGATTTTAGTTGACACAGTGATGTCTCTCTATGTGATCAACTTCTGAAGTTTAGTTAGGTGCCCAGCAAATTTTGTAGGGTTTTTAGGTATCACTCACTGTAAGAGAGGCATTTTCATTCCACACAGTCTCCACATCTTCAGGTTTGTCATCTGAGTGGGTTTCTTTTCCTCAGGAGGTGATGGAAGAAGATTGACAACTATTAATGGTGAAATAACCACCTAAAACTCTGAGTTGCTGAGCTCTTTGCACTAACTGTAGAGGTTACTTCTTACCTTTAATTTTCTAACTTGAATATCCCATTTAACTGACTAAAGCTAGGAAGGATGAATCCAGGCCTGAGTGAATTTTTGATTAACCAGATTAACAGTGAACCGCTACTAACTGATAGCTACCAACTAGTTGCTAACAATGTGACAGTTACTAGCCTGGTGATATGTAATTGAGTTCTCTAATTCTATCTGCACACAGCATTTACAGTATTTAAAACACGATGACAGTCCTCCTTCAGGCACTTATGGACATCTGTAGCTTTTTCTCCATAATATATTGTCAGCTGTTTAGATAATATAATTGGCAGTATTGTTGGTGTGAAAGACTGCATCTATAATACAGCACAGACAAAAGTGTTATGCGAGTAAACAATGAGCTTTTGAAATTAAGGGGTGAACTATAATTTAACATAACATTCTTTGAATATAGCAAAATTCTGATTTACTATGATACCATAGAAGAAAAAATAGTACTATATTTCTTGTATTTTGTGTATTTGAGGAAGCATGCCCATAGCAAACTAAAGAACAACATGACCTTTCTATACAAAACTATAATTAAGGCATGCCTGACTTGTGCTATTTTTCAGTGATTGTCATTTAGGTTGGTGGCTGATGCATAATAAAGCATGTTACTGGATTGCTGTTGGCAACAATGCAGCTCATCACAGCCTCAGAACTAGGACTCAGTGGAATGCTCTGAGGGTACTGTCTGGGCTGATACTACATTATCCATGAGGCAGGTATCTTGGGGCTTCTCCTAGCATGATATATCCTTTTTTTTTTTAAAGAAACCAGACTTCAAAATGGTTTATGCAACCATTGAAGAAGGTTTCTGTTCAAGCAGAATGAGAATAGGAGACTTCCATGGTGAACTACAGCTAAACACCACTGAGCGCTGAAATAGATTGTAATTTTAATGATCTGCAAAAGAAAATATGTTAATTAAAAATCTATCCAAGTCGTGAAACTGTGGCCCCTGCTACAAGAAAGTAATTAATATCTGAAACTTTAATCTCTTTCTATAGCAGGGCAAGGTTCTAATTTTGACTTACAAGATTTCAAACCTCCTGCTCCCACAATAATTAGAGAATCACAGAATATGCTGAGTTGTAAGGGACCCACAAGGAGTTCAACCCTTAGCACTACACAAGACCATCCCCAGGAGTCACAGCATATGCCTGAGAGTATAATTCAAACACTTCTTGAACTCTGTCAGGATTGGTATTTTGACCATTGCCCTGGGGAGCCTGTTCCAGTGCCCAACCACCCTCTGGGGGAAGAACTTTGTTCTAATATCCAACCTAAACCTTCCGTGACACAGCTACAGGCCATTCCCTTGGATTCTGTCATTTGTCACCACAGAGAAGAGATCTTGTCTGCCCTCCCTTTTCCTCTCATGAGAAAGTTGTAACTGCAGTGATGTGTCTCCTCAGTCATCTTTTCTTCAGGATGAAGAGACCAAGTGTCCTCAGCCACTCCTCATGGCCCTTTACCATGTTCATTGCCCTCCTTTGGATGCTCTCTAACAGATTAATATCTTAATTATACTGCAGTGCCCAAAATTGCACACAATATTTAAGGTGAGGCCGCCCCAGTGCAGAGCAGAGTGGGACAATCCTCTCTCTTGCCTGTTTGGTGATGCTTTGTCTGATGCCCCCCAAGACACAGTTGGCCCTCCTGGCTGACAGGGCACTTCTGACTCAGATTCAACTTGTCGACCAGGACCCCAAGGTCCCTTTCCGTGGTACGGCTTTCCAGCATCTCATTCTCCAGTATGTCTGTACATCCAAAATTATCCTGTCCCAGGTGCAGAATCTGTCACTTCCCCTTGTTGTTCAGTCCTTTAATTTGGGCTGTAGTGACATGACCGCCAAAAATAATCTTTGAAAAAATGACTATGGGAAGAAACACTGGTGCAATAAATATGGGGAGTGAAGACTGCAGTGTCCTTACCGTTTTTGTCTGGGCGGTATGAAGCATTTGTTAACATATTGTCTCTTCTAGATACTATTTTGAGGGTAATATATTAGGAGTAGAGTGCAGTGAGCCTAGATCCCAATGAGAAAGTGATTTCCAATTTATTTGCCAGCTATTGAGAATAGTTTTCTAAGTACTTGATATGACCCATCCCCTTTTGGGAAAATAATTTAAGGATAAGATATAATGCAGCCAAACCTATGCATATAGAGAATCCTTCTATTTCAGTTATGTCCTTTTTCTCTTGTTTATGACTGTTACTTCCAATGCTTATTCTAGATACATAGGTTTAAGCATTCAGATTTTTTTACAGAACTTATCACTATTTTGAATTTCCATGTTATTTTAATATCTATTTCAATTACTTCAAGATAAAGTAAAATTTCAGCTTTGTGTAATAATTAATAACTTTGTCTTATATTAAAATAATCCCAATGAAAACACTATACTGCAGATACCACATGAGATGAGCAGTTGCTCCCAAGCTGAATTTTAGACTTCTGCATACTATGTTTGTAGCTGTCTGTTTTTAGAGTGGGAAGCTCTGATGAGCTCTAAAGCCCAGGAAGAGGGGCATCTGTTATTGTCTGTTCTCTGCAGCTAGATTTTACAGCACCCCACCATTTCAATAGCGTCATGGAAAGAGGAAAATATGCCTCCTTCAGACTTGACTGGATTCAAAATTAGCTGCTGTTATTCCTTCACAGTTCATCTGTCTCTTATTAGAAGTTTCACATCATGAGGGGGGCCTCGTATCACACATGCAGGGTTGTCATTTTTGTCAATTTGGTCATTATATTGGCTTTGTGGCAAAAAATTCTGAACGTCTTCTGGGTTTTAAACTCTGCTTGACATAACTTATGGCATATTTCACTGGTTTCAGAAAGTAATAAGAATTTCAGGTCTGATATAAGTCATGCATCTTATGAAGTTTCTCTATTTTCAAAATAGCCTTTCTACACATAACTTATTTTTAAAAGTGTCTTTAAATTTAAACCAAAAGGCATGGCATCATATGAATAGCTCTTGGAGAGACAACTTTTGTCTTTCTGAATTTGGCACAGAAATGGTGTAAGTATTGTCACATAACAACTTCCCCAATTAACATAAATAGCATATGCTCAAATAGCTTTTGTTCCTAGTAAGGAACCCACAGAAATTGTTTGATTTTTTAGATACATGAAACATTTTACTAGTTATCCAATATGTTTATCTGGAAGTTGCTATTTCCATATTAATAATATAAAGAGCATTGGAAAGCACAGTTATGAAAAGAGATTTGCCATCTTCAGCATTTCAAGAGAAAGACATGATTAATTTGCTGAATTGAAAGATGAGTTACCTGAAAGTAAACATTCAGGTTATGTATATAAAATACTTTCCCACCATTCCTGCTTTCCTCCAGGTTTCTAGAAAATTATTAGTATATATAGATGTTTAATATGCAATTATATTTTCATAAGATTAACCCAAGAATGTGTGGGGTTTTTCACTTTAAAAGAAGGATGTGGAAAGGTTGTTGTTTACTGCTTCATTTTCTTGTTCTGATAATAACCCCCTGCATTTCTCTTTCCTCTTCAGACATAATGCCCTAACATTACTTTTGATACAGCATTGTATCATTCTAAACCAAATATTGCTTTCAAACCTTTTTTTTTTTTTCTGAGGTAGTAATCATGTCTTGAAAACAAGTGTTTGGTGCTAGAGGAAAGAATGCTGTTGGAAAAAGAAGCTATTTCATATGTTGGTGAAATAGATATAAGCCTTACGCTTTTTATCTAGAAATTTCTAGTATATACTGCAAATGTTAAGAAAGCAGCTCTTAGAAGCTAATGAATATATTTATGAGAATATAATATAAAACACTGTAAAAGTGAAAACAAGAGAGAAATTACTTACTTTTAGTCATTTTACATGTGTGTACTATTGCATTAACCCAGGGAAGTGTTATCTCCTGAGTGCTAGTCTTAGCCAAGCACTTGAGAGAAAAGTCTGATGAAATTTCTCGAATTAATTTGAATTCTTTCCTCAGTTAAAAAAAAAAAAAAAATAAAAAAAAAAAAAGGCAGAGAAGAACCAGGAACATCTTGATAGAAAAGTATTATTTTGAAATCAGTAGGCGTGGAGCTGCATTTATAGCAACCTGACTTTCTGAGGAAAAATCATTAAAATACTGTTATTATCCATTTTTATGTCAATCTTAACTTTCTTTCTAGAGCTGTGTAAGTCTGTACTGACATTCAAAAAAATTCCCAGGAGCATGACTTTGACATACTAAGGTCTTCCTTCTTCTAACCCTGCTATCCAGCTGTCTACCTACTCTTAATTTCTTCTCGCTGATTTAAGAAAGAATACACTGCTTCTCTATTGACTAGGATTTTCCAAGTATTAAAACAAATAGCTAAATTTTTGATGATAAGTGAAAATTAGAAGATGGAATTGAGAACTGACATCAAGTGCCCTTGCATTTCCTGAAGACTAACTGAACCAAGTATAATTTCATACAATAAAATGCAATAAGAGAATGTTTGCTGGTTGTTTTCCTAACCACTCATGGCTCCTGTGGTAGTTTCATTCCAAGCATTTTTTACTGAGATAATATTTTGCTGGTTTTTTGACACACAGAGGTGCTACCTCCATCTGATATGGGGGAGTTATAGCTAAGCTCACATTACTGTTGCTCAAATTTGTATAGGAAAATTGACCCTCAGAGTACACAACTGTATGTAGTCTCCTACACATATGCAGTCTTTGGAAATGATGCATCAGACAACACCTACTGCACGTATTTATTTTGCAATCAGCAACCATTAGTTTTCGTCACACATTTTGGCATTCTCGTTTGTGGTAATTCTGGTCATTGTGCATGAGAGAAGAGGAATAATTTCATATTCTTTATAAATTTATTACTAATGTGCATTAGTCACATATTATCACTGAAAAAATACCTCTGATGTATTTTTCTCGTTTCCCAGCAGAATTTTCAATTTCAGAAAGCTGCCTGTGTTATAAATGGATATTTTGTTTCCTAATGCAACAGAATACAAATTTGTAATTAAGAGTGAGAGGAACAAGTTTCTAATTTTATTTCTTATTTCCATTGTTGGAACACAATATTCAAGCATAGCTCAGTCCTTGTCTTGTTAAAGAATTTTACATAGTACTTGGTGGCTGCTGAAGCCATGCAATGCTTCTGCTCTCTAAAACCGCCTGATGCTCCTAGAGACACTGGTGGATTCTTGCAGCAGGGAAAGGAAATAGTCTTATATACACCAATTACCTCCCTTCAGAGATGAATGATTTATTTCTATGATAAAAAGCTCTTTTATCAATACTTGCATTATTCCAAACTCATTTTTACATCATTTATCTAGAATAATAGCAACCAAAATCTTCATGCTGTTCCTCACTTGATAACTGTGCAGTCTGAAAATATTTTAAAGAGGATCATGAAAACACCAGCATAGGAAGGAAAGATCATTATGAATTCAGATGTGTTTAGTTGTCACCTGTATGTTTGCTTTAGAAGTACCAAGGCTACATTTCTCTCTCCATTCACTCCCACTGCCTGCATTTTCCCCTGTGCCTTCTTATTTAGAAGAGAATGTGTTAATCTGCATTAAAAAAAAAAAAAAGAAAAGAAAAAAAGAAAAGGAGTAGCCTTTATTTCCTGTGATTTTCTGCAATTTTCCTTCAGATTCAAACCTCTAAATTATATAGGGAAATATGGTGCCACATTCACATGCAAACTATTTTTAGAGAACATGAATAATTACACCAGATGGTTGTTTAATTCTCTTGGCATTATCTCTACTGTACATTTATGGCTTAAAGTAATATTTCCTTACACTTTTCAATATCTGTGGAAGGTCACAAGTAAGTCCTGTTTCATTATTTACTTCTGATCCCTTTTATAGACATATTTCAATGCTACAGCTGTTGGTGGGCTACAGAGATGCTGATCCACAGTCTTCTATTAAACTATTCAGCTCTTAGAGCCAAAGAAATGTTCATAAGAAAACATTATATCTTTGACAGCAGATTGTTTAGTGTTTTATATACAAAGAAGCACTACTCATTCTGTGATCACCTTCATTTAATCTTCCAGGATTTACTAAAATTACCCCTTTCAATTGCATCTTCATTTTATGCAGCAGTGAAAACAAGAGAGGTGTTTCTTCACATTCTGTGTACCTTGACTGCTTTCTGAGTTGCAGAGGAAATTTCTGCACTTCAGTCTGTTCGGTTGCTTAGTGAAATTGCCTAGGCAATTACTCCCTTTCAAATTCCTAAACATTTGGACCAGTGTAAAAGATTTATTCTTTAGGTGTTATTTCTGAAAACCACAGATTGTTATGTGTCAAAGTTAATTCGACTGATGTAGAAAGCTTAAAAGCACATGTTCTCAGGGAGTATCTGACATTAGACTGTCGAGAATAAAAATTTCATATCAGAAACACTTTTGAATTGTATTTTTGTTCTGCTCTGGAACAAAAATAAAATTTTTCAGACACTTACATAGGAAGGGAAATATATCAAAGTATCTGGAGCTGGCTCGAAAACTCAAGTAATTCTGTTTAATAAGTGTATTTATAACCCATGTTGCTTAGAGAGCTGGCCTTAGTCATGGAAGCCATCTGTTATGCTTGATTCCTTAAATTTTGATCCAGTATTTCATTGGAGAAGTCAGAATAAGCCTTTGCTTTTGTTAGCATGCATCAGACTAATGTCCTAACTGTGGGTTATAGAAACATTTTGGCTCTAATGAATATGTTGGTGTATTTTCATTTTGTTAGAAAGGTCCTGATAGTTCATCTAAGTCTGGGCTATGGAGGCATGTGAGAGAAAAGAGAAATCCTGGTGATTTTTGACCCTTCTGAACCTGGAAGCATCAGAGCAGCCCAGTAATTAGCTCACACTCAGAAAAACTAGGCTATATTCAGCATAAAAAAATTACATTTGGCTGATTTCTCCTTCTATATATTCCTGTACACCTGCAAGTTAAGTGCAATAAGCAAAAAAATTTGCACTTCATGCAGCAATTGACCTTTTATTATCCTCACCCAGAACAGAATGTCTGGGCTATGAAAAGAAACATAGTTTAGGACAGTTTAGAGAGGGGAGGTGTGGAGGTTTGACCCTGAATAAACACCTGATGTCCAGCAAAACTCCTTCAAGGCCTTTCCCTTCCCCTTTTTCGCCTTCCAGAGGGAAGGAAAAAAAAAACCAGCTCGAAATTTATGGCTAGAGATAACCAAAAGAGAAGCTTTGATTAATACCATGGGCAAAGCAGAACTTAGAATAATGCTTAAATTTATTACTAACAAACTAAAAACTAAAA
>JAWWEE010000122.1:60312035-60359564 GCA_035221455.1 Xenops minutus | reverse complement strand
CATGAGAGACCAATTAATTTTAGTTTACACAGAAATCTCTCTCTCAAGGCTATAGACCATCTTTATCAGCCTGTTTTACCATAACTTGGCATGAGAAACCCCAGCTTCTCACAGGTGGCTGGGCCAAACACAGACCAAAAATACCTACATAGAATGCTACTCGAATACACATGGATACAGAGGGATAATGATAAAACGGGCCAGTGTCATGTTAGCTGGTCAGTACACTTGTCTGGCCATGTCCTGTGCCTGATCACTGCAGTCTGTCCTGCATTCTCATCAAACTCCATTTCTAACTATTCTGAGTGAACCTGTGTGTGAAGCGTGTCTGGATGCCATTATGTTGAATCAGATCACAGGTCCCAGGTTCCATGTGCCTGTGGTGAAACAAGTGGAGAGAGCAGAGCACATGTATTTTTTGTGTGGGTGTAGTTGACACATGACCCCTAGTAAAGATCAAGCTGAATGAGCTGGTGGATAAGAGTTTTAGTACTTTGGTTTTGGAGTGGTCATAAGTCTGCGACAAGTAGCCAATAGATGAGTGGCTGGCAGTTGGATACTGAAGGGAGCACTTGGGATCCAACTCAGACACTGGAGAGACAATAGGGACTGGTGGACAGATGCTGGTGAGGTTTAAGACTAGAGGTCCCTTAGTATGTGTGTGTCTGTGGGCATGGGGCAAGTGGGAGACTAAGGTCTCCAGAAGCCAATTAGTGAGTAGATGAACTAAGGACACTTCCTACAAGTATCTGGAGTGCTTATGTGTGTGTTTGAGGGCGGAGTGGCTGTTGTTGTGGGTGTGCAAAGGCTTTCTGTATCAATAACTGCAGTGGAGCTGCGGACTTCAGGGACTCTTGTGCTCAGGTGACAACAGCTGGGGTCCAGGTACAGCTACTGTATGGACTGTGTATGTCTAAGGCCTGCTTAGGCCACTGGGGGGGTCCACATTGTGTATGTTGAGATGTGTACATATATATATAATTTACACTAAAAGGCTTTCATCCTGATCAGCCAGGTAGAAAAATGAGGCCACTCGTACTGTTTGCATTTGCAAGAGGCCAGTTTTCTCTCTGTGTTGTCTGGTGTGACTGGCCATGTGTAAATGTATGCGTATTATGTGTAAGTGTGCAAGTGTGTGTATATGTGTATGCTCAGTCTCACTGTGCCTGGATATTGCGACACAGAGCCACAGCACCTTTGCCACTGTTGGGTTACTGGATTTGGCAAGCATCTCTAAGGAGCTTTACAGTTAAAAGCTTCAGTGTCTCTGGAGCCATCACAGATCATTTCATGTGGGTGTTGGCAAGTTTAACTAAGTTCTGGAAAAAAACCCCAAAAATCAAAATAAAAGAAAGTGTGATGTATTATACTGTCCCACTGAGATAGAATATATACATTCTCCTGGCTTTCTGAAGAACATTAAATTAGTATGTTAGTAATTCTTTTTCTCCCAAGGAACAAAGCTTGTATTATCAGCAAATAGAAAAATATCTTTCTGCAAGGCTATACAGTATTTTGTCTGTACATGGTACAGTCCCCCATGTACAGTGATGAACTCTTGTAGCACTGAATGTTTTTGAGGAAAAAAACCCCAAAAAACACCACCACCCCCCGCCCCCCCCCGAGAAATAGAAGATGAGGGTTACTATTTTGCAACAACATTGTTGGGGGTTCTGTGCAAGTTATGTGAACTATGATCATCAATGTGTTGCAATTTCAATAGGTAATCATGTATCCTTGTTATTCTCTGGGCAAAAAGAATAAATGCAAAAAAAAAAGGTGGAAAATTGCACTAAGTTAATGTATTCTTGTGAAAAAAATAGTAATGAGAACTGAAAGTTATTTACAAAAAAGCAAAAATCTGTTCTGCTGCCTTATGGGGAGTAATCACAGAAACAGTTAAAATAGTTTGAACTGAAATGTCAGAAAGAAAGGAGTTGCCTCTCTTCATAAAGCAAACATTTCATTGATCCCTTGAAATTGTATATCACAAAAGGAAAAGCTTGCAGCCTTGGAGGAAACAAGTCTCATTTAAATGACTACATGAGTGAGACCAAGTCCTTCAAAGGCTTTGTCTCCTTTATAAAGTTCTGTTGGCACAACTTTGGTGGTTCATAATGACTCAGACATTCCAATGCAGTAATGCCTCTAAAGGCTCAGAAAGAGGCAGTCATGGCAAGTAGAACAAATCCTTTGGCAGTGAGGTTTAGTGGTAGCAGACTGATTTGGCTCCCCTACATTAAGCCTTCAGCTGAAAACACTGATAAATTCAAGAAACTCAGGTTTTGTACATAGTGTAAACATACCTTCTGTATCCGAGTTGGGTGTTCTTCCAAGACAGATCTATCACAGAAGTTTATCCAGAGGAAATGTCACCTTCAAAGTCAGTGCAAATGTAGAAGAATTAACTAATTTCTCGTTAGAAAGAAGGCCCCCATGTCGTCTCAGAATAACACTCAAATCATTAAGAGTACAGATGCCAGTCTCTCACTTCTAATGTGCACTGAAAGAGACCCTTCAAAAAGAAAGCTTGGAAAACACTTTGTATTTTTTTTTTTTTTGACTTTTTCTCGGGGATCAAGCTGTTAAATTTTTCACAGGTGGTTCAATTGCATGTTTTCCTCATTTTTCTGGGCATACTCTGGAGTCTGATTTGCACAGGTGCAGAGTACACACAGCTGTAAATGAAGTCAAAGAAAGCTATGCTGTGGACACATGAAATGCTCTATGATTCTAAAATGAAAAGCATTTTTAGCATTGTAAAGCCATATATTGAACTACTGCACTGAATTTTTCAAGGATAAGGAAATGATGAGCCAGAGACGCACACCCGGAGAAAAATCTTGCATGAAAAATTGATGAAATTTGGCCAAATTATATGAAAGTGAAACTCCAGTTTCGTATAAGCGGGCAGTGTTAAGCATGCTTAAGAAAAGGTAACATAGTCCAAGTCTGATTTATGATTTTTTTTTTTTTTTTTTTAGAATCCTTATTGTTCATTTTAAAAACCTTTCTACTGTGGCAGAAAAAGTTTAGAATCAACTAACATAAGCTTATTTTCCATTCAAAATTAATGGCTGAGATGTTTTCCTTCCAAATACTAAAAGCACTTACAACATAAGAGAGGCTAATTGACTGTCAAATTTACATCAGTTAATGGCATTTTGCAGGTACTTAGGTTTAAAGAGCCCCACATTCGTTTTGCTCTGACCAACTCTCTGGGAGCTTTATACTCTCTTGTTAATGGAAATTGCAGTAATTGAAGAGAGAATATAACCTTTTGTAAGGTAAGAAGTGGTCATCAGTATGTTTAAATTACGGAATCGATTTTTTTATATATATATTCATGCTTAATTGCAATTTATACTTTTGAAGCTCCTTCAAAAGATTGACCATCTTTGATGGCATGCTGTCTGATCGATGGAACATCACCTTGCAAGCTGATTTAAGCATGCTGTAAAATCATTTCAGTGTTGCTAGTAATTGATAAAAGAAAATGAATATTGTTAGAGCAACACTTTGGGCAAAGAGGGAGTTAACAAAGAACTCTTGTAGAACAAACTGCACAAGAGCTTTTCTTTTAGTTTACATGATTACTTTACAGTCTGTGGAGAATTAATTAGCATGGAAAAAGTATGTAAGTGTGGAACAGAGAAGCATGGAATCCAATAATCCAAATTTACAACCTAAAGTCCAAGTCTAAGCTCTCTTGAGGTTGTAACAGAAATTGAAGCTCTATTTTCATGTAAAATGGAAGGTTGCTTAGATTTCATGGAATAAACTCACAATGCAGGCACTGCTTGGTCATAATGATTGGCCTTTTAGCTATTTTGTTCTATGGTAAGTTGCATGGTAGGCATTTTTCAAACAATAATCAAGACAATGGACAGGAAAGAAACTAAGGAAGTGGAATAAAAAATGTCAGAGGAAAAATAGGCAAGCTAATTCAAATTCATATTAGTACCATTGGAACATGCTAGAGGTATCTGCAGTGCAGTAGGTGTAATACACTGCAGCATTATTATGATGGCATAGAATCCTGAATCTCTTACCTACCTGTGTCCAAAGAGAATTAAACCTAAAAGAAAATACTTCTTTGGGAATTTTTTACATCCAAATATGCAAAGATAGACTGGACAGACAAGTTCCTTCAAGGCATACCCTTTCATTACTTGTATGTAAACATAAAACTTTTATGCTGTATATAAGTACATGTATATAAGATATGGCTTTGGAGCACATATCTTACATAGGAACAGTGTTCTATTGCTGTTTGGAAGGGAAAAACTTTGATCAGATTTCACTGTAAAGATTTTCAGAGAATCATCTATTTAAAATTGGTTTGGGAGATCACAAAACAACTTTGTCAACAAATGAAAAGCTGTTTACTCCTCCTTCTAGTGTAATTCCTCTTTCTTGTCATATTTGGCCAAATTTCATGTCAGTGAAAGTCATATAATCATATAATCAATGTGGCAAATTCAGGAGAGAGGAGGAAATACAGTAGGAAGGAAAAAGATATTTTCATTTGTTTTACTTTTACTCCGCTGATGTGGAATAGTGGGTAGCAGTTTCTGCATTTTGGAAAATAGTTAAACTGGTCTCAAAAAATCTTTCAAAAGTATATCTTCACCAAAAGCAGTTTTGGTGTATCCTGGAGGTCTTTTAAGAGAAAATAAGGCATTATTGTATCTCTTGGTGAAAATCTTTAAGAAAATATTTGAACATATTGGAGTATCATTGGACTATTGGGGAAAATACATTAAAAAAATAAAACTTTTTTGTTTGTTTGTTTGTTTCCTAGTATATTTTTCAGATAGTTGTGCTTGAATCAGGAAAGTTCAGTAGAGTTTAAGGCAGCCAAGGCAAGTAGAAAGGCAATGTACAGTGCAGATATTGGGAACAGTAAATGATAGGATGCTTTTATCTCAGTCAATTTTTGGTTGATATAGTAGGAATGTTATCCTTCAAATGGAATGTAAAGGTACTGACTTCTTAAATTAACTTTACTTTTTGCTCACTTACAATCTCTGACAAGTAATAGTGGAACACCAGTTGGGGTAACTACATCCACTTTAGGAAAAATTCCCATTATTTTAGCAGGTGTGGTTCTGTTTCTAAATCATAATATAACCCCTCTGGGATTCAGGAAGTCTATGGCTTACTTTGCTTTAAAAAGTAGAGGTGGAAAATACTCCTGTATTCTGTATTCTGCTGTCTTTCTCCATATTATGTTTCTATCTCTCCATGTCAAAATTGGAGTTGTTGGCTTTTGACACCCATTTCCACTGCTACCAAAGCATGAGCAGTAACACTGAGAGCAGAGAGCTGAGGGGTAAGGCATATATATGTCTTGGGAATTATCCTGCAGTTTACTTTTGTGGGGTTGATTAATTCATTTTTGGAACCATTAAGTATATTAGATATAATTGCATCATATCAGTCATTATGTTTCGTCAATGTGGACTGTCCTAGGACCCAAATGTTTTATTTTTGCTCTCCTTTTGGATAGTTTGTAATGTTTCCTTCGGTCTTTTAAAGCAACTAGGAGGCAGGTGTTGTTACTTTCAGTAACTACTGTTACTTTTCAATATCTGGAAGAAAGGACACAGAGAATGAAGAGACTAAGGGGAAGGAGTGTTGGACCTTATTGTGTTTGTTATTGCCCAGTAGTCCTGAATTCATCTTTTATGAATATTAACATCTGCTCTTCTCTCTTTAGAAAATGTTGATACTCTGACACACATATGAGTGATAAATTGAATATTTCTTCAACTGTAAACATTATGTTAAATTACTTGAAAAGAACTACTCTTCAAACAGTTTTGACTCTTTAATATTTGAATATTCTACATAACAAACAAAAAATCCAAAATCCCAAACCAAACCAAGAAAAAAACCAACCAAACAAAAAAAATCAAAATCCCAAACCAAACCAAGAAAAAAACCAACCAAACAAAAAAAAATCAAACCCAAACCAAATCCAAAAATCCTCTCAAAAGCCCAAACAACAAAAAACCTCAAAACAAAACACACAAAAAACCAAACCAAAACCAACCAAAAACCAAATACCAAACCACCCAAAAAACAAAACCCACAAAAACCCCAACACCCCCACTGTAAGAATTTCACTGGGCAGTTTTTCAAATTAATGCAGTTTAATTATTACATTAACTTAATGGCTATTTTCCCCTACTTTAACTACGTTAAATGTGCCGGCAATAATGAGCTTCTAATGCTGTCTCTTTCAAGTCTCAGAGGCATCTTTAGAGCTCTGCTTATCTCCTGGATCATAAAGCTGCATAATTTAGTATTCAAACAATTAATTTAAAACTGAAACACTTTGAATTACCGTAAAATTAATCAGGAAAAAAAAAAAAAAAGAGAGAAATCTTAGCATGCCCATTTTGTTTATCTCTATTTGGCAAATTGGAAAGTGTAAAACAAATAAAACTTTACAAGAATCTGCTTTTGACTTGTGAATCAGCTTCTATAATCATAAATATATCCAAAACTAAAAAGGACATTTTTAAAACCTTTTGCAAAAAAAGGTTTCTCATGGCTATTAAACTAAGATGATTCTTCTGATGGAACAAACCTTTTAAATTTTTCCATACCATTAACTTAAATAGAAACACTTTAAAAATAAATTGTCATTTCTAACTTATTTCCAAATTTGCAATACACAAATGTGGTTGGTGTATGCTGCCCTATTAAGTGGCTAAATTCCAATTATTCAGCAACCTACAGCACTGTATCATTTAATATTTTAAAATATTTCTGCACTTAAAATATGTTTTATTTTCTTTGCTCTAAGTGCATTTATTCCTTGTAGGTTGGACTATTGCTAACCAAGGAAGAAAATTACAAGAAGAACTTGGATTTAGTTCTTGCCTGTATCATTTCTAAGACCTGGATTTCATAAAAGGCTGATGTGCCTAATGTAGTAGAGTACCTTATCTACATACCAAAATGTCAGTTTTAAGCCCGTGATTTAGGCCCCTAGGACCATCACAATTTCCAGGGAACAGTTGGTTACCAAAGTAACTTCTCTCATCTTACTTGGGATGACTTTATCTGATCTAATGTCCATCTATAATCAAGAGAGTTGTGGGTACTTCTGATCTAATCTGTTTTAGGAGGATTATACATGACTATATGTGGTCAAATGAATCTCTGTCCAGAAATCTTTTATCTCCATTAGGAGGGCTGCTTAGTTACCAGGACACATAGAGATACTATTTAAATCCAGACCCTGTCCCTAAGATAAGATATGTTATTCATGGTAACAGAAACTCTGTCCACTCTGAATCATGATCTGTGTTTTAATTTTCCAACTACCTTTTTCAAGGAATTGAGTAGGATTTTTTTCTGTTTTGCCTTATTTCTCGTCAAATTTCTCCAGTATATGTTTCATATAACACAAAGAATCCCACTTTTCCACCTGTATGCCCTTCCTAACACTAAACTGCAAAATCATACATTTTGTTTGTATCTTTCACAAGTGGTTTGCTCTCTCTGCTGCATTCTTTATTGTGACTTTCATAGTCTCGATGGAGGTTAGTTATTTCCTAGGTTAAACTGTCCTGGGAAGAGATAGGCATTGGAAACCTATCTGAGTTAGCTGGGTATATATTTTTGTGTCTCCTATTTCATAGGTGATTTCTCTAATCATTAGGCAGTTGTAGACTTAATACCATTAGTATAATTGTCCTTTATATTTAAAAAAATTATCATAGCATAGAATCATAAAAAATCCTGATATGGAAGGGATCCACAAGGATCATTGAAGTGATTATTTGTACTGGACAGCACAAAGAATCACACCATGTGCTTGAAAGCATTGTCCAAAAGCTTCTTGAGCTCTGTCAGTGCTGTGACCACTTCCCTGGGTAGCCTGTTCCAGAGCTTAACCATTCTCTGAGTGAAGAATATTTTTCTAATATCCAGCCTAACCCCCCCAACAAAGTTTCATGCCATTCCCTTGCGTCTTGTCACTGGTGACCAGAGAGAGGAAATCAGCACCTGCCCCTCCTTTTCCCCTTGTCAGGAGGCTGTAAACTGCAGTGAGGTCTGCCCTCAGTCTCCTCTTCTCCAGAGTGAAAAAGCCAAGTGACCTGAGCTACTCCTCGTGCGGCTTCCTCTCTAGACCCTTCACCATCTTCATAGCCCTCATTTGGATGTTTTCTAATAGCTTTATATGGCTCATGGCCATGCTCTATTTAGCAGAATAAAGCTAGAATAAAGCAGAATAAGCACAGCAAACCTTCTGATTAAAACCAGAACATATTGAACTCCTGCAGGTTTAGTTAATAGCTGAGAAAAGTTTAGGATTCCAATTTTGTGCATTTTATCACAAACAATGTTAATAATAGTACACTTTAGCCACCTAAAATTCTGATATCTGACCTGAGATAACCATCTGCTGTTTCTCTATGATCCTGCTTATGTAAGTGCTACTGACCTCCAAGATCTCTTTCAAAAATAGTAATAGTTAATCTAAAGGTGATATTTTTAGAGCTCTTACCTACTAGTTCTGCTATAACACCATCTTCTGAGGGTGTTAATTTTTGAGCTTTTAAATTTCCCATAAAGAAATAAAGGAAAACTATTTCATGATAGATGCCAACTGAAACATTAAAATTTTATGAAGTTGAGTGGTTTCTGTATGATCAAATAGCTGCACTCTCAGGATTATGATTTGTCACCCATGATCCACTATGGGCCTCCCCTACTCCAGCTGTTGTAGTACGTAAGTCTTAGGCTTGTGGTGCACTGCTAAAAGTGAGCACATGAGCATGTGTACTCCACCTAACAGTTTAAGGCAGTTATATCTGACATAAGCTGTGTTTGAACTGTCATTTTGTTGGAGAACAGCATGTTTTGAAGGCCATCTCCCTGTTGTATCCACTTACTACACATTGGTTTGGGTCAGAGAAAGTTTTCAGTACACAGAACGTAGACTCCTTTCAGATGTTAGAGCTCTGTTTCAGGTGTGCAGAGATGGGCACCACTGTTCAGATCTTTGGACAGTTAAAAAAAAAAAAAAGTGCAGCGGGGACATTTGAGTTGTGTGGGATCTGAAGAAATTCAGGCCAAAAGTGCAGTGCGGACATTTGAGTTGTGTGGGATCTGAAGAAATTCAGGCCATAGTAAAACTCCCCAGCTACATATGATATGGACGTGAGGCCCTGAGTGTCAACTGCTTTGATCTATTGACCTCTTTTTTTTACCCATCAAGCTACTTGCTTATACAGACAGACCCACAGAGAAATCTCAATCACAAATAAAAACCAAACATGATGTTTCAATTTGGTGGAACAATACATAGCAAAAGACTTCTTTCCTTTATAGGTTCTTGTAGTACCCCTACTGTTATCATGTGAGAGCAAATTCCAGAAGAGCACTAGCACTCTAATTTCACTGATGTCTTATCCACACTCTGCCGTTTTCTTCTTAGGCAAAGAACTGCACATGCAGTGCTTTGTTTTGACTTCTTTTTTGGTTACTTAATTTATTTTATTTTGTTTAATTGCCTGCTCTACACTGTGTTTGTATTACAGTAAACAGGTTGAAGAAAATATATTTTGGTTTCTGGAAAAGAAGGATCAAATTTTGAGGGACCTGAACTCCCATGTGAAATTTTGACACCTTTTTTCTAGTCAGGGGAATGTTAACAATTGAAAGCAGGTATTAAAAAAAATTCCATTATGTGAAAATCTGAATGTGTTTTGCCTTTTATTTCTACCTCGGACAAAACAGAAGAAGAAACATTGGAATGTATGGTAAGTTTGAAACTGCAATTTGCATTCATCTTTAGTAACCAGTAAATAATGTTTATGTAGTTTGCTTGCTCTTTTGTGTTCAGCATTAATATTTTTCAAGTCCTTTGCCTTAAGCTTATTTGTACAGATAGAAAGTTAGAGATAATGAGGAAAACTCAAAAAACAAAGTGAAAAATGGGTCATTTTCTTAATGCTGAGATTCAGAACATGGGCAAGGAGAAGGACAAGCAGCACTTCACCTACAAGAGCCACTTTTTTTCTTCTTTTTTTAATCTTTATGAATATATAAATTCACCATGAAAAATGGGGAACCTCACTTCTTTCTTTGTCATACAGACAAACAATTAAAATGAAGCTTTACATTCAAATGATACAGAGGAAGAAACAGATCTAGAAACTGCAAGTGACAAACAAAGCAAAATTAAAAATGAAAATGAAGTCTTTCTTATGGGTTGTTGCATGTAAACAATGTCAGTATGGCAAGTGTCCTGGGTCTCAAACATCTGATTATATAAAACTGTGTGGTTTGTCTAAAACTGATGTTCCTATCTGAAGGATGCAGTTCCTCTTTGATGTGCTTAGCTTTTCTACTGATTAAAAATAGGAAAAAAAAAAAAAAAAAGAAAATACAATTCACTTGAGTCCAATAGTCTTTACAACTAGTATTTAACTGTCCATAAAAAGTACTGATTCCCTTAATGAAATTACTGCTACCATTGCTTACTACCTTGAATTTAAGGGGGGAGGAAGAACCAATCACTAAGCAAACCTCATGTTACTGTTTTACCTACCTCTATTGTCCCATTATTATTTCTAATTACATATAATTAATCAGTGCCAGTTTCTGGAAAAAAAAGGCTTTGAATAGAACAAGATGAAATAGATGAAACCTACATGCTTAAATGGTAACATGGATCTAATATAATTCCTCACAAAAAGTTACATTATAAAGTTTTCATTTAATTCAACCAAATGTTTCACTCTAGAATGTGCAGACTATCAAAATATTTCTTAATGAGGGAAATTAATCAGTTGTACAGATATTCATGCTTCATTTAGAACAACTAAAACAAGAGGCAGAAAACAGTGATGGAGGAATATTTGCTAAATTCCTGGTCTTTTAAAAGAATGTTTAACATGCATGATGACTAAAGAACTTGCACTTCTCTATGAAGTCTTCAGCACAAGGTTCACAACTTTGGTTTTTAGAAACATCAATCAAGTTCATCTCACAATTCCTCCTGGGTATCAGATGCAAAGAGTCAAGCATGGCAAATGCTAAGTAATAAAAGAAGAACAGTTTTGGATTTCTCCCCCCTGCCACCGCCCTCAGTATTTTTTTTAATGAGAAGCTGTTGACTGCTAGGAGTCAATGGTGTCCATCATGACAAGTTCCTATTTCAGTTTTTAGTACCTACAAATTTCAAAATTGCAGCTGTGATCTGCTTTGGCTCATTGCTGACAGGACATTGCAATCCCAAGATGATCCCAAGGGGAGCGTGAGGCCAGGAGCTTCCGGTCACAACTGCCAGGCAGGGTCCTCACTGTCATGGACACAGACCCACCATGCCTCAGCAGAGAAGGTCCGGTGACAGAAATCAGGGTCATCCAGTAGGACAAGGATAATCAGGCACCAGCAACAAAGGTAATGTCTAAAAGAGGTAATGAGTAAAAGAATAGAGATTTAGGTTAGATATTAGAAAGAAATTCTTTACTGTGAAAGTGGTGAGGCACTGGAACAGGTTGCCCAGAAAAGCCATGGATGACCCATCGCTGGAGGTGTTCAAGGCTAGGCGAGATGGAGTCCTGAGCAACCTGTCTAGTGGAAGGTGTCCCTGTCCATGGCAAAGGGGTTGGAACTACACAATCTTAAAGGTCTCTTCCAATCCAAGCCATTCTGTGATTCTATGACAGTTCAGGACCAAGGACAAGACAGAATGTTATAACAGGGTCAAGGTCAGGGTGAGGTTGGTGCAAGACCAGACACTACAACACTTACCCACCGCAAAATGCAGGTCCTGAACTTGCATGCAGCCCACACTGTGCAGGGGGAGAACAGCAGTGGCCCTCTCACCGTTCCTTCACACACCTATGATATATCAGAGCTTATCTCCAGTACAGGTAGATAGAGCCCTTGGTGCTGGGACACTGTTGAAGAGGCTAATTACAGACAATGATGGTTACAAGCTGATCAGGGCAATTGAAGCTTGTTCGTGTGCTCAAGACAGGAAAGAAATAATTAAAAAAAAAGCTTCAGTTCTTGTCTGAAATGACTCCTCTTTTGAAATATAATTGAACATGCGACTGAAAAATGTGAAGCTATGTTTAGAGATGAAAAATGAAACAAGACATTTTGTTTGATATACTTGGCTGAATATTATGTTTTGAACTTTAAATTAACTTTTTCAAGGTTTTGAATTCTCTTTCATAGGCAATCTGGGTACTGCTTTGTTTTGGGGTTTTGGTTTTGGCTGTTTTATTATTATTATTATTATTATTATTATTTATTTTTGCTCTTTCTTTATCAAGCTCTTGACTAACCTATATGTACTTTTATCTCTTCAGGGTGATTACACAAAAAGTTCTAGATATAAATTTTCATTTATAAACTTATTTTTTTCTGACAGTGGATATGAGCTTTATCAATGAGCGAATTTCTATAAAACGTTCCCAATACAGGTAGCTTTGCTGTGAGTCATGAACTGTAATGCTGACGCTGCTTTCAATTACTTAATTGCCACACTTATAATTGTAGAGTGGGTAATATAGTTATGAACTGCATTTTCACCCACAGCTCCTTTGTGAGTGTAATAACAGTGGAGGGATTTTTTTTTCCGCTTTAAATAAGATTTTTCAGTGCAGTTTCAAAGCTTCTGTAGCGAAAACTGCAATAAAGTAACACTTACAACTAAAGATAAATAGGTATTTGGAAGCTGTAGTTTTTTAAGGTAAACCAAAACAATTTACATCAAATAAAAAGTGTGAAATTGCGGGGGTTTTTTGTTTTGGGGTTTTTTTTGCAATACCACAAAGCAAATACTAAGAAATGTGAGGAAAATTCAATTCCAATAATTTGGTTCACTGCATATTTGCAATATAAAAAGTTTATTTTTCTGGTTTTGAATTTTTTGACTCTTTCTTTTTATGTATACATAAATAAATATGTATTTACTGCTTTGATGCTATTTTGATTAAATCTGAAACTCAGAGAAACAAATTAGTAGACTATTTACCAGTCAACACACAATAAAGAAATTTTTCTTTTAAAATTTAAGTTCACTTAATTTTGATGTTCCTTTTTTAGGTATTGTCTGCATAAGACTAAATTTGAAGAAAATGAACCCAAGTAAATAACTACATTAAAAATCTCCTTTTTATGCCATACAAATTCATTACATTTTCCAACTCATCAAAATGCAACAAAAAAATATGATTTTCCAGTATTTATGTTTTCAGGCCATGCATTTAAAATAAATTCACTTAATTTTCTGGTGCCTATCAACTCTTTGCTCAAGGTAGTGTGTTTTAAGCAATTTATACACATGAAAAATATTTTTGCAGTGCGTCTCAGAATTTAGGTTATAGACAGCACTGCAGCTTCTTTTTGGGAATTGGTGAGAATGATTTTCCAAATAATTGGAATGCTTCAAGTGAGCATAAGCATATATTTTTCTTTAGGAATAATGTGCTTCAGCATAATACAGTTCAAGAACTGAGATCCTTAACTGCCATTGAACCCAAGTTCCCCATGTTAGCCTGTAGTATACCATTATTTTAATCCTATTATAAAAATTACTTATAAATAGGAGAATTATGAAATAGTAAGATCCACTTCAAATATTGTTCAATGGACTTTGACAGAGAACATGACAAGAGGAATGTGTCTTCTTTATTCCATATTTTATCTAGTATGTCATGTGATTAATATAAAACAGAACAGCAAGTTTCTTTAAAGCTGTAAGTGCCTGTGGGTCTGCCGAAGCTTTTGTTGGTACTTCTGATTGGTACAGACTGAATAAACCAGAATACAGACTACAGAAGTGTAGGTCTTTCTTTCACTGAACTGGCCCTCTAAGTGTTATCTCGTGTGGGACTGTACAGAGGTCTGCCCATGGCCTGAGCACTGTGTTGCAGCCCATATTATCTGTTCCTGACAGGCAAACTTATTTACTGTCTTCATGACCTGAGCCTTTATGGGAAGTTTTTCATTTATTCCTGAGATGTTATGTTCACCCAATGCAAAGGTGGATGACAAATGCAAAAAAAAAAGAAAGGTCCTTATAAAAAGCAAACTGCTTCAGGTTTTCTAAATATCACAAAGCAAAATAAGTAGCTGAAGTGTAAACAGACAAGATTATCTGGGTTGTCAAAATAGAACTATTACGTGTTGCAAGGACAAGTATATATAGTGGCAAAGACTGCATCTCTTTTCTGTCAGTACAAATACATTTAGCATTCTTCCTGAGGGAAAAAACTGTGTTAAGTTTGGGATTACTGTAAAGGGAGGTCTATCTGAGAAACTGTTTATGTATATTTTCTTATAGCATAGATGTTTACAGAATATCCAGTAGCTGACAGTGAAACAGAGCTCAGTAAACAGCATATTTTCCTGTGTGGTGGGAGAGGAGGAGAGGGAATAGGGATGATGCAGTGAAGATTTTCCACCTTCTTCATGCCATATATTGGCTCAGGTATGACATGTTCTCTATCTTCTCGATGAACTGTGGAGAATATTTCCCTTTCCAACACCGGTGTCTCAAAGAGTGGTACTACACTGAAGGAGGGGTTACCCATATCTCAGACATTTCTTACAAGACCTTAAGACCCTGCCTTCACAGCTCCCACAGTTCTCTGCTGATTTATACTGTTCTCCGCTACTCTATCCCCAGACCCAAGGCTTCAGTGCTGTTTATTACAGAGTGAGAAGAAATGAGGCTTCAAAATCTCTGCTTTCTTCAGTCCCCACAGCTTACAAAATACTAATAGAAGGAAACTGAAAAAAAAAAATAAAAATTAATTGCTATAGTTCAAAAACTTTAAAAATAGATTATTATGGTAAAGCAAAAGTGCCAGGACATTGATAACCTACATACTAACTCTCAACCCAGCGTGAATCAAAATGACAGTTACGAAGTCTTGGAAAATGGCAACTGTAATGGAAATGTCTACTGACCCTTGACTAATAGTGTCAGCAACCCAGTAGTGCTTAATTATTAAAATCAACACATGTCATACACAGTGTTTTGAACTGCACAGTTCTGATGAAGAGAAGGAAATAAAAAACAGTAGTGGCAAGCTTCCCTTCTTTATTCATTCTTCCTCTCCCTTTCTGCTGATTGCCTTCCACAGCAGAGGTAGAGGTCAGCATGACTTTTTTACAGGAGTTTGTTAGGCTGTAAACTGCGATTGGCTGTTCATGGCTTAGGCAGGGGCATGCTCACCTCTGGGCCAGAAAGTGGCTGGATGGCTGTGCCCAGAGAGTGGTGGTGAAGGGTAATACATGCATTTGGTAACTGGTCCTTGGTGATGCTCCCCAGGCCTCAGTACTGGGGCTAGGCCTCTTAAACCGTATGAGGTTCAACAAGGCAAAGTTCCAGGTCCTGTCCTTGTGTCACAACAACCCCATAAAACATTATAGGCTCAGAGCAGAGTGGCTGGAAAGCTGCCCAGTGGAATATTACCTGGGGTTACTCATTCACTGCCTGACGAACATGAGCCAGCAGTGTGTCCAGACGACCAAGAAGGACAATGACATCCTGGATTGTATCAGAAAGAGTGTGGCCAGCAGGACCAGAGCAGTGACTTTCCCTCTGTAGTTGCCACTGGTGAGTACACACCTTTAGTACTGTGTCCAGTTTTGGCCCCTTTACTTCAAGAAAGACATTGAGTTGCTGGAGCATGTCCAGGGAACGACAGTGAAGCTGGTGAAGGGTCTTGAGCAAAAGTTTGGTGAGGAGTGCCTGGGAGAAGTGAGTGTGTTTAGCCTGGAGAAAAGGAGGCTGGAGAGAGAGACCTTAGTGAAAGGAAAGGAGGTTGTAGCCAGATGAGGACTGGCCTCTTCCAGGCAACCTAGGATGAGAGGACATAGTCTTAAACTGCTCCAGGAGAGGTTTAAGTTGGACTTTAGGAAGAATTCCTTCACATAAAAGGTTATCAGACATTGGAATGGACAGCCCAGGGAGTCACCATCCCTGGAGATGTTTAAGGAGAGACTGGACACTTAATGCCATGGTCTAGTTGATGTGGTGGTGCTTGGTTGTAGGCTAGCCTCGATCATCTCAGAGCTCTTTTCCAACCTAATTGATTCTGTGCTTCTGTAGTGAGGTGGCAACACTCCAGAATTTATTAAGGTGGATGTGGAAGTGCTGGATCTCCTGTGAAAGCAAGATCTGTGTTTCAGTGTCAAGGCCAGAGTCCATCCAAGATGAACCAAACAGTTACACTTGGGCAGTAGTAAAGGGGAACTCTTCTATCGAACAAAAGAAGAGACCAGCTCGGTCAGCGTCATCTAAATCAGTAGGCACCATCCAGAGCAAGTGAATTTTGGGAGGAGACCACCCTAACGGCAGTTCTGCACTATAGGTATTCCCTTCTGCTCACTTCTCTTTTAAGTTCCAATCCTCAAAAACTGAGTGACAAGTTTAATATTATTCTTAATATATCAATTTTCCCAATGAGGCTGATTAAAATTCAAACTAAAATAAAATTCCTGGCAAATGAAATGCCAACTCCATTCAACCCTTATTTCTACTACGATATGGCTTCCTCGTGACAGTAATTTGAGCATGAAACCTGCTTTGTCACTAACCCTTCTGCAGGCTGTTTTTCTCTGATGGAAACCTGGCAGGGGTGCCCACAGATCATCCAGCAACACCCTGGGCTCAGTGATCAAAGAATCTCATTGTTGAGATTGTCAGTTCTGCAGAGAACAGTTATCTTGCAGTACAGATGCAACTCTTGAAACTTACACTCAGCAAAGTGTCTTTTTGGAATTACAAAAGTCTGAGAGAAGAAGACTTTAAAGACCAAATCACCTAGAAGCTTCTAAAAATATCATCAAAGATTTACGAAAATTCTAGTAAAATATGCTTGTATTGTAAAGTAGAAGATTCAAAATGAAATTCCCTTGTAATTTTGTTAGTAAGTTTTTGAATGTTCCTCTGCATCTAAAATCTTGAATATCGATCTGAATAAGTAAAAAATAATTTTGAAACATAATAGCAATCAATTTTCTGATATAAGGAAAACGGATTAATTTGTTGTGCCTTTAAAGCATATAAATTTCTTTGTCAGCAAGGATAATAAGAAATATTTTATGCTGTATCAAGCACAAGAGAATATATTATGAGAAATATTGTAACTATTATAAAACTGGAAATAAATTGTCACTACAGCACACAGATGCTTTTTTTATGCTACCTGTACTCTACTTAAAGCACGGTAATGCACTCAGGTCTCATTTAGTTCTGTCTTTAACCCTCAAAGCCGAGTGTGGCTTTTCAGCAGTGTGCTTTTTGGTGAGGGGAAGACTCTAATGGTGACTTCTCTTTTAATAAAGATTGTACTTTTATTTTTAAACTTGTACTCAATCTAATACCATAATCTGCATTCATTATAGATGGAAATAAAGAACTATTGCAATGAATATCTCTATCAAAGTCTATTAATTCCAGTGTGAAAAGTCATATACTGCAATTCTATCTAAAACAATACATAAAAAAATGAAAAAAGAAAGGAAATCACTTAATCTTGCTGTAGCATTCTTTTTCAATATGCTATTGGCAACCTGTCTGCAACAGCAATGTAGGCGAAAGCAGGTATCTCCCTTCTAATTTTGTTTTAGGATAAGTATTAAAAGAATCAAAGCACAAGGTGCTAAATTTAATGGGTTTGTAACTCCTCTAACTTCGGTGTTTTACTCCACATCTGAATTTGGTGCATTTGGGAAGCTTTGTGGTTTGTTACTGTAGAGCTGAATCTCTTTTCTTAAACATTCTCCTGCAGCTGAGGAGCATACTAAGCAACACAGCTGCAGCCATCTGTAAAAGCTTGGAATTAATTTTCCTCTTTATTGCTACAGCTTATATCATTCTGCCTTACCCTTTATATTTATAATACAGAAAAATTTCTCATTCCTTGAGAAAGGATTGCAGTTAGTTTCCTTCCTTTTATTATCACTTGTCAGTAAAGTAATCAATGCAACTGTTATCATCCATATACACACTAACTACAGTATGAGCATTGTCAGAAAAAAATTTACTGAAATGGTAAGTTAAATCAAGACATAAAACAAATCTCTTCTGTTTTGCTGATGAAAATCTGAGCCTAGAAAATAAAAATAAAAGAGGCAGAACATTACAGATGAGTATGTGGAGTAAAGGGATGAATAAGAAAAACAAGTTCAGGAAAATGATGAAAGCTGCTATTTAGAATGAGTAGAAGTCTTTGGGAAAAAAAAAATAGCCATCTTTTTTGTTATGCTATTATGCTTTAAAATGCATGTGTGACTACTGGGAAAAACTCATCTTTCCAATGGAAAAAGTCCCAGATGGGAAACATTCACGTAAAAGAAAGCTGTGAAAAGATAAGGAAATTGTAAGATTTTTTTGTTTTGCTTTTTAAAATCCTGATTTACGACTAACACATGTATGATCAAAATATCACTTCCCTCAGGTTTCAAAATAAGAATAACCCTAGAGCAAAGAAGGGGCTTAGGTTTACAGTTGAAAGTTTTCTCAATCAAATATTTAATTTTTATTCAATTAAGTGTGATGACTGAGTGACTGAGTGGAGGAACCATCTGTGGATCAAGTTGCGTTTTAGAGATCACATTAACCCCACAAATGAATTCCATGGAGGAGTCTTCCCTACATATATAATTATACATACACTTACGTATGTATCAGTGCATATATATGTATATTGTTCGATATCCATTTCATAGGGAGTCAGATGAATGTCAGTCACCTGACTGAGGCTATATTCTCCTTCTGCTCTGATACTCTTGCACCCTTCTACTTGGCTTAAGTGAAAGGAACAAGAACAACTGAGACTGTGCTTGGTAATTGTCATTTGTGTTAGCTGTTCCTATTTGTGTGCAGTTTTTGTCACCTCAGTATAAGAAGCACATTAAGCTATTAGAGAGTGTCCAAAGGAGAGCAACAAAGATGGTGAAGGGCCTTGAGGGAAAGCCTTATGAGGATCAGCTGAGGGCATCTGGTCTTTTCAGCCTGAGGAAGAGGAGACTGACGGGAGACCCCATTGCAGTTACAACTTCCTTGGGAGGGGAAGAGGAGGGGTAGGCTCTGATCTCTTCTCTGTGGTGACCAGTGACAGGACCCGAGGGAATGGCCTGAAGTTGCGTCAGGGGAGGTTTAGGCTGGGTATTAGGGAAAGGTTCTTCACGCAGAGGGTGGTGGGGCACTGCGACAGGCTCCCCAGGGCAGTGGTCACAGCACAGAGTCTGAAGGTGTTCAACAAGCATTTGGACAAGGCTCTCAGGCACATGGTGTAACTCTTGGGAATGGTCTTGTGCAGGACCAGGAGTCGGACTCAATGATCCTTGTGGATCCTTCCAACTCTTCACATTCTGTTATTCTGTGAGTATATGATACCTTTAGTCTTCATAGCTTCATTGACCATACTTTGCTATATCAACCTTATGGGGTACAGGGTATGGCTGTGGATATATTTAGGCTCTGTGCCTAGCATGCTGGCATCACTAAATCCCATTAGTTATGTGAAAAAATTTTTGCTTGTTATTGTATAGAGGCTCGGACTGAAATTACCCCTGAAATGAGCAGAATGGTATTTAAAATATAATGGATGCTGTGATGTTTATGAATGAGTCCTAAGTGAGCTCACACATGAAGATATTTAACAAAGCAGAAAACTGAGTCAACTGTTTTCATCCTGTGTCTCTACTTCATCTCCATTTCCACAGACATATTCTTGCAGTCTCATGCAGGCTGCTCAGCAATATGCAACACAGGCACTGCCCTCTCCACTGCTGCACACACTCCATTAAGTGAGATTACCCTTCCTGTGCACAGACCTGAAAGAAGGTACTTTCTGTAACACAGCATATTTCCTTATCAAATTTAAACTTCATAGTAGTTTAGTATTAAATATTTTAACTTAAGTATGCTGGAAGAAGGAAATGCTTCCTTGGGGTACTGTTTCAAAATCATGTCTAAACTGTTCTTCCTTTCTGTATTACATGGAGAAGCATTATTCTCATTTCATTCTCTACCTAATGTTTTTTACACAACCAAGAGTGAGTGAATTACTGGTGACTACATTTTCTGGAGCAAATATATCTGTTGCTTGATGCAGCACATAATAATAAAACTACTGAACATGTTTGCACCTTGTGCTTCAAAGGAGAATGAACATCACCTCTAGATTCTAATGCTGAAATATTTCAGAGTCCTTCTAGTGAAATAAAAGGCTATTTTTATATAATGTAGCCATCTTACAAATTAAATCTATCCAAGTGCTAAGAAATTTGAAATTAAATGTTTCTTCATTAAAATTATCATTACAATATATATATCCACATGTGCTGTACCTGCAGTGATGCAGCAGGATGGTTTGTGGAGGCAGGGAAAATATCATGGAAAGGATCAATAAATTGGATAAGGACAAAAACCGACCACCCTCTGAACAAGCCTAATACAATCCAGTCTTTCCAATTATGTCCTCATATTATGAAATTCCTGTAGACAGTCGTTGGCACAAATGAGGTTCTGGGGTTTGGGTCTTAAGACAAAAAAAAAAATAAAAAAAAATCATAGACTGATTACCAGACACTTTTCCCCAAAGATTATATATGAGCCTATTCCTCAACTCTACACTAGGCTTTTCTAAGCTGATTGCTGCCTTTAGCAATACATTCCATTGTTTTAGCTACCACAAAACTAAAAGATATTTATTTCCTTCATTATCCAACTCAAGCAAAAAGTGGCACTTGTATCTTGCAGTTCAAACTGATAATTATTCCCTCTCTCAATTTCTGCTTGTCTCATGGGGGTAAGCAACCCAATCATCTCCCCTTTTGCTAACCTGCCCTTCTGTTCTTCTCATGCCAGTCACATTTTTTTCTCAAATTATCTCATATTGTCTCAAATTTAACATAATCAAGAGAAACTCAGAGCAGTTGTCTGCAGTAACTATTTAGCCTGAGGTGGTTGCATCTGTTCCATATCTGGAACAAGCCTTGTAAGCTTGCAAGCTTGTTTGTTTCCTACCAGCTGTATCAGTTGGTCTAATAAAGATTATTGCAGTTCCTACAAATATAGATTCATTTATACACTTAGACAGTCTTGGAAGCAGCACAGCTACTCATCAATAAATGTATACATAAATATGTGGAAAATCTGATGACTCACACAAATGCATGCATGTACGTAGCTGAAGCATTTTCAACAATGGATCAAGCTAGAGAAAAAAAAATCATTAACTTGGAGTCCAAATTATTTGCTTCATTTTCTGATTGAATGTAATTTATTTAAAATATGATTTTAATTTACTTTGGGTTGTTTTTATTCCTTTGGGATAAAATTAGCCAGAGTCTCCAAAAACTTTAACTGCTTTGAGGTAAAAAGTATCAATGTTTCAAAATGAAATGTGTCAGGAGTGTTTTGTGCCTGAAGCTGGCTGATGAATGTTATCCAAATTAGCTTATTTGAACTAGGATTTTCAAAAGAAACAAAACCTAGTTGCAGTCTAACAAAGATTTTTGGCAAACTTGCTGATGCTAAGAGAAAACAGAACTTCTGCTGATGTGTGTATAAAAGATGTTATAAAAAAGTAGGGAAATTGCAAAGTCTTGTCATCAACACAATATCTGGTTTGTAAGGTGGGATTTTCCTCCTTCAGTACCCAGTAGCTGAGCTTGAATGAAAGCTTTTTGAGAGGAAATAGACCTTGTTTTCCATTTTGTCAACACAAGGGTTGGTTGTGGGTGATTTTCTGCCATTGGTTTACAGCAGGAATTTTTTCTCATATTTTGGAACTTTATTCTAACATAGTTATCAAATAAGTTAATGGTGGCTTCTGGTGGTTTTACATACAGGTGCTAAAAATCTATACTCTTCAGTCCCCACTATGTAAAACTACCTATCAATGTTTTCACGTACATTATTGTGTCATATATACAGCCACAACAAAATTAAGAAGTGAGGAGTTGGAAAAAAATGAATTGCTGAGATCAGACAAATCTACTGTTAGACTGAATTTGTAGTAATGAGGATATATCAATGAAGAGCAATGACATTTGAAACTAATTTTTTCAAGGAAAGGATTTTTTTTTTTTTAGTAAGATTCTAGTCAGAGTCTCAATTAAAATTCTTTGTCCTAGTTAAATAGCAGATTTGAATGACAGCCAGTTCCCAAGACATGCAAGACATAATCAGCCAGTTCTGTTACATGTGTTCATTCATGACTGTTTTTCTGACCCAGCAAGTTTCTACTACATATGAAGCCCTCAAATATTATTCATAGTTTACTGTAATGAGCTTGGTAATTGAACAAACAATCATGAATATATATAAGAGCTGGGGTTTAACAGCCTAGAACTCTTTGGAAGACAGAAAAAAGGTATGATTCATCCTGTCTTTTGATCTCTGTTCTCTAGTGTCAGAGAAGTTATAAGCAAAACAGTGACTAGAAAGCTGCCACTCAAAAGAAAGCAAGTAAGAATATGAAGAATGTATGTATTTAAATATTTATATTACATTATGTTCTGTCATTTTTCAGGATAGCCCAGAAAGTCAGGTATGTGTGTATATGGTTCTTCAAAGGCACCCAGAATTTACAGTAGGGTATGTGAAGTACTCCATACTAAACATCACAATGCACATTTACTAATTATTAAAAGTATCCTTGAGTGAAACATGATACTCTGCTTTCAAAATATATTAATGGCATACAAGAGGTAGTTGAGTAAGGTGCTTGGCTTTTGTTACTGGAGTCATCATAATATCAGGAAGTTTCATTTCATCTCTTTTGACTACTTTTCCATAGACTACACCAGACAAGGCTAGAATATTTCAGTTGAAAGGGACTTCTAACAGTCTTCTAGTCCAACTGGCTGATCACTTCAGTGTTGAGCAAAATTTAAAGTGTGTAATCCCAGATGTCTTCCGAATGTCTCATAAACACTTAAGATGTTTGGGGCATTGACCACCTCTTGAGGAAGCCTGTTCCAGAGTTTGACCACACTCTTGGTAAAGAAATGCTTCCTGATATTCAGCCTAAACCTCTTCTGGCACAGCTTTGAGCCATTCCCATGTGTCCTGTCACTGGATCCCAGGGAAAAGAGATTGGCATCAGTTTTGTTGCCTTCCTCTGGATATATTCAGAGACCTGATACCCTTCTTAAATTGTGGAGTCCAGCACAGCATACAGCACTCCAGCTGAGGTCACACCAGCACAGAGCACAGCGGGACAGTCGCCTCTTTTGACCAGCTGGTGATGATTTGTTTGATGCATCCTAGTATGGGTTTGGGCTGCCAGGGCCACTGCTGGCTCAGAGTTGAGCTTCTGTTGGCCAGCACACTCAGATCCTTCTTGCAGGGCTGCTCTTCAGCCACTTCTCATTTATACTTGTGTCCAGTATTATTTTGTCCATTAGAGACACAGAATTTGGCATTTGGTCTTGTTACATTTCATGCCATTGATGCAATTGATAATGTTTTGATGCAATGATGCATTGATGCATTGCTTTGCTTTGATGCAAAGCACCTCAGTAATGTAAAGGAAAATGTTTAAGCAGAATATTTGTGCCTGGCTTGCTTATCACTCTCCTTGCTGCAAGTGTTACATACCATGTATTGCACGTTCAAACCAGCAACCTTGACCATTAGTGCATAACATGGCTAGAGAGACCAATGGGAACAAAGTGGTAGACCTCTGCAAACAATGCCTGCCAAGTCTGGTGCCAAATCAGCACATAAAGATGTGGCCAATATGGGCCCAAAATAAACATGCCATCTGACACTGAATGTACAGTTGCACAGCAAGCCTCAGGCTTGCAGCATGCACAGGTCTAAATCACTGCAGCAGATATTGAGCAGACTTCCATCTAGACTGTGACTGACACTTTTCAGCTGAAAGTTGTGACTGTTATAAGAAAGGCTGTTCTATCTCTTTGAGTGGCAAATTTTTTTGTGGGAGTACTGTTATAGGGTCAATAACTAGATGTAATTCTGAAATTATGTAAAATGACAAAATAAAAAGTGGAACGAAATCTGATGAAAAGTGGAATGAAATCTGATGACGACATTAATTTCTCTGAGCATTTTAATGAGCAGGCTATAGTGTAAGATTAAAAAACTTCCGAGGAAATATCACTCACAGTTTTCTCTGGTGCATGTTGCACATTTAGACCTTTATTTAACAGTAAAGACAATGTTAAATTAAATTGAAAATGTTGTCCTTCCTCTTGAGAAAACAAAGTTAAGTACAATTACACTAATCTTTTAAAGCCAAGAATGAGTGTTGTACACATTAAAGGTAATTGTTTTGCATTACAGAAAAGGTCAGGCTTAGCTTCAAAAAGCATCAGCTGTCTTTCTCTTTCATTAATATCAAATATCTTTTTTACCTTTTAAATTTAAGATCAAATTCTCAGACTCCCAAACCTCATCTGGATTTCATGAAAGTGCTTGTGCTCCCTAAGTACTTTTATCAGGATCATGCTGGATTGATAAAGAAAGCAGGAGAAACACTTTCCAGTCATGTGAATGGAAATGGATTTTGGAAACAATACTACAACTTCTGCTTTGCTGTAATATTTTTTATTTCAGTCTATCACACATGTCATAAAGGAACATGTGCTTAGAGAAAAAGAATATATTTCCTTTTTGCTGAATGTGTGCCTTCACATGACCATATTAGATTGACAACTTTTTAGCTGGATCTCTTGAGCTGCCTGAAAATAAAGATGTAAGAGTACACAGCAGTGTACTTTATTGTTCAGAAACTTAGAGCTGAGGATATTTTCACTATGGATATTGTTCTTTCCAGAACATTATAGGTCATCAAGTTGCCATCCGGAACCACTTAATTCGTGCTTTCCCTGATGTCTGGAGCCCTATCCTGATCCCCTGGATGCTGACAAAGAGATCAGGTGGGATCAGGCATGTTGGCAGGCTTGGCTTGATGCGTGGGGTCTCCACATGTATACCACTGCTTCTGCCTGTGCCTTGAAAATTTTGGTATGGTATAAAAGGCAGACAACTACCCAGACTATGAAGTATAGCATAGAGGTGACTTTGCTTTATAAAGTGGATCAATATATGATGCAAACTCTACAGTCCAAATCATCAGAATTCCTCATGGAAGGGAAAGAGGAAAAGGGTGCTCTAAGAGACAGTTGCTCCCCAACTTTCCTCTTCTTGAGGTACTCTCTGGGTTAGGAACTAGCCTCTCCAGTGTAGGGGATATTATAGCAGTAGACAGTATTTGCTGAATTCCATCTTCTTTTGCAGGGAATATCGGTTCTTCCACAAGCAACACGATATGTCATACTGCAGGTTAATTACACTGCCTTTGCAGCTGTGCCTGCTTTCCTGTAGGTGGGTTTCAGTTTTCCAGAATTTTGTACTTTTCATTTGTAACAAATGCAACAAAGCAGCAGCACATCATTCTGGATGGAAGCATCCACATAGGTGTCAGTACCAGCAGAAAGTATAAATATTCAGATTAGTCTTCTTTTAAATGAAAAAAAATGCCAATATACTGATTCACAGTGCTCTGAAATACAGGTTCATCATCACTAAAAGTAGCTGAAGCTACTCTAAATTTAAATATCAGTGTTTTTTCTTGATTTTAAAAGATTCTGGTTTGTTAGAATTTTTTTTTTGTTTTTGTTTTGTTTTAACATTTTAAGATATTATGTTTCTTTGTGATTCACAAGAAAGTGTATTTCACTTTAAGGAAAACATGAGGCAACAAAAATTGTTTTCTGTTCTCCTGCAGCTTTGATGGTCTTCTGGTGCAACATTTTATATACCACTGCATAACTACAGCTAGCATGGAAGTGCCTGAATTCAAATTTATGGAATGGCACAGGTATAAAACTGAATCACTCTAGTGATTAATTAAACCCACTGAATTACAATGAAAGCCAAATCTAGGACTCTGGAATGGACTTTTGTTTGGGGATGCTGGCAGAAACACATTTCAAGTGAAAATAGGTTTCATCTTCTAAGTGGCTTATTTGAATTGATTGTGTCACACCCACAGAGAAGAAAGCACTTTACATTTCAAGTTATCAGTGGCAATGCTTGTAAGCTAAAACTCCATACTGAAATATACTTCCATCCCTATTGACTCATGTATGCTATTCCTTATGACATGTTATATGACAATGTTCGGAATATTACATTCAGTTCTGCCAAGTTGGAATAAATTCACCCAAGTTATTACTCTTTAAATTTTGGACAGCTTTTTCTTGGTGAGATTCTTCTTTCTTTCTTGTTGCTGTTTTTGTTGTTTGGGGTTTTTTTTGGTTTTGTTTGGTTTTTGGGGGTTTTGTCAGGGGGTTAGTTTTTTGTGGTTTTTTTTTGTTTGTTTGTCATTTGTTTTCTCGTTTTTTTACAGAGCTCTGCAATATTCTTAATTTCTTTCTGCTAACAACAGGAAATAATTACCTTCTAGCATTGCTATTTTATTCACTGAAAACTGACTCTTCCTTCTGTTTTAACATCAGTTCATTGTGCAGAATTCTTTGCCATGCTTTAATTAATCCGGCATGATGATCTCAGTATAGCCCCAAATAAAATTAACATCAAACACTCATATGGAATTGTTCTATGAAATAACGGGGGTGATGAACATATACCATATGGTAGTCTTTAAAAATAAAACCTGCCAAGTAGTATATTTAATGTGACTATCCTGGCATTCTCATAAGGACTGTAAAAATCAAAAATAATTCTAAGCACTGCTCACTTCAAAGGATCACAAAATATTTTATACAAACTATCTATCTTTCTGAAATCAGCTCACCTACCACTTTGAGCAGCCACTTCTGCAGTGAAATGCAGCAGCTATTGCAGTAAAGCACAGCAAATTGGAACAGCAATTTTAGGGCAGGTAATGAAGACAAATGGTGTATCTTCTTTAAACTGCAGGGGCAGAAGGTAATTACCCAAATTTGGCGCCAGCTGGGATACCAGACCTAACACCTCTCTTGCAGAAAAGTGTCAGTCATGATTTTATAGCTCGGTAACATTAAACAGCACATGAGCAAAATCTGGTATTTGACACCAATCAGGTAAACAAGTTGGATTCTGGGAGAGAACAGTTCCTGCTCACATTTATGTGTGCAATAAAATCAGTCATGTCTTTACTGTACCACGTTGCTGATTAGATGAGAATTTAGAATTGATTTTATGGGTGTAATCTGAAGTCCACTGAAATCAGTACAAAAACATTGGCTGGGTTTGGATCAGGTCTTCTGTCAGCTCTGGTTTGCTGGAGAGGGGAATTGTACTCTGGTTTATTACATTATTGCAGTGAGTTGTATATTGAAATATGGGAATGGTAGATTTGTAACAGCAACACAGGCAATCAAGGCAGGAATTTTTTCTTTAATGATAGTCATTGTACTTTCCCAGATCTTGCTGCACCAGCTGCTTGGCTGAATTATCCCAAATGTTTTTGTGGCTGCTCTTGGTTAATGTACATAGCTCTCTGCAATTCATGTACTGTTAGACTTAGAAGACTCAACTTACAATGGTTTATATCCTTTCAAAAACCAGTAAAGAGAGAAGAAAGTGTTTCATTCTATGTAAGGTCTGAGTTACCCTTTGGAGTTGCTCCTTTGTAATGACAAAGGAAGGAGCCACCATTACCGACTGTCCTAGATCAGCAGTTCACTTAACTGCATGGTGTTTCACAAGGTAGACATAGCCCTCAGATCTCTCACCAGTATCATGAAGAATATTAATCAGTCAAAGGTGAAACTCAGTGATCTCAAAAGTCTTCTCTAACCTAAATGATTCTCTGATTCTGTGAAAAGAGATCATTCGCTTCACCTTACTTTACAATATAAGAAATTTTCATTATCTAACTTACCAGTTTTGCTTGCATTGTCAAGCACTGTAGTAGCATGACAACTACAGTTGCCAGTTTATCACCGAACATTTCACATATTTCTTCTATTCTGATTAAAACAAGAGCACAATGACCTTCTTCCTTTCTGAAAGTATTTTTTCCTTTTCAGCTTTTTTTTATAAAATATGCTTACCTGCAGGGGGGAAAAAAAAAGTACTTAGCTATTAAAAAACTAGCTTTTGTATCATGGTATTATCAGCCATTACAAAACTAGCTTTTGTAGCATGGTTTTATCTCCTTTATGGAGATTCATGTTTATATCAGTTACATATCATTGGCGTCATTTGCTTTAGCATCCTTCCATTTACCTGAAGCATATCTTTTAACAAACCTTTTCAATTGGTGCAGCCACGTTCCTATCTGGATTTGAATAACAAAAGTAGGAGCAAAATTTAGTTGTGATTTATGATTATTTTCCATCTTAACTCACCTCTGAGTACAACTGAAGGAAAAAAAAAAGCATGGTAAAAAAATAATCTCAGTGATTTAACTTCAACAATTACAATTGTCCTGCTGAAGGAGAATAACCAATCAGTAAGGTTGGAAAAACTCCTTCTGTTCCCTGAGGTTAGCCTCATTAAAGTTGCTTTCCTGATTATTCAGGATTTCTGTAAGTACTTTCAACTTAAACATTTGAAGATCCCTGTAGCTGTCAAGAGTCTGAAAGCTTTACTGATGTTCACCCCTGTGGAGAACTTAAATGTTTTCTTTCTTTTCAAATTCTAATGATATTTCATAGCCAGACAGGATTCACCTTTAGCCATTCCCCTATTTTATTTTAAAATCCAAGATACATAGACTGACACACTTTCACAGAGCCTCAGTAAAACCATGAGGCTATGCTGATGTGGCGTTTCACTTGTAAGGAATTGGATCATAATTGACCCATTGCTGTCTCTAACTGTTCTCATTTATATCTTTTTTTATATCACTATATCTTTTTGCCCCCCCTGCCCCTTGTCTAAATGTCATCTCTTTGAGCCTGATTACAGTAAGGTTTTTCATCTGGTTCTGTCTCTACATGAACATAAACATAATGCAAAGACCATCCCCTTCTCTGAGGACAGTATCTGTCTTTTACATTAACTAGAGTAGCAGATATTGGTATTAATTCATTTCCTAACTAGTTTAGCAAAGATTTCAGTAATTTAAACACACAGACATCTTTTCAAAGTATAGGGAAAGTTAATCTGGCAGGAGGATACAGTGGCAGTGAATATCACATCAAGTCACAAAAAAGTAAGGTTTGGGGTTTCTGCTTAGTTTTATTTTATTTTTTAAGTAAACGACTGTACTTTCAACCCTTGCTAATGCCCAGGATACATGACTGTCAACTTCTAATTTATATTTGTGGTTACATTCTAAGAATAATTTTTCAGGTATTGTCTATGGTTTGCCACTTCTAAGCAGAATTACAAGTTTGGATCTAAATCTCAGCCATACAGAAGTTTGAAAGTGGACAGATTTTATTTATAACAGAGGTCTGAAATGAAAGCCTGATAGGAGCTAGGATCCATTAGCAGGGTTCTTCCCAAGTCTGAAGTTTAGCACATCTGTAGTCTTCGTCAAGTGAGACTTGAGCCTCAGCCTCTTTTGATGAATAGAAAGAATGTTCCTATTAATCTGTAACTTACTTTCTTGAGTAAATTTTGGAACTTGAATATTTAATGTTTGTGAAAGATTTGAAATGTACTTTTTCAGAATTCAGTGGTAGAAGAAGAAAGGATCAGGTGTATGAAGATGTGTGGATACTGTATCTCTCCTACTAATGTTATCTAACTGATATAAGTATTCCAGATAAGATGATGTGGGACATGCTGTTTTGCCTTACTATTCCTGAAAGCACTGGGTCCTGTAGGAGTCTGTCAGTATCAATTCCCCATTGTCTATCGCTCTTGACCAAGTGGAAGGCTTGTGAGGCAAACCACATCTTGTCAACATTTGGTTGAAATTTGTAGGCGAGATGTTTGAGCTTTGAACCTGCTGCAGCTTTTAAACTTCATATCTTTACTGTGCATTCTTGCCTCAATAAATGTAAATATTCCACTCCCAATGTACATGAAATATCTTCATACTTTCTTGTATTTTGTAGTAGATAAAAGAAGAGGAAAAAAGCCCAAATATATGGTGGCAAAGAACAGACAGTGTATCTAAGCAGGCTTGCTAAATTAAAGTGTGAAACAAACAGCCTGAAGTACAAACACAACCTGTATCTCAGCAGTAAAGGGACAGATACAGTCATAAAGAAAACAAAATGAAAGTTCTTTCATCCTTGTTCTTTACCTAACTATATCTAATCATGCTTTGGTTTGTTTTACAGAATGTCAAATTAATTCCATGTTACTTCAAATGCTGGCTTTTTGCCATTTTTATATTTATTTCACAAGAACTTGTATCTGTGACTAGATATACAGTTACCCAGTTGGGGCCTATTTTTAACTAGCTTTAGAGCGAAAACGAGTATGCTAACATATTCTAAGTTTCTCTAGTTTTGATTTTCAGCCTTACCATAAGTATAACCAGGAAAATAAAACATATAAAACCATTTACACTTCATTGTAACCAATGCAATTCTGATGGAAATTACAACTGGCATAAGAAAAATTAAGACCTTGGACAAGATGGTTTATGATTTATAGGTCAGCATATACTGATCTAAAGTAAGACTACCACAGTCCAGCCTTATTGGTGGTGAGCTGGTTCTGGCAGCCGTGTCCCTGCAGACACCCATTCAGTGGCCAAGGTAGTAAATTTGGCTAAACACAGCGCTGCTGCAAAGCACTGTTTTAGCACCTGTGGGATTGCCATGTCAAACATATCTTCTAAAGAATATCCTCTGAAAAGGTACAGTGAAACATCTGACAGAAGTTTTGAATTGCATATGGAGAAACAGCATTTTAGTGATGCCTCAAAGGAAATTTCTACATAGGTTTTCTACATGTATGTCAAAAAGACTTTTTATATGTGTGCTCAGCAAGGGCCCAGGGATCTTTGCCATCAGGTAAATTGAAAACACCCTCACCTTGCAAAGTCCAGCTGCCAAAGCTGCAAGCCATAGTGCGGCCTTTTGGGGAGTTTTCTGGGGTGGCTACAGGTGAGGAAGGTGATGGAGCCTGAAGCGCTGGTCCCTCCTCCCAGGTCTGCTTCTGGGCACAGCAGTAAGCGGCACCAGAAAATGAAGTTTTCAATGGCCTGCTCCTGTATGGAGGTTTTGTGAACTCTTAAAAAATCAGTCTAACAAAAATGGTCATCCTTGGAGAACTGTGCCAGCCTGATCATGATCTGTTTTTTACACAATAGAACTGTGTTCATGCATTGAAAATAACTCTGAAACTGTGTAAACATCAACAAGCAGTTTATTTGTCTTGGGGAATTTTTAAAAACGAAATGTTTTTTTTTTGAATGGTTGTGATTTTTCTGGCTTAAATTGGTTAATGAATTTTTTTTTTGTATGTTTGCTAATAGATATGTAGTGAAGGAAGATGGTAAAAAGGGATTTCTCTTCCCTGCCATGAGGTTTCTGAAAATTATATCCCAGTTTATAAAAGACTGATGGTCTACAGTTCTCTCAGAGGAAGGGGTTGCAGGTTCAGCTGCATAAATACATAATATACATATTAATCAGTAACAGAAAAATAATGTATCATTGCAAATTTTAAATATTATGGTTCTTATACACATAAAAATAAACATATATGTTTTATCTATGTTATATTATAAAATTTGTCATTTAAATTTGCACATTAATTATATTATTATAATAATATATAGTATTAATATGAAATAAATAATATGCAGATATTCTCTACACAAAGCAGGCAAATATAAATCTCTTTACTGGTTATAAAATCAGTCTTTTTTCATAAAAATATATTTAAGTTAAGACAAATTCAGACATGGAGATGAGCCCACAGGGAACAGAGAGGAAATAGTCAAAATACAATTCCACTGATAAACAGCAGCAGCCCATTGGTATTGAAATATTTTCATTTTTCTAACCAAACATTTAATCTGGGGACTTTTTTTTTTTTTTTTCCCAGCTCCTTTCCAACACACACACTGTTTTCTGGGATAAATAGGAAATTGTTATAAAACGTCACTTAACAGCATTCCAAACTTTCCTCTGAAAATCAGTTAAATGACAAATTGCATAGTGTCCTTAATGCATCGGATATTAGTGAGGAATACATAGGGTGGCACAGGCTTACTGAGAGGGAATGAGCCTGTTTTTGGTCTTCTATTTTGTAATTAGTCATGGAAAACAGAGACCAGAAAAAGAACATATCATGTTGGACTAGATATACTGAGGAATATTAGTTGTGTCATGAAAAGGCTCTTACTTGAAGGGTTTGTCCACATGGGTCTTTTGAATGAGGAATAGCTTTTAAAAGTCCCATATCCACACTAAGTGCAAAAGATAATCAGTGTTAAACATCACTTCTTTAAACTGCCAGTAATTGGACATCATCAATAACAAGGAAATAGAAGGCCTCTATCCCAATCAAACACAGGTGCAAGATTTATGATCTTTAAATAAAAAGAATATGGAAAAATATAGGGCTGTTCCCCATTTGTTTGGAAAAAAACCCACATGTGAGAACAGCACAAAGTAAAAATTCACTGCTATCACATCAGCCCTGTAAATGCATTGTCAGCTTTGAAAAATTAAGCCAAAACAACAGACACAAATAATTGCAAAGTTGAAATTGCCATGCAACATTTTCAGTTTCATTTCTATGTAAACCAAACATTAAGTTTACTCCAGTGATATGTATATGCTCTAGTTTAGAAAACGTTTTTGTAAAACCTTTTAATAAATTTCCTGTCAATTAAATATTCAAACCATATGGAAGCTGGTGATGTATTTATATACCATTTTTTTGTGCAGCATAACAGAAAATAAAACAAAAAATTCTGAGGTAGTAAAGACTGACAAAGGATTTATTTAAACATCAGTCTGCAGGAGGGCAGGGTCTTTAGTGTTTATATTAAAAGGTTGCTTATTGAACTGTAAGAAAGCTGTAACTAAAATGATAATGCAGTGCTTTCACACAACCTGAATGGAAATTAAATGTTCTATTAAAGCACCTCTGAATAAAGATGAAATTGCATTGGAACTTTATAGCATGCCTAATAAACCAGCTACTGAAGAATTTAATGTATTTATATTGGTGAGATAGGCTCAGGACAGTCCCTAGGAAGCAGTAACAGTTCCACATCAGTAACCCTCAGGACAAGAGGCTGTAGGTGCCTAGCAGTAAGGACAGACTATAAAGCAGGCATTGTTTGATCCCACATGCTTTGACATATGATCAAGGTACTGCCCTTTACAGCTGGCATGATTGCTGTTTGTACACAAGCCTTTTTTGATTCCTTCAGTGGACCTTTGGCTGTCCCAAGACGATGTTCCTTGGAAGAGATGGATTATCTGTGCACATGAAGAATGTGCTACTCATCCACTGCTGGCTAATAACTCCAAGCCATCATGTTGATTGTTTATGGAGAAATTCACCACAAGGTGCTTGACAGCCAAATGCCCTAAGTATTCAGCAGGTCTTTAGGGCACACTGGGGCAGTAAGGATTTCTGGGTGTATGGTGGCAAATGATGAAGGTTTTGATACTGCTGAAGAAGGTGCAAAAAAATACAATGTGTTGTTGGATGACTACCTGAACAGACCCTCTATATGGGGTCTATCAGAAAGAAGAGATGTGTGGTAGCCTTACATCTGAAAAGCTTTTTATACAGTTTCCTGGCAGCTCAGTTCTTAGAAAATATTTTCCCATCCTTTTTTAATACCTTTTTCATATGGAATGCATTACTGGGCCCCAAGTGTGATCTTTAAATCTGTCAGTTCATAATCTTGATAATTCAGAATAACAGCTTATCACAAGTTATGAAAGAATTAAACCCAAAAATTCTGCTGCTATTACACCAACTTGTCAATGCAAATGGAATGATGGATTTCTGTGCACTTCCTTAATAGAAACTTAAATACATAAAATTGGTATCAATTATCTCTGTTTGACACCATCATATTAATCTTCTTACTGACTACCGAAATAGGCCATCCTAGACAAGTTACACCTTTGTACTCCTTTCAAGCATGTGTATTGTGCAAGAGCTTTCATTAACATTATCGTGCCCCTTCAGCCCAGTTCTCAATAACTCAATACCACCCAATTACTGACATAAAAGTCTGTCACTTTATTTACAACTCAAGAGTCTCTGGAAAGGCAGTATTAGTCGTGCATAATTGAAACAATGTCAGGTCTAAATTAATAGGAATGTTGGACTGACCTTGTGGACATACAATTCTATTGAACTATTCATATACCTGTATTTCATTATTAAAGAGCCTAATTATTCCTTTTTTTTTTTTTTCCCCTTTTTGAGACATAAAAATTCCCTGCTCGCTGAGTATAAAAAGTAACACTTACCTTTCACAGGCCTAACAATATTCTTTATAAAGGTTCCTCTGGCCTTCCATTAATTTGAGGAGATCTGCCCCATTTCCTTTGAAATGTCAAAGGAAAATTAAATGAAAAGCCTTGCAAGTTCCCATTTACAAGATGTCCACTTACTTCGTAGTTTGTCTATGACATGCACTTTCTTGATATGTAAAGTCTCTCAGGGAGCACCAGCAGCTGAATGAATTGCATTTTTACCCTTTTCAGATCAATAGGTAATGTTTGCATTGAATAAGCCAATGCAATAATATAACCATGGGGTTGCTTGGAAAGGAAATAAAAATAAGGGGAAGTTATATCTCTGAATGGTTCAGAGAGAATAACAGATAACACTGACAAATGGGAGAATATGTCAAAGAGAGAAATTCTGAATGAATACAGAAATTTGGTAGAGTGCTCTTTTAAAGGTAGAAATAATTCTATCAATACTCAGCACACTGACAGATTTGATTATGAGTTTCTGAAAACTCTATATAGAAAGACCATATTTCAGGTCTTGACCTAATAGGCTTTTATTTATCCAAGAGAACTGTTATCTCCATAATCATTTGTTCCATTTCATTCTTATCTCCAGTCAAAACTAATAAATTTTCTATGTCTTTTCCCATATCCTGTCACCTTTGGTTCTTTCTATAACTTGTGGAGCAAAACCAACCCATACTTTGTATGATATAGTAATTCAATAGGTTGTAGGTTGTAGTGGTTTCTATGTTAGTTTTCTTCTTCCCTCTCCAGGATCGCAACTCTTTTTACATTCAAAGATTCAAAAATTTCACAAACTCCACCATTCCAGTTGCATCCAGGGCATGTTTAGTTTATCTTCACTTTCCAGCAGATCTAGCAGTGGCTCATTTCTGTTTTGAGTCTTAATGTTTCATAATCGACTTTATAATAAGATTGCTTAAACATTTATATCAATATACTCTGGTATGCTCATGCTCTGGTATCCAGTAAGACATTTCGTGCCCATTCCAAATAGAATTTTCTAACTTTTTCCTTATTTTTGTGATAATGCCTGTGTAAGCATTGGGATACTATCCTTTGAGGTGGTCTTCTTTACTCAAGCCACAACTAAGAAACATCCTCTTGTTTTGTTTTTGTTTTGATTTGTTTGTTGGGGTTTTTTTTGTTGTTGTTGTTGTTTTTTCCCCCTTCTGCTGTTTTGCCCACCATAGGGAACTGTATCCTCTAGCCTGTCTATTGCAATTGGATTCCATCTGCTCATCACTTTTGTATTCATAAAATTCAGTAAATTTTGGGATTTGATCCAAACCTCAGTAAAGCCAATGATTAAGTGAACGTAAGTATATATAACCAACTCCCATCCTTCATTCTTCTGAAGAAGGGAAAGGAAGAAAATTGATCTTAACTAATGACAGATTAACCAATTTGTGACTCAGTGCAACTGGTATCTGGTCTATATATCTGGTAAAACCTGAATGTGTCTAGACTAGGCATTGTGTTTCCTTTTTAGCCATATTTTTTTTTTCCATCTGGGTTTGTGTTCTTTATGCTTCAGCAGTATTAGAGTTAAATTATTGGTAACAAGCATTTTCCCTTTAAATAGTGTATTGAACAATTCAGACATTTGCCAATAAAAACCCAATAAATCAAAAGGAATCACTATGGGGGAAAGAAAAAAAATAAAGGCAGGTGGAGTAAAACCAATGGACAAGCAGGTTATCTGATAGCTGAAATGAAGATGCGGACTCCAAGCACCTCTACAGTTTGTATAAGGAAAGGTAGTTGTAGTGCCCAGTGATTAGTTGTTAGATACTGACTTGTGTTCAGAAGGGCCTCTGGTATTTATGACTCTGCTGAATTCCTATTTTTTGGGCAGTGTCTCCTTTCACTTTTTTCTCAATGCACCAAGCAGTTCATATAGGCCAGTCAGACTCTGGGACCTTCTGAAAGCTTCTCAATAGCACAGGTCAACTGAATTTAATTTCACTTACCCCTCTCCCCCATGGCAGGGACTGAAGTTTTCCTTCCTGTTCCAGAACAGAAAAAGACCGATAAAAAATCTGAAGGTGGGTGATGGGGCCAAACCAAGAATTTCTCTATCTCATGGAGAAGGTGAGATCCATAACTGAGACTCTAAGAGGCTTCCCCCACCTTTTAGGGCTAGCCAGACACTACTGTTTAGCAGTAAAGCTACTGAGCTCTTGTGTAGAGATGAGGGTAGATAGCTTTCTTATCCTGCCTCCTCAATATGTGAAAGACTCAAACCACTGCCTTGTAGTGGCCCATGAACCATATGGGAATGCAGGTGAACAGAAATCTACAGCCTTATTCCACAGAACATGCAAGAGTACGCATTTCCTAGAATTTATATTAAAGCCAAGGTATATCGCAGAAGAACTGTTGTGCTCAGTGTGCTGGTGCATTGGGCAGCTGTGATGTCTTATGATGCTGGTCAGATAAATGATCTAAGGGTCCATTTGGCCTCAGCCTTTATGAGCCTATTATATCACACTCTACACCATCATAGACCTAAAATATGTGAGTGCCCTACCATTGATAGATGTACAGAATGTTTTTATAACCTTGCACAAAGCATTTTGAATGCAGACAATTTGTGATTTTATTTCCTGTTAGATCTGTTTCCATCAAATTGACTTTGGTTTGACAAAATAGCTCTATTTATGTTGAAGGTCACCCCTTCATAAGCAGTGATTAGTGGAATCTTTTCTACAGTTAATCCTTCAAAGACCTTTATTTACTATTTTCTTGACTTTGCATCTTCAAAACTATTTATTAGTTTGATCGTTTATAAGCACAGAACCAAATCTTACTGTCCTTAATGCAGAAAAGCTGTTGCTTAAAAGACTGAGCTCTTTTAGAACTGCAGAATTTGGTATTCAGATTGCACCTTTCTCAGCAACCATTAAATCTGTAAATGTTTTCTTGTCAAATGGTAACCTACATAGGTTAATCATCCTGCTCTAGCTACTTTTAGTTCACACCTACTTACTTACTTCCACTACCAGTTACAAAAGTTAATTGTAAAAATGTTATCAACTTGCCTGTTGATTGTGCTTACGTAACAAACATAGTTTTATTGGCTTTTATCTTTCCAGTTCATTGCAGCACGATCACCATATCTGTCAATGCAGTAGGTTTTAATATTGGATAAACAAAGTACAGAGGGGTTAATCTCAGTATTTCTGTAATACCTAATAATATATTCAGTAAAGAATCCTTAGAGCAAGAAAGCTCTTTTTCGTTTACTTAATAAAAGGATACATGAAAATATGTCCTTATATTTTGCTCAGGTATTGACAATTCAAAGATAATGCATGATAACCAGAACATGGTCTGTGTTTACATGTGATTTAAAAGTTATTCTATTTTTTTTTTTTAAATTATTTTAAGGATTAAAATGACTCCTCTGTGCTTGCTGAATCTTGTGACTAACCAGCAGGCCACCTACATCAAGGGTTATGTTCCTGTGATAAAGGCAGCCAGCCTCTTACATAGGACTGATGCTGAGAAAGGATTCATGTGGTAACAGATATAAGACAGGATTAGCTCAGGAACTCTGCATTAGGACTAAAGCTGTCTCCATTCCCTGTGCCTCTGCAACAAGCACTGCCAGAGATGGAAGTATCACTTAATGAACCCTGTTTTAACACTGCCCTTTTTTGGGACAGAATCCCCAAATGCCCCTCCTAATGCTAGGCCTGAGATAATGCCACAAACCATCCCATAAGTGTGTGAAATAATTCATTACTTTCACTTAAAAATATATATAACTACCCTTAATACGTTACAGACCATTTAGATATGCAAATTGCCAAGATTTCAGTGCCAGAAATTCAATGAAAGGAGTAAAAACTCCATATTGTGATAAAATTTAGTATGTAAAATAGCTTCATAAATTGAGTCTCATCTAAGAAGTGTTTCTTGCACTTTAATGTGTAACTTTTAATTATTTCATTCTGAATTAAAAGAACTTTTTAAAAATGTCCAGTTGATATTTAGAATAGAGTGAGTTGTCAGGGTTTCTGGACAGTCTCAAGCTCATTCAGCTTGGTATTACAGTCCTTCTTTGGATGAACTGAAGACGCTTTACAACTACTAGTGCCTTACAGATGGTTGAACACAGAAGTGAATGCTTTGCTATTCAGAACTGCAGATTTTACTTAGCTAACAGAATGAAAAATCACAGCAGCAGATGAGAAAACCACCAGCCCCACTGTATCTGCCTTATCAAAAAAATATTCTCCCCAAGCTGTTCCAGCAAAAAAACCTCACGTGGGCTACTGAGTCGCTTCACCTCTAGCAGCCCTTTAGTTTTTCTCTTGCAAATGTAAACACGATGAATGTTGTATTAAACAATTATTTTCAGTGACAGTATGAAAAATAGGAATTTTTTGGGTTTTCTGTTTGTTTGTTTGCATTTTTTTTTCTGTTCCTCCCCCCCACCCCAGCCAGTGAAAATTCAGTACTTCGATCCCTGATGTTATAACTGTCATTAATGAGTAAGGAGTGGGGTGTAGGGTGGTGATTCATGTGATGAACCTCGCTGAGGTACCACTGAGACAGTCAAAGACTTCAACCATCTATTTCAACCCCACCCGGAGCAGGGACAGACTTTTCTCAGAGACTTGTTCATTCAAGTCCTCAGTATCTCCAGGGATCTCCTCCTAAACAGAACCAGCCTGAGACCAACACTGTGTTCCTGTTTCTCATATACATTTGCTGCAGTTCTCCTGCAAATATTCACATGAAAAGTGACATCTAGAGCCTGGGGATTGCTGAAACAGGATGAAATGGGCAAGAGAAGTGGCTGGTATAAATCCTAGAGCAAAGAAAACCTGCCTCTGGTGTGAAAGTTGTGTCTGCAGAGTGTCATGTGATATGGCAGTGGTGCTCAGAAACAGTCTTCACATTTGTCCTCTCTGAGCTCCCTGCCTTCCATTTCTGTGCTGTGCTAGTTTCTCCATGAGCATGGAGCTCATTTTCTGTGACACCTTTGCCCCAGTGCTCTGGTGTCCTTACCAGAAATTAAAGAGTCCTTTATGCACCTATACACGTACTGTGTGCAGTTTTGGACATCACTAAATAAGGATATAAAGCTCTTAGAGAGCATCCAAAGAAGGACCACAGAGATGGTGAAGAGCTTGTTCAGCCTGGAGAAGAGACTGAGGGAAGACATAGCAGTCTACAACTTCCTCACAGGGAGAAGTGATGGGTCAGGCACCAATCTCTTCTCTCTGGTGACCAGCAATAGGACCCGAAGAAATGGCTGTATCAGGGGAGATATTAGGAAAAGGTATTACCCAGGCCATGGAGCCACAAGCTCAATCAGAAGTCTTACTTTTAAAAATATACAAGGCTCCAAAAGTTCATCCACTGAACTTTTGCAGTCCCTTCAGCTCTTTAATACCTTAAGATAGCGTAAAGAGAGAAATCTACACACATTTTCTCAGGAGATACTTTTACTGATGAAACATGGGAGAAAATAAGGACCTTGACAAAAGTTTAAAACAACCAAAACAAAGCATTCCCCAAAGCACTGACTTATCACATGCTAATCCACACAACTCAGAAAAATCCACTCACTCATTTTAAGTTACCCAAAATATTAAGAAAGCAATAGAGAAAGAAAAAGATTCAAAGAAGAAAAAGAAGTAAGGATAGAGAAAAAGAGAAGGTAAGAAGAGAGGAGAATAAGAGAAAAAATAGATTACTAAATAGTTACTGCCAGAGAGTCCTATAAAAGTCTAGCTTCACATGGTGTAGACGGGTCTGGAGAGAGATTGAGACCACATGTGGCTGCCTTTAGCCCTATGTGTCCACCCTGCCCAGGTGGAATTTCTAGCTCACTGGCTACCCAGGAGCTCCAGGATGAAGTGAGGGGTGGTGTAGCCAGCCAGAGGCTGGGTTAGAGGTTGCAGGAAGCATGGTACGGATGTGCTCTCAAGCTGCCTTTTTGACTGACAGCGGCTCTGGGACTTCCCCCTGTGGGTTCCAGAGCTGCCATGGGGGCTCCATGAGCCTTTCCACACATACACACACACTTGAGTTGCTTCCAACCTGACAATTAAATAATCCTCTGTGGGATTTGAATCCAGTGTCCCACAACCCAGAGGATGGTTGGGCACTGGAACAGGTTCCTCAGGGAATTGTTCACAGCATAAACCCTGGCAGAATTCAAGAAGCTTTTGGACAACCTTCTCAGGCACATGGTATGATTCTTGAGGATTATCCTAGGCAGAACCAGGAGCTATACTTGATCCATATGGTTCTCTTCCAGCTCAGGATATTCTATGATTCTGTGATTATCTGCTGAAGATTATTTGGACAAATACATATCCACATAGATATCACTGCTTCCCCTGTGTTTTTTTAACTATTCCCTGCTATTGAGGTGGAATAGCATGAAGAATAGATTTTCTTCATGCAGGTTGTCTGTCTCTTTCTCTCAACAGATTCTCTCCACCCCACACCTCTCAAATTACTATTTTTGAGCCTGTGATTTTTTTTTTTAATTGACTTTGAAAGAACATAGAGACATTTTGAAATATACAAGTATTACATGCAATTTTTGTAAAGGCATAATTCTGAAGATCACATTTTTTTTATTTTGAGTAGGAAAGAACAACATATGTTTCGTATTACTGCTGGGGTTTTTTTGGCTTGGTGTTTTGTTTTGTTTTTGTGGGTTTTTTGTTTGTTTGTTTATTTGTGGGGTTTTTTTGAGGTAGAATATTTGGGGAGTTTTGGCTGTAGTGTTTTTATCCAGATTTCTATCTGGTTTGGCTTTGTGTCCATAGTACTTTCATTGGCCAACCCTACCTGACAGGGTCAGGAGGGAAAAAAGTAATTCAGATCCATTTCCCCCAAGTATTTCCATGCATTACTATCTGTAGCTTTAAAATTTATCACCTTTTTAATGGTCTGGTCCTCAGAGTCCCCAGAGAGAAGCCCAGGAGATTCACTGACGATGTGCAATAATCTGTTGTCAAATTTCTTATTGAAAATCCATGTGGGGCTCAGCAGAATATTATGCTTCAAAGGATAGCTATGTCATGCTCCAGTGGTGGTGGGAGAGATGCAAGGAAGCAGGCAATGAAACTATCAAAATGGCAATCCTTCTCTGTCTTCCAGTCTCCTTAGGAAAGACTGAGTAAAAGCATGTTTATTCTAAATGCAGTTGCAAGCAGTCTATGGTCATCTGTGCAAGTACTAATAGAACATGATCGAAGACATAGGTAGGAGCTAATCCTCACAGGCTGCATCAGCAGAGGAGCTGGTGTTGAGGGCTTTGTGAGCTCGTGGGTGCTACACAGCAGCTGAACATGCCATTTATGTGGCAATCTGAAAAAATCTTACATGCATAAAAAGCCTTTGTGTCACTCTATCAGTTCTGCGTCTCAGACTTTGTGCTAATGTAAAAATGTAAATTCCCAGCAATTAACAGCTGTTTCTACATTAGCAGAGCTCCCAAGGTTCTGTTACCTCCATTTGTCTTTAAACATTTTATTAGAAATTTGACACCAGTGATGTTCTAATTAAAGTTCATTTCCTAGAATAAAGTACTTCTAAATACAGCACTGTGGATTTATTCTTTGAAAGACTGCCTCCAATATCAAGCTTGCTTACAGCAAGTGTTACAAATAGTGTTATTTTCATTGAGAGAATCATCATAGCCATGGTGCTTAGGCTGTGTTTCTGAAGCTTGTTGATTATTGATTTCTCTTAAGATCTGCTAATTCTCAGTGGAGCTCATTTAGACACTGGTGTGTCCAAATTTATTTCTGACTTGTGGAGGGGAGTTATGGTCACATATGTGGACAGACACTGAAATACAACTGCTGGGTCTGAAAGATAATTTGCCATAAAATGAAACTAGAAAGCAGTTTGTATGTCTTGCATAGCAACAGAAAAAAAAAACCCAAACAAACAAACCCCCAAACTTTATTTAAATTAGTTGTGCATTGCTCTCTAGAGGAAACAACAGTATGATCTGAGTGAAGTAAAAAGGAACATCTTGCTTTTGAAAATGTCTTGAGGGCTAAAGAAAATGTGGGGTTTTTATATATATTTTCTAACTTTCTATAGCCTGAAGTACATTAGAAGATAACAAGAGGCATTCTTGACTGGATTTGTGATTAAAACAGTTTAGAGGCAGACTTTCTATTAATCTAATTCTGGGATGAAACTTATCAGAGCAGTATTGTCTATATATTTCAGTGAATTTGAAGTTATGTGCTGTGTGGGAAAGGGCTTCTTCCTGGGTTTTTTAACTGTAAATAATTTAATACGGAAAAAACAGCACCACCTTTTAGAAACCATTTAAGTAGCCGCAACAGCCCTTGAGATCTATAGTTCATGATCCCTAGTCCAGAACTAAAGATATTCAGTTATCCAGTAAACAAATTTGAAAGACATTATAATAACAGTTTATATCTCTTATTAGATTTAGCTATAATTCATCTCAGAGCTCCTCTAAAACGAGGTTGCTGTGTGGTTTTTTTCAGTAAGATGTTTCACAACAGAGTCTCAATAGTCCACCAAGTCCATACATGCTGCACTGAGTTCTAAACCGATGCCAAATACTGCAAAATATCACTGTGCTGTAATTTCTCAAATTGTTTTTGGCTCAGACACATTTTTGGTTTTGGTCATATCTTCATCATTAGGAACATCTGAGATACTGACAAAATCATTATGTCCATTGTGTTCAGGAGTTTCCACTGGTCCATGTTTTGGTAATGGCTGTGTTTCCCCAGGATTTTAACAGTCAAACCATGAAGTCAGGCTGAGAATTAAACATACAGATAATTTCATTGAAGCCCTCTACTGCGTATTTTACTTCCCCGCTGGGATGACCAAATTAAACATATTGTTTCAGGTCTGCTAGATATATATCTGCATGATTTCAAGTTCTGTGTAGTGGGTTGAGGTTTTTGCATGCATGAGATCTCCTATGTATGATGAAGATTCCCCCATGGAAACAGCACTGCTAAGTCTCAGGACAGTCTTCCATGGTTCTTGTAGTGAGAGTTCATTTATGCATATTGCAAAAAAATACTTGGACATCTTGGAGAATTCTTCTGGCTCAGCCCTTTGGTATTGTAATAATTTGAATTATGGGAGTTTCCTTGATCCCAGCCTCACCCACTCTATGGGTTATCTACTTCTGGGCTTTTTCATGAGTGAACAGGTGTTGTTTCTTCATAGTTTGCTGGGATTTTGATAACTGCATGAATACCACAAGGCATTCAGTTTTCCTTTCCATGCAGGCATTAGTTCAGAGCACTGTCTTGAGCAATGAAGTTCTTCTTTCTCTGGAGTAAATAACCTGACTTATGTTAATTAAAATAATCTACCATATTCTATGTTTAATTTTAGACAAGAATATGAATGAAGTGTTTTTCACAGTTAAAAGTGTGAAGGGCTTTTCTTCCTTCTTCCCCCCTTCCCCCCATTAAAATCTGAACACTGAATAATCAAACAGTGCTGGACAGGTTCTTATTTAACTTAGCCTACCCCAGCAGATGGACTATGTGACTGCTTTAACCATTCCTTTTTTGTTTTGGTGTACTATCTAATTTGAGCAATTCTGTTTGTTTACATCTTTGTGGGATTTTTATATAGTCTTCTTTTAACTGAAAAGTTAAAATGAAGCTCCTTTGGAATGTAAAACACAACTTGTGCAAATTTTGTGTAACTTATAATACATGATTTGAAAAAAAATATTTCTGTAGATAAATCTTAAGCAGATAAAAAATTTCTGTATTATTTCTTGTTGCGCATTTATTCTTTACTCGCATCCATTTTCTTCATGCGTAGCTGAGCTTCTGCAAATATATTTTCTTTCAGGTTAGCTATTATTACTTAGCACATTGATTTCTTGAAGATGAATATTGGTTTCAGTACACAGATTTCTGTACTTGGCGTTTCCTGTAACATCATCTGTAACACTGAATGATTAATGACATTTCATTATATCAGTATTCTACTTTACCACATGTTTATTTATCCAAAGGAGTTGAAATATGGGACAACTGAAATGCTACTATGTGTGGAGAACCTCTAAATATGTCTATTGTGTGCTCTACCACCATGATATTAATGATATATTCTCCCTCAGAAAAATCAAAAGGTTCATGTGATTTTTTTCAGAACATTACAGCAAAGGATAAGATATTGGCTCTACTGCATTCAACATGAGCTTTGCTGTTACCTAAAATAAGCCTGTGATTTTAATCCAGTGGAGGAAAACAGGGATGAGTGGATGGGATAGAACACAGAGGCTTGCTGTAAGTCCCTGCTGTGATCCAGAGCCATGTGCCCTCTGCAGAACAGCAGATTGTGAGGGACAATATAATCTGCAGTACCTAGTGTCACAGTGTCTGATTAAATATTTGATGTTCCAGGGAGAGAAAACAAGCTCCCTTCCTTTCCTAGGGAGTGAATGAGCTGCGGAGCTTCAGTTTGTCAGTCATTACTTTATAGTGCCTTGAAGCAGATGAGCTGCCTTGAGATGCAGCAGTGGAAGACACCAACTTTCACATTTTAATTACAATTCACTTCCCAATTTTTCTTAAATCCTACATGAGTTTTACCAATTTTAAACTTACTTGGAAATGCAGAATCATGAAAATTATGAAGCAGTAGTTTAAAATTTTCCATATTAGGTTTTTTAGGGAGGACAGCACTTGATTTCCTACAAAATTTGAGTGTTTGTGGACAAAGTCCTGGACAGTATTATTATAAGAAGGGAAAGAACAATTATTTTGTGTGTGATAAATAGTTTCTTGCTGTTACTTGTGCTCTATGCTTAGCAAAGTGCCAAAGATAAACCTGGAAGTATTCTCTTATTAGACATTTTTGGCTATCTGTCTTGTCCATCAGGAAGGTTTAACATGATCAGAATTCAGTCTTACACAAAGAGTTTAATTTTAAATTGTTATCTGACTACAACAAATATGAGTCTGTCCACACACCTGGACGAGACTGTTTTAATTTAGAGGGTTATTTCTCATTATAATGATTGTGGATACACTCAGACAATGCAGAAAAATCCATATTCTTTCCTGCATATTATTTCCCACACTGTTCTTCTCCCCATAGTTATTTCTTACTTGTGTTGAAAATTAATATTAGATGAATGACTGGTGGAGGGTTCATTTGTTTTGTTATAATGCAGGGTATTTTTTTTTTTAAATATTTTATGCTAAAGTAGTTCTCTAAGAAAGGTTTTTCACCAGCCTTGATTGTTTTGAACTCTATTCTTACAGTAGTTTTGTCTGAATATTATTTGTAGATGTTGATGAAAAAGGTTAGGCAAACCACTTTTAAAATGAATACCTGCACCTGTCCAGTGAAGATCATATGTAGAAGAGTTAAGGTCTGTTATGATACCAGATACCAAACAGCAGCAGCTTTACTCCAAAACACATTACTGCCAAAAAGGCACAAGTGAATAGATTTTGCTTGGCAGAAAAAGGAGTAACAGACTGTACCACTGTACTGGGTAACATCAGAACTATCTATCTAAGATGTAGACATAACATTATGGTCTTTTGCTCCTTAAAGTATTCTAGTAAACATCAGCTGTTACAATAGGAAAAAAAAAAAAAGGCATAAGAAATAATGCGACAAAAAAATTTCATGCTAAAGACTCACAGGCTGAGACAAACAACTAGGACAGACCAGAAACAATGCTTTCTTTAGATATTCTGAAAAACAGTTAAATTTCATGGAGTTAACACAATGCCCCAGCACTAACCCTTCTACTGAAATTTCCCCTTAGCTTGAAGCTTCCTCATTACAGGATAAAAACTCTGGCATAATGGTGATCAGTTTTCTTGTGTCATGTGAAAGTCCTCCCAAGAGAAGAAAAGTCTGTCACCAAGATAAGGTGAGCTGGCTGTGTTTGGCCCAGAGTGAGAGAAGAAATGGTGTGGATCTCTGGTGGAGAAGGACAGGTCAGATGTCAGAGAACAGATATTTCTGGTTTGGGCAAAATAATAAGCCTGGGTCCTAGGCCTGGGCAGTCATTTGTTTGGAAGATTTTCATTAACATTTACCCTGAAAATAACATTTTCATTTGAGAAATTTTAACTTATTCATATTACTATATACTGAAAAAAAAATCATTATAAAATTTTTGGCTCATTTAATACATATTTTTCACTTCCATCCACCTTTAACTCACTAGAAAATATATTTGACATGCCATGAATCCATGTTATTAAAAAATGGGGAGAAGGAATGTCCTCATACTCATAATAGTTCACAAACATACCTATTAAATAATATTGACAGGTCATAAAGTGCTATTTAGAAATAATATGTAATTAAATGTAGACATCTTAATATTTCCTCATCCTTTTCTCTTCCTATGCATTATTTTTTTAGGTAAATTATAAATGTGGAGGTAATAACAGCCCACACAGCTAATAATAGGGTTGTCTGCCTGCCCAGTCCCTCTTGTGAACATACTCTACCTGTCCTAGCAGCCCTCATACGTAGGCTCATCGTAGCTACTTACCTCCCTTCACCTACCACAGATAAGGATATTTGGTTCTTGTTACATTTAAGCTTTACAAAAATAATTTCTGCTGCAGCCTTAATGTACTCAGTTTTCTTTCTAGAAGAAAGCAAGTTAGAACAAATGGAAAAAAACCTGCTGGTTTCCTGACATACTGAAAATATTGTTGGAAAACCACATTATAAATCTACTACAACTCAGAATAAAATTGATCTTTATTAGGACTACTCTAAACTACTCTAACCTCAGGAGTCACAGACAACAGTCAGTTATGTGGTAGGAGAAGCATTTTTTACACAGAGAAACAGACTGACAGTAACAATAGCAGCAAAAGCAGTGCTTAAACACAACAAAGGCAAAATGTTGCTGCGCTACATGGCAGTTCTAACCCACGAGAGTGACTGCGCAGGTATGGTTGCACCGTGCCAGTGGTTGCAGCCACCATCTCAGTATGGCTGTGATGATACATTCAAGTTCATAATTAGAACTGAAGTAGAAGTGGGAGAAAATTTTGTGTATTTGTGGTGGTTTGACCCTGAACAAACGCCTGGTGTTCAGCAAAACTCCTTCTAGGTCTTTCCCCCCCCACCCTTTTCGCCTTCCAGAGGGAAGGGAAAAAAAAACCAGCTCGAAATTTA
>JAWWEE010000122.1:60252871-60311935 GCA_035221455.1 Xenops minutus | reverse complement strand
AAGCAGGAAGTTTTCCTTGGAGCTGACCCTCATTGGCTCTGCTCTATAGGATGGAGGGAAACTTCCAGAGGCTTCCATCAGAAGCTGATCTTCCCCTTATTAAAAAAAAAAAAAAAAACTAATCAGGGAAACCCATGACAGTATTTTATTTGGTCGGTTGTGATCTTATCAAGTCCTCTTTTTATATATACTCAAGTGTCTGACCTAGTATCAATACTCAGAACAGGCAAATGTTACAGCCCAGTATACTTTTATAGACATTTTTAAACATTTAATTTAAAAGAACAGTTTCAAATTTAAGGTTCTAATTTGACCTTTTTTACACAGATTACCCACTAAATCAACAAAACCAAAGCTGTGCTTACTGTAACTGATGCAGTGCTACAATATACTCCACAGTGGAAATGGTCATTGTTCTCTCTTCCCGTAGTCTTTAGATCAAATGTTATTAAAAACTGACTTGGAGCCTGGATCTGAGAATGGCATGAGCTGCTCAAACAAGCTAGAAAACTTCCTAATTTTGAATCATTAATTTGTTTCATGCTACGACTGCTTTCAGGTATTATTTCCCCATTCCTCTTCTACTTCAATTTTTTTTTTTTTTTATATGAACAGAAGCTGTGGATAAAAGCAAAACCTACTTATCTGTATGCAGTGACTACAATGGGAATTCCTCTGACTTCATGTCTTGAATTTAATCTCTCCACTCATGAGTCGTAGCTTGATGCTCAGATCTTCCTTGATGACGCCCTTAGACTCCTTTTTCCTCATGTTATTAGCACAGCAGGATAAAGGTCTACAGTATTTCATTTCTTGTTACTGTTTTTTTTATTTTTATTACACTGAGCACAGAAGTCCTGGCTGCACAAAGGCTTCTGTATCATGTTATATGACCATATGTGAAAGATAGTCTCTGTGTCAAAGAACTTGTGCCATAAAGTAAGATGGAAACAGCAAGCAGAAAGGAAATACAAGTGACATACCCAAGGTCAAAGATGTTTCTGTAGATCTGCTTCTCTTCTTGAGTCTTATCTAAGGCAATTACTATATAAAACCTGGAATATTGTGTGCTACATATTACAGTTGCTATATTACAATTACTTTGAAAACAGGATGTTTCCACCCACACAGTAATGAAACATCCTTTCAGAGAAACTGATGAGATTGTGTATGAAACATCTGCTGCTTGCCTTTCATTAGATCAAACACTGGCGAAAAAGGGGGAATCCCTGTTAGTAAAATAGAATTATAATAAAAATGGTCATCTGCGAATGAGAAATCAAAAGCTAGTGTAGTAGTCAAGTCCAATGCTGTTTTAAACATTAGCTACTGAAAGATGTTGCATCAAACAAATACTCCAAAGTTAAAGGAAGCTGTTATAAAAGACGGACTTGATATAAAGTTGATTTCCATTGTCAACAGCATTTGTTATACCCTTCTTATTGGAGACAACTTTGCTGCAGCTTCATGCAGAGTTTCCCAAAAGCTCACTGAAACTAACTGTGGATTACAGTGTTAGACAGTACCTACTGAAGACTGAGGATAAAGAAAATTTGACTGTTGAATGAAAGTGCAGCCAAACACCTGCCCCTGCCCAGCATACCCATGGGGCTAACACGGTTTGGGTAGTTGCTGTGGCCAGTGATGTGCAAAGATGGGATGAGCACAGCATTCTGGACAACTCTGATGAACAGGCACCCCTTTGCAGAGGCACAGAATGGGCAATGCCTTTGGCATGAGCTTGGTTCAGGGCTTGAGTTCATGTCCAGAATCTGTTACAGGATCTGATAACATCATCTCTGCTCCTAATAAAGTATGTTATTGCTTATTGTCTCTTAAATTCTTCCCCTCTATTTTCTCTTAGAAGGAACGTAGGAATGTTGCTGAAACAGCCTGTGAAATTAAATAATATAAATGATATTTCATATTAGCCAACTGGTTCTCACATAGGAGTTTATACCTCTGAGATGTTTTGAAAAATGTCTGAATCCCTAATTTAGCAATGCTTTTTTTTCTTTGTTTTTGGTATTTATTTTTTTTCCAAAATAAATATCCAAGCAACATATTTTATTTTTATGAAATCCACTCATTTGGAATATTTTTCATAAACTATCCTTAAAAATAAAGCTAGCATTGAAATTATGTCTTTCAGCAGTTTTCTGATTAGTTCCTTAGTTTGTTCGATAATGCTGAAATGGTTGTGATCTTAGGAACCCTTGTTCCTGGCTGACATTCTTTCCCTGTGACTAGTTATTTTACAGACTATGCTTTAATTGCAGGATGTAGGAGGTATTTTTTATGACTTCTGAGTATTAGAAAGGGACGTGCCCTGCAGATCATTAAATGTGCTACTATGAATAAGCATGCTTCTGAGACCAAAGACATTTGTCAAAATTAGTCAATGTGTTTGTTGAGAGCAAGAGGCCACCTCCATGAGATGTCTCCCAATAATCGCTAGTGTGGTGAATGCTGTTAATTATTAAACATGATATGGAGACCATAGGTACTCTCAGGAGAAATTACTTCCTTTTTAATTTTATTTACAAATAGGATGCACTAAAAATCCTGAGCTAATCATATTTGTTTTATAAACAAACCCAGACTGACAAATTTCTTGGTAGCCTGCAAGCATTGCTAAAGAGGAGACAGGTTACAGACATCAAAATATTATGCATATTTCATGGCTTCCTATCAGAACAGAAAGCAATGTAAAATAAAACTGTTAACAGTTTTGAACATCTATGCTCAGCTTTAACTAGGCCAACATCACTCTGTACTTTCAAAGCCATTCAGTAATGAGACTACCTATAAAACTTAGGTGAGAGGTATGGCTTTGCAATGCTGTCTGTTAATGCTTTTGTTTTCGTTCTATCTGATTTTGCCAAAGCAAAGGCTCACGTTCTCCACATGAGTGCCCTAAGCCCCAGGTGACAAGAGGATGTCAGGAGTGATCAGGGATCTGAAAACTTGTGAGCAAAGATTGAAGGAATTGGGACTTGTAGCCTAAAGAAAGAAGACTGAATAAGGGGCAAGGCAGCAACTTTGCTAGGTAAAAGAAAGCCCTGGAGAGAGCTACTTCCCTATGTCCAGGTTAGATAGGATAAGAAAAAATGGGTTTATGTGATGTAAAACAAGGGTCTGTTCAGAAATAAAGATTTCTAAAAAAACCCCAAAACAATCAAAGCAATGCAGTGGAATGGAGGCTGTCTGGTGTAATTTGAACTATCACTTATCAAAGGTAATTTAGACACAATGGTTCTTGCCTTGAGGGATGTGGCTTCATCAAGATCTATTCTAGACCTCTTTTTGCAAGATGTTTACAAGGAAATCCACCTGGAAACAAAAAAAAAAAAAAGTCTTTCCCAATGAAAGTTTAATCAAACCCAGTCTGATTGTAGTAGAAAGTTTCATTTTTGTCACTTTTTGGAGTTTTCTCTTTGGGTTTTTATTTTGTTGTTGGTGTTGTTCAGAAAAATCCTCATAAGAAACTGAAGGCTTTTGTCATTGGAAGGGTCCAAACCACTTGCTTCCATCATCAGTAAGGGGTTTGGAATTATGGATCATTGCAGAAGGCCAGCAGTGCCAGGCACCCTGTGGTGTAGTTTGCAAACGCTGAAAATCCTACCTTGACTTATCACAGTACTCCTTGTATTATTCCATATGGAAGCGTGTCGTTTGGCAGCATTTACGGGTATACTGGGGTAAGCCAAAAGCGACGCTCTGGGTTTCTGCTTGCAAAGGCGTGGACAGGGGGAAGCGGGCGATGCCGTGCAGTGCCCGGGCGGGGTGCTAGATGGCGCTATAGCCCGCCCCGAAGTGCTCCCAGGGAGCTGCGGCACCGCCGGCTCCGGCGGCCAACGAGTTTGGAGGGGGGGAAAAGGAAGAGTTTTTGTCTGTCCCGTTTTCTGCTTCACCTCCAGAGGAAAGAATACCTCAGCTTCCTTGGTTGCTCAAAAGATGTTTCATTCCGATTTGCCCCAGATTACTAAATTCACATATTTTACGTATTTTTGTGGTGTTTTCTATTTAAAGCAAGACTGACTAAACACATTTTGATTAGCAGACAATTTACCAGAAGCTGACATTTTGGGAATACTGAAATTATTCAGGGGAAAAAAGTAGAACTGTTAAAATACTTTATTTAGAAATTTCCAGAGGGGGGTGGTTACTTTTATTTCAAAGAGCATATGCACTTAGAAATTTCTACTTGCTTGTTTGTTTGTCTAATGTTTATTTGACCGGAGAAGAGAGAAATAAAGTAAATAATATCTAAAAGTGTAAAGTGAGTGTTACACCAAAACTAGTTTGGAGTAGTTCAGGTAAAATGAAAAAGGGTTGCTTTACAATTTTCCTGGTATCACAAAGCAAAAAACATAATTAAGTAACACATATGTGGGATGTATTATAAACCAAACCTCACTTTCCTTTGGTTTTGATTTCATCATGTTCTTTATTTGCATAGCTACAGTAACTACAATTTTCAACACATTTTGGTGTGGTTTAAGTTCATTCCTTGGTGTCTGCTGAGGGATTTTTTTTGAGACCAATGTAACTTGTAAGACATACTGAAGAGAAAAGGTTTTCTCAAAGGACTACATTAAAAAGTCATATAAAGCCCATGAAAAATAAAAGGTAAAATGTATTGCACTTCCTACAGGAAAAGTTGTGGTTCCAGATAGTAGTAGAAGTACTCGAGACAAAATTTATTCTTAGATGAAGAATCGAAGTATTTAAAATAAGAATATGAGAATTATTTTCAGAATGATTACCTATTGTTTGTATATTATGTAATTTTTAAAACTACTTAAAATTATAAAATGCTAAAATTTAATTTGTTTGATGTCAATAAATGCTGGGAATGACAACATTTCTCTGAGCAGAGAATTCTCAGAAGAGAATTTAACATTAATCGGGTTTCTAAATAGGAAAACAAAAAGATTGCCTATAATTCTGTGGAAACAAGTTGTAACAAAGTACCTTGTAGGTCAGATTCAATTAACTTACAGCCAAAAGAATATGAAACCACACTGTCATTTAACCAACCCAAAGTATGCCCAAGTTTCATTAATAAAAGAAATTGATTACACTGCTTCCATCATCAGCAGTATTAGGTAGTATCTATTGTGTTCTGAACTCTTAATCGATTAATTGCTTCCTTTTTCCAGGCATGTAACTAGATGGTCATTTTCATCATGTCTGTATGTCTCACACACCACTGAAGTTATCATTCCTTTTCCTCGATGATGTGGAGTATGTGTCAAAGATGGGACAATCTAAATAGTCACAAGATGAAAATTCCTCAGAGAAATTCTAAGAAGAATGAACATTTACTGATATGAAATTTATCTTGGCCTGGTGTTTCCTGCACCATGATATCCAAGAGAATGAAGAGTTAAACTCTGCCCATGCTAGGACCTGACCAAACATCAGTTATCAATGATTACCATGGTTCAAAGCCCAAACAAGACTAGTAAAATCATGTTGGTTTTAGTTTGGAATTGAACTGCATGGCAGCAGCAAGACACACTGCAGATATGTCTTATAACAAACAAAGGGTTTAATCCCTTTGTGTTTGATGGATTCATATTAGACTGTCTTCAGCTGTGGTCATATTTCATTTATTGTGTCAGGAAACGTGACTGCTCACGTAAGAGTCATTGTATTCTGATAAGGTCAACGAAAACTTCCTTATCTATTTGATCGCCACTTCAGTCAAAAGAGACTACTTAGATAAGCAGAGGGGACTTCAAAATGTGTCTTGTTTACTTAAGTTCCATAACAAAATAATTTTTAGCTTCTAACTGGGGAAAATCCATGGGTTTTTTTTTTTCTTTGTTCTATTGCTAATAAAAAAAGCATGTCAGTTCTATATTATGTATTTGAGAAACCATAGCATGCTAGCCTGAGCTCCTCAATACTCTTCAGTCCCTGTTTTTGGCATGCTTTGCACCTCTCAAAGTGAGTTTTCACCTGAATCACTTTGTTATCTCCAGCTGATTGGAAAACCTGTCCTGAAGCACTTAAGCCACTCTAGTAAAGGCCCGTGGTAGAAAAGAATAAGTTCCCTGTGTGGACTTCTGTCTCACTGAGTATTTACACATTGTATGTAAGGAACACACCTACCCTGAGATTAGCTTAGTTGGCTAGAGCCTGGTGCTAATAACACCAAGGTTGTGGGTTCACCCCTGTATGCACCATTCACCTAAGAGTTGGACACAATGATTCTTGTGGGTCCCTTCCATCTGAGAATATTCTCTGATTCTGTCATATTCTGAGATAAGCAAACATCCAGTAAAATAAGGACTAGGGCATTGTTCTCATTTACTGCTGGCAAGCTTACTTCTGTAAGGCAAATATAGTTCTCATTTAAACACTAAATTTCTATGTCAAACAGATGCTTTGGGAAAAGGAGTCAAGAGCTGTGCTCGCCTCTTTCCTTTTCCACCCAAGCAGCAGCTTATTAGGATGTTTCCTCTGGTATCTAGTCCTGAAGGGAGTCACATTCTTATGAAACACATCTCAGAAGCACAGGAAGAGATTACACCCAGGTCTGTCTCTTCCTGCAGGACTGCACTGACTCCTAAGCAAATCCCCAGAGGGATGGCCTGCAGTGGTTGGTGTGCTCTCCCATCGACAGCCCTGAGGCGACAGCCCCTCTGCAGAGCTTTAGCAAGAGCTAGGTGCCAACTGCTCATGACAGGCAGATAAAGATGCTCCTGAGCAATTTCACATGCAGTTACTTTATTAACAGTGAGTTGTTAGGCAGAAGTGGTTGTGGGCTTTGTCTCTTTCACAGTCAGTGTAGTATCAATACTGGCATTCTTAGAACAACAGTTTTAGAGAGAAGAACTTCAGGCATGTGTGGCTTGGTACGTACCACCTGAGCTCACAAATTTATTCAAGTGGTAATTCCACAATGTAGGGAAAAAAACTTACTTGCTAAAGATGATCTAGCTCTGGGTAATCTGGGCCTTTCTCAAGAAAGGTCTTGACTGACCTCAGAAAAGGTTAGTGTTTACAGACTTTCTTGTCAGCTGAGAAATTTTCTGTAATGGCCTTTAAGGGTATGTGTTTATCAGTCACTCTTTTGTTAGGTGCCAATGTGAGCCTTTGTGAAAAGGCCACATAATGACTCTTGATATTTACTGTTTCACAAAGGTTTCTGTGAACTCTATCTATTTCAAAAGTAAGAGTTCTCATGATAATCATTACTATAAAAGTATCTGTGTTCAGAATATCATGCATATTAAGAAAAGAGATAAATTCTCTATTTGGCATGCATAATTCAAAATAGGTCCACTGATAAAAAGTGCCATAGATTAATTAAAAAAAAAAATCAAAAATTAAGAAGAAATTCCCAGATAAAAGTATATATGTCAGAAGTCAGGCTAGAGTACATATTGCCCACTTTAAGAAGTTTTACATTGGTGCTGTGAGTCTCATCATGTGACAAAATTTGTGGTTTGTTTTGTTTTGGATATTTTTTTGTGCGTATATGCCATTTCCACTATCAGTGCACTGCAGATGTACAAGTAATAATCAAGACCTCTATGACTTTAACTTTCCTTACACAAGTTGATGCCTGGAGCACATGCATTGACACATCTCTCCTGAAAAATGATCACGTAGAATTGAAATCCACTCATCTCATTCCTGTTTCAACAGGTATTTTAGCCACACACTATACCTGAAACTTTTAAAAGGAAGGGTTTGCTTGGTACAGTTTTAGATGTTTTCTGTAGCAGGCAATAATAGTTCTTTTAAACTGCAGTGAGCTGTCTGCAGAGCACACACAGTCTACCTGAAGAGCATTAGAGTACTAACATGCCTCATTTCAAAACTAAATCTATCAAGGTCTGCAGAAATAGCGTTAAAAAGTCCTTCATCAGTAGAAAACGTAATCAGCTCCGAAAGTGTGAGACCCCAGAGCTGCTGAGACTAGGGAATTTCAGACCTTGATTGTAATCTCATTATGAACAAAACACATTATCTTCAGTATTTTGAAACTGAGCCCACTGTCATGCATTTGATTGCAAGATTGCCTCTTGTATGCTGTCAGAGAAAGAGGAATCAAAAGAGGCACATAAGAGTTCAGCTCCAAGCAGTACCAGAGAAAGCTGTAAAAACTCACAGCTTATTTACATTAAAATATTTTTTGAATAAGATATGCAAATAACAGTAAAATGCGAAGAAGTAAATGGTGAGTAGAAGGTGAGCAGTATGCTTGGGAGCTGTGAAGGAACTGAAGGAATGCCAGGATTGAATTAATTTCTGATTCACTAAATTTTCAAACTTAAGAATAGAATAAAAATAGAAAACACATACATGTCTGTCAAAAAATAGACCCTGGAAAGTAAAATAAAAGCAATCAAGCTAAACACTAATGTCTGAGAAATAGTAAGAGGAACTATTCAACAGAAGGCAAACATCCTGCAGATGACCTTAGGCTTGCTCGTGGAAGCCAGAATGGGATGGGGATAGGGAGAGAGAGGGTTCAAAAGGGGGAGGAATTATGATTTTTTCTCCTACAGTTTATTCAGTGTAAAGTAAGAAAGCTACTTCAGAGGCTACTCATGAAAAGTACTCCCTGCAAAGGGCCATTCATTGGCAAGGCCAAATCTGTAAGATTCTTGCAGCTTCTATTGGCTGCACAGTAGTTGGTTTCTAAGATGCTAAGAAACCCTGCGCCAGACAATATCATAACGAAACAGGGCAAATGCAAAACTGGACAAAACTCTGAGCAGACATTGCATAGTCATTTCACAACTAGATATTCCATCTACTCCCAGCCTGTCCTGAACAAATCAAGCTCATTAAGTAATCAGAGAGATCCTCGAAGGCAGGAGTACTTGAATGTGACTCACAGCCATAAGAAGTCAACTCAAATTTTCTGAGTACTATAGTTTGCATTAGAACTCCACTTGGAAAAAAGAAAGAAAATCCTTCATCACATTAATCATCTTAGGAACTTCCTGGTCCCTAACGACATTTTTGAAAAAACAAGAAGTTCATAATCAGGTGAGTAGTTTTAGTGAAATCTAATTACTATTTTTGGAAATCCTTAGCAACTAGAGCCAGGGAAAACCTTCCTCAAAACAAAATGATGATATTTTTCAGAAAAACACTGGTGGCTTTTTTTATACTTAAGAACTACATGGGTCCTTAAGCGATGGCACAGAGGGATGCAAAGGCATTTTTACAAATAAATGCACAGGTCATAAATTACTTTTTATTCAGGTATTTCCTTGTATGAATTAATAGTTTAATTGTACCACCACTCATGGTGCTCATAGGAGAGCAGGGAAGAGTCCATGACTTCTCAGAAGTGTTAGTCATGGTGGACGTGTAAGGGGCACCCTGCATACCAGGTTGAGCCTATAAGGACATTTCTGCCTGTAAGTGATTTCCACATTCAGTTCACACCAGTAGAGCTCATTTATAGTTTATATCTAGAGAGTTCTGGCACCAGCAGTTTGAATAAGTGAATTAAATGTATAAGAAGCCAACTGCACAGTTCATTTGTGATTCCCCAAACACTTTCAAGAAGTCATGACATCCTCAGTGAAAAATTGCACAACAGTTCTGGGCAGCAACAGCTGGTATTTCAGGTCTGATTTCTTGTCTTATATTAGACTGAAGAGCAATATACTAAAAATATTTTCACAAAAGCAGAACTGAGTTGACATGTATGGTATAAGGGTTCCTCATTTCAATATGTGCAACTGTACAAGGCACAGAGCTGTGCGAGGAAAAACTAATTCATTTCTCATAAAGAGTGCTTTTGTTCAAAGTTACTGATCACAAATGTCCCAAACTAAAACGTAGTGCTTATAGACAACTTCATATGGATTGCCCCTTGCCAAGGTCACACCAGCAACAATGCATGCAGACTTCTGGCATTTAACAAAAAGTTTAGATTAAAAAATCCAGAAGAAACAACAACAAAACAAACAAACAAAAACCAAACAAAACGAGACTGAATAAAATCTGATGCAAGTTCCTTCAGTGGAAGATTTCAAAACAAAGTATGCCCTTACACATTTCAGTTTTTCTTTCATTGGAAACATTAACTGTGTCATGGGTAGTTAGGCAGGTGACAGTGTTAAATCTTTTCTATCTTTGTACAGGAACAGAGCTGATACACAGAATGGTCTCACCCAGCCTTATTTTTTATTGTCTTAGTGCTTGGTTGACTGGAAGCTTTCCAGTTTCAGTTTTAGCAAAATTGTTAGTCAAATGATTTTCATCTAAAAGAACCTACTCAGCTTAAACAGCCATGAAATTTCTTCAATGTCTCCACTGTGCATTATTTTTTTTTTCTTAAGAAATGTAACTATACTTCAACATATTTTAACTTCACTTTCCAATATATAATTATTTTACTTTGAAGTATGTAAAATCAATGGCAGTACTGAAAAAATTCTCATTGATTCAGAGGTAATATGTAGTACCTGATCATTAAAATGCGAGTAGCAGCTAAAAAGGGTGCCTACAAGATCCAATGGGGAATAAAACATGGGGGTTATTTTTGCTTTAACTCATGGCTTTAATTACGATTTTTAGAGAAGTCTTTTCTAATAGGAAATTTGTTGCCTGAATCTGATCACCACATATTAGATTTAATAAGAGGAAAAACAGTTTACTTTTTAATGTGTGTAACAAATTACATGACCAGGAAACAGCATTAGATTTATTTGCCCTTCATATCCTGCTTCACTGACTTCTACTTTTCTCTAGCAATGCCTTATAGCCAATTGGGTTTTTTTCAACTCCTTTATAAACAGATAAAGAACCACATTTACTTTTTCAACTTCCTGGCAATAAATTTTATAACAAAATCAAATTTAATGGCAAGGCCCATTTCAGGAATGTATTATAAATTAACTAATCTCTCTTGGTTCCATGTACAGGTTAGGGCTTCTGTCTAAAAAGCGTTATTTGTTGGATAAGAGAATTGTAGGCAGCTGACAGAAAAGGCTTTGGAGTTCAATTTATTTGGAGTTCAAGTTTTGCTTACAGATTTGACTTTGGAAATCAAGGGTCCTGGCTGGGAAAGTCATTGAAATTCAGAGGACTGAAAATAAGAAACTTTGAGCTCTCTGAAACAGTCCTCTGTTTTCCCAACCATACAGCACGACGCTAGTTAAGCAGTGTCTTTGATCTGCAATAAGCATATCTAATTTGAATTCACTTGAAATTACTGCTAGTATCAGCTAAGCCTTTGTGCATCTTCCAGATTGCAGGAATATTATAATATAAGGAATATTTTAACCCCAAGCAGGGATGAATCATATGTTTTTTCTCTTTAGCAAATGTCATATGCTACAAATGACAGCACTTCAGTCACTTGGTTAGAAGATTATCACTTAACCAAAAATGAAATCGGTCATTCATTCACCTGTTTTAGGCAAAAAAAGCCCGAAGTAACAAAACCCAAACTGTTTTAAAGACCCTATCTCCTGTTGTAAGAAAATGGCACAAAAAAAAAATACTGTATCATTAAAATTTCCCCTAGAGGAAATGACCCAACCATATTTTTTCTTCAACATTTGCATATAAATATTACTGCATAATGAATATTACATTACCCAATACACACAGATTATCAGGATTACTTCAAGATAGTCATACAACTTAGTAAACAACATGGAAGAAAAAGAAGCACCCGACAGAAAGCTCCATATCTTTCCACTATTTTATTACACAATATTTAAAAGTCTTTCAGATTCCATCCACGCTTTTCTGTCTCAATAAACTAACAGGCAAGGTTCGTTCTTCCCCATCTCTTTTCTCTTTCTAGTAAGGAGATTCTTACTGAGAACTTCGCTTTCTGATCTTGCTGCGCTCTGCCATAATAATCTCGGCCTTTTGTTTTCAAAGCAATTCATTTCCATCTGTCACTGCATTAATGACTTGTTTCAAGCTTACTTACCCTTGAAAACAGTGATAACTTTGGTGATCATATGTAAGGGACACACATTGTAACGTGGAGCCTGATCCAAAGTCTGTCCACCGAGATCTTCTTAAGCTCTTCAAAAGATTCCAACTGGGTCTCAGACTTTTACCTCTGTAAAAGCCTGTGCAACAAGAAGTAGCTCTTGTTAATATAACTAATACACTTATTACCATACAGCAAGCAATACCAGGGAGGTGGTTATGGTGGAACAGTTTATGCTGTTCAAGAATGGAGAGGACTATGTGTGTGCACTTTCCTTACTTTTGTGAGAAAATGAAGGATGAATCTTTAACACTACAAACCTTTGGCCATGATCTTTGGGTGTGACTGGGAAGCCAGCATGCTAACAGCACATGCAAGCTCACAACATCAAATAGCACCACAGAATTTTCCTAAAACCCCTTCCAGTTATTTGTAATGCATCAGTTTAATGTCACAGAGGAATTCCTTGCTTGTTGGCTCCTTTGGGAAGCAGAACACACCTGCTGTCACACCATTTGAGAGGGAAGTAGGGGTAGTCTCCCCAGGATCAATCAGTATTCCTATTATGAAATCTACGGTGAAAACAGGCACTCTTTCCTTACATGGCAGAAGAATATGCAACAAGGATATTACATGTCCAGTCTTGACAGGCATTCCAGACGGATGCGAATACTTGCCTGAAACATTCCTAGTATGTAGTACAAAATCATAAGAATGTTTTTAAAGAGTAATATTGTATTGCATGGAAGTATGGGATCCTGAAAAGGTATATAATTGTGAAAAGGTTTTCTACTCTGATAGAAGAAATCTTAAATATTCTCAGTTTCCTAAATAGAATTTCATAAGAAAGATAAAAGAGGACTTTTCCATGTAACCAATTTTTTTCTATATGCAACCATATATACAGGTCATTAGCTGGCTAACAGCATCAAGAAGCAACCTCCCATATTCTGTATTATTCAGAATGGGATATACCAGATTTGGGAACTTCCTTTTAAAACATAGACAGAGCAATGGAAATGGCAAGAAGCAATGTCTAAGGAATTGTCTGCTGTGGCTTCGGGCAGGTCTAGAGGCTATACAGAGGCATTGAAAAAACACTGTTAGTTCACTTACAAGCCATGGGTCTTCAGAAGGATGCGGAAGGACTCAAGATTTCAGTACCCTAAAAAGAGTGCTTAGTGGTAGTAAATTTTTATAGTATCCATGACAGAAAAAGAGAATAGTGCCTTAAGAATTATATAATGCAATAATTACTATTTTTTTAAAGATATTTTTAGCATAAAGATGTCACCTGCTAGTTCTGTAAGGGTTGCAGGATGTAGAGGAGAGGGGTAGACTAAGTTTTGGTACCTAAGTTCTGTTTGTGGTTCAAGAGGATTCAAGATTGCATATTTATGAAAAATGTTTTTCAATTTACTTACTGAGGGAATCCATACACAGATTATCTATTCCTCCTCCCCCCAAAACTGTTTTTTAATTGTTTAGTTTCCTTTTTTGTTTTTTTGTTTGTTTTTTTTTTTTTTTTTCCCCTCCACTGGTACAAGCCATGCCATCCTTTAGAAACAATGACAACACTTTCCCCTTTCTAGACCTGATCAAAGACCTTTTCACAGCTGTTGCTGTTTGAACACAGGAAAGGTTTTTGGCTACTTTTTCAATGATGTTCCTCTTCTAAGCCCCCGTGAAAACAGGTTCATTCTCTCTGGTGACTATCCAGCAGGAAGGTAGAGAAAGGAGTAAAAAATACTGGGGTGATGTATAATGCCCTTTCCTGTCACTGTCAAGATTACACAGGAAAAAGAAACTGCAAGCAGCATATTTCACATGCAGTGTGGTGTAGACCAGCAGTGACTGGAGCCAAGAAAATTTTCAGGGTATTTGTCTTATTATGGTGATGGCAGGATTTTAGGTACAGCTCATTGCTTCTCTTCAGTGAAGTGAAAATGTGTTTTCTCAGCAAAATATGTCCTTCCACACAGTCTCCAACAGACATTTCCAAGGGAAAATAATTTTATTTGCTCAGAAGATTTATTTCACCTTTGAAATATGGTCAACAGCAAGATAGAGACAATGAAATATCATTACCAGTAATGATGTAAGGTAATGGAAAGAAGTGTAAATGATGTAGAGTGTTTTTTTCTAAATATCAATCTTAGCAAAGTATCTTGTTTGTTTGTTGGTTTGGTTTTCTACACAAGAGGTACAGTGAAAGATACTAAATAGATTCTGGTGCCTGTTTGGTGTTTTAGAAAGGTAGAAAGAGGTGAATAAATTCATTACTAGAGACATATACATTGAATTTAGGCTAGGACATCTTAATCAGAAACCTGACTCTGTTCCCCTTTACTTAGAAGCTGGTCAAAGCTTTTTACCTGACAGATAGGAACTGTGACACAGGAAAGCAATCTGAGGCATGTATGGAGCTGGATGAAGAGTTTAAGTGTTAAAGAGTTAAAGTGTTAAAGAGTTAACAGTCTGTGGCAGGGTAGATCACATGGGACCCAGGACCAGCCCTCTGCCATCTCCTTTCCCCATGTTGCAGCCTGGCAGTCCTGGAAGGGATGTCTTACAACATTCAGTTCCTCTTTCCTGTCATTTACCTGCAGGCTCCAGCTTCATCCCATCAGTGCCTTTGCTGTGGCACTCACCTCGCTGACTGCTACAGCTTCCCTTGGCAGGGAGCAGCCCACCCAGTGCTGTCAGCTCATTACCCTTGCAGCAGTGTGGGGACTGGCAGCAAACACAGCTCATCATGAGTGCTACAAGGTATTTATCTATCTGTACCTCACTACCTATAACTGCTCATTATCAGTAAGAATACTTGGGCAGAAAATACAGATTTATTTTTTATTTAGTTCCATTGAAAGAAACAATAAAAAAATGCTTGGGCACAAATCCTTCCCCAAAAAAAAAAAAAAAAAAAAAAAAAGAAACCAATGATCTAAGGAGACCTGGGTAGAGTGAAGGGTACATATAATTGTCTTCATTGCTCCTACAAAGAATAGCTAAATCTGCAACAATCAATCCTCTGCAGAATTATGAATTGAAAAAGAGGAGGAGAATCTCCAGCTAATGTCAGCAAGACAAATCTACCTGTACAGCTGGAGACTTCTGTCATTTTTGCAAAAAGAACTGCAATATATGCTCGATACAGATGTGGCTTGTGACACGTGGAGCTATGCTAATATGAACTCCTTTGCACAGAGGGTCCCAATATTTGTTTGAAATTGGTGGTGTTTCAATTTCAGATGAAAACTCAGGTGCTGAGAGTGACCCTAAAGCAGACGAAAATTTCCTTCCAGGTTTAATAATACATAGTGAAACTATATATATTCTCAAGCTACACATGAGAAAGACAGCATATTATGTACTGTACTTTACTAAATCTTCTTTTCTTCATAATACTTGCTATAGGAAGATTTAAAATGCAGTCAGTTCCTTCTTCTTAGAGTGCTGAACCTCTGCAAAAATTGCAGGGATCTCTTCTTCCTAGAAGTTAAGTTGAATTTAAGGTAACAAATGAATAGTGACATTTTCACCAAAGAGAGAGAAAAACTTTGAGGTGCAGAGGCTTCCTATACTCAGAATAGGAGGCAAAACCTTTTAATTCCTGACATGGAAGTAAATAATATAGCTGTTTATACATAACTTTATACATATACATTGTACATAAATAATGATTCAATGACAACCCAGAGGAAGTGGGCACTGAAGGAAGAAATCTCTGAGGCAAGAAAGATGCCGAGCACTGAAGCTCCCATTTAATTATCCTCTCTGCTGGAGTCCCTCACAAAATTCAGCCAAAGAAGTTCCTCCACCTTGAATGACTTTCCTCTACCAGCAATATCAAAAATTGCTATAATAGGCAGAAAAATACCTATTTTTGTAAGAGAGGAGTAAAATTTAGTGGAGAAAGTCCCTGTGTCAGATTATTGACAACAAAATATTATAGAAATATCAAAATAAGAAATAAATAGACAATATTAAGAAGGATCTTGATTCCTTGGGGGGTGAGGGGAAAGTGGCATTTGGTTTCTACATATGGTTTATTTCCTCTTTTTCTTATTTGTTCTTCTCTGAGCCTTGCTGAATGTAAGACAATTACAGCTCATGAAAAGTATGAGTTATTACAGGACCTACTTGTTGGAAGCATTAATTATGATTTTAAGTCAGACAAAAAATTCGTTTTTTTAATGAAGATGAAGCTTACTTCAGCAAAGATACAGTAGTCCAGCAACTTCACTGGAAGATACAGGTTATTTGTAAATGGTCCAGTTTGGTTCAAAGAGAGATTTTTCACCTGTAGGTAAATGCTTTCCTCTAGTAACTACCTGAAAAAAAAATGTAGAGATATGTCACTCCTATGACTTTCCCAGACACACTCTACAAAGGCACTTTTGGGAAGGCACCGTTAAGAACACATATGTAAGTAACCTAAGTATATACAAAGAGCGTTTTTCTCTGTGGCATTAACTTCTTTGTGTCCCCTGGGGATGCGAGAGTTCCCCAAAGGGCTCAGCACTGGATCCTGAACACCTGTCTTCCCTTCTGGGTGTAAAATTGCCCAAGTACTTCCACTTTAGCCCCTGTGCGTGTCAGAGAACTGCCAGACACAAACTGCAGAAAAGCTGTTCTCTGTTTGCAGGTAAGCAGGAGCTCAGCACTAACCATGTAAACCAGATGTGATGAGCTCAGGAGCAGGAGCCTGAACCCTGCAATAATCACTCCAGATGTTGCTGTTCAGGTGGCCCTGGGACTCTTCTGCAGAGGCAATGCCAAGCAGAAGACTCTCAAGAAACAGGCACCCCACTTCACATTTAGCATGTGGGGTAGCTGTGAGTTTTTCTTAGGCTTTCCCCAGCTTAGGGCCTGCAGCATTACCTGGATCTCCATGAGGGATGTCTCTTGTGCAGTGGAGATGCAAGTTTACATAGAAAAAACGTAGAGGGCACAGAGCTTCCTTGTTTTCAATCATGTCACCGATACAACACTGTTATGTTTTCTGATCTCTGAATGACATCCAGCATCTTGGACTAGATTTACTCCTTCCAGCTAACACTGAAATAATTTCTGTGGTGCTACTGTGTATTTAAACTTATACAAGTGGCTGAAAACAAAGCCTTAGAGTTAGAGCCCTAGTGTGTTTTCTTCCATGTCCCAGTACTACGTAGTAGTCTTCACAAATAGCTGCAGGTTGCAGGATTTCCTCACACGTTCTCTTCTTCTCAATGGGCAATCCATTAACAATGCTGTCAAGCCATAGTTACAGTCTGGAAGCAGTGAAAGGGCTGAGATGGTAGCCACAACCATCTGTTTTATATTTATGAATGTGAAGCCCAGTAAGGAGATTTGAATTTGTAAGATTAATGAAGTTTTCAAGCTCCCATGAGCTCCACAGGTAGGATAAATCGCGCTATTGAATCACAGAAAAGTTTTAATTGACTAAATAGACTAATACATTTTATAGAAAATGCCAATAACTTTGGAACAAAGCATCACACTGAGCAGGCTGGGGAGGAAGATAAGCCTTTGTTGCCTATTTGTTATTTATATTTTTGATTATTTCTAAACTAAATATAGGGTTATAATGAGCTTGATTATGACTGTGCCTTCCATATTCTGTTTACATTAAAAATGTAAAAAAGAAATCAATATAAAAGAATCTCAAATACAGTGCACTGGAATTAAAAAAAAAAACCCTTTGTGAAGAAATTATGTTCTTCCTGAAGAAGTGACTTTGCGTGCTATGAATAGCAGTCTTTCAGTAAGCTACCTAACAGACTTTGATAGAATTATAATTTATGATGCATTAGCAGGATAAAGCAATATTAATATTTCATCCCAGAAAAGGTTGCCTCAAACTTAGTAAAGTAGTATATTTCAACTTTTAATTTCCTCCATTCCCAGGAAGTGTTGTTTATATTGTCAGCTGGAGAATAGCTCCTACCTAGTGAGTTTTCATAGTACACTTCATTTCTTGGGAGAGTTTAAACTATGCCACTTTGAAACGTATTTGTTGACTGTGCTTTCTTAGAGAAAATATTTAATATTACATCATTATCTTAAACAGCCTTTCAACTTGTATAATACAAGGATTCTGCTTATAACTTTCTAGCAGGTTTATGAGAGATCAGTTTTGAAAGTGTATTTAGATTTTTAGTATATTTCCACTTACAACAGTTGAGAAAAAATAAAGACATCATTACTAAAATTTACTTAGAAATTCATACACTACATTAAATGTCACTTTTTGCATTCCAAAATGTTATACAGATATATATGTACCTCAGAGGGTTTTTTACCAAGTATTAGAAAATGTCTTAGCTTCTTCTCATTTAAAAAAAAAAAAAAAAGAAAAAAGTCAGCGTCTATTTTGTTTTTATTTAAATCATTAAAATGACACTAAGTAATAAAGTCCTATAAACAAACAAAATCAGTCAGACTCCTTTATACATACACAGCTCTGATAAAAGAGGTAAGGAAAAACTATGTAAAGCATTCCACAGAATATTTTAAAACAGGTTGTCATTATTCTTAAATCTTGATAATGAAATAAGCAGAATTCAAGTCAGTTTCTCCACAATTTTCAAGGACCTGTTTATATTCTAGAAATAGCCTATGAAAAGCTTCTTTGCAATTAAGTTCATTGATGGTGTTCATAGAGAGAAGGCTTTTTTCAAAGAGAATATAACCCAGGCATAGACATATTTTCTTTCTGCTATTACTGTGAGTGGAACTTATTTCAGCCTTACGTACTCTGCATACTCAAAAATATAAAGCCAGACCTCATGAGTATCATAAGGCAGGACTAAAAATATATTTTAAAGACCCACACACATTTTCAGATTTTACATTTTCATTTTGGAGTTTGACTTTTTAGAATTCACCAAGTTTTCACTGTACCTCTGGGGACAAAGAACTTACTAAAGCTACAAAGAGGGAGTTATAATCACATGACTTCAGGAGCTTTGGGTTTTAAAAATAGACCAGACATCTTTACCTTGCAGTGTAATTGGATTAATGGCAATGCCATCAGTACAACAGAGAACATAAATAGAGATATAAATACCAGGAATGACCTGACTTCCTATTTTGCTCTTTTGTATTTTAAAGCTCTAATATATCAGAGCAGAGAGCTACTAGATTCAGGTGGATCTTCACCCGCTGCCATGTATATATTTGCTTTCACCAACCCTTACTTAGCTATGTCCTAAAAATTTAAGGTTATCTACTACTGGCACAATAATAAAATCTTAATTATTCTGTTTGCAGTTTGGTGAGATTATTTGTTTCCCCTCGCACTAATACCTGAAACAAAGCAACTAATCAATCAAAATCAAAACCAAAAAAATCACAGATGAGTAATAAAGCCAGCTGTCTTCAATTTGCCCATTGCAGTGTGAAATTGAACAATTGCAGCTTTTTTGGGAGGAGCTGTGTTCTATGAAAAAAACCTTTGTATTGATACTAAGTGTTCAGGAATCCCACAGAGAAGAGAGTGTCTTTTTCTCCTGTGATATCAAAGGTGTCCATCATGTTTACAAACACCAGTGGTGCACAGTGACTTTCTGTAACTGAGGAATTGATGAAAATACCTGGCAGCATTTAAGGTCCAGGACATTATTTTCTTTAAAGTGCACCATGAAGGTTCAGAATTGCTTTTGTGGTTTTTGTCACCTATCAAGTTTTAAAAGGGCATGGTTTGTTGTTCCTTTAATGTAACTCCCTATTGTGTAAGGCTTTTACCTCTGGAAATTTACCTGCTTTTTAATGGCAGATTTTTCTCTCACAGCTGTAGGAATCAATTAACCCCCACAGATTTTTGCATCACTGTTTGCCGGGTGGATGAGAAGGGGCAGTCAAGTGCTAGGCTTTATATCCCTTGTGTGTCACTTGTCTCCTAATCTAGTTCAGACAAATTAACTGAGACCATTTAACTAGTATTTATTGATGCCACATGATAAAATCTCCTCACCCACTTTTGCTTTTCCTTCTTTCAAATGGTCATAGCTGAAATATTTTCTTTTTTTGTTTGTTTGTTTTTAATATTTGCTATAAAATCAGCAGAAATGTTGAAACAATTTCAGTTCTTCTCAAGACAGTTGTTAGTATGTTTTGCTCTGCTCTGCCTACACCTCAGGATCAGGAAGGTTTCTATAGCACAAGTGGAAAAAAAACCCATATGTTAGCTATAGTGAGATCAGGAGGTGGAAAATAGAGAGCACAGGCAATGCCTTGCCAAACCCTTGGCCTCAGTTCTAGGATGACATGACTATCGGGGGTGGAAATGGAAGGTTTAAACAAAATTTATTTTAAAACCCTGCCACTGAGTCACAAAAAGCAGATAGGACTCCCTTGCTTTCTAAACCCCTTCTCAGGGAGGAGTCTTGGTGCATCTGAATCCAATCTTAGACTTGGATTATGACAACAGTTTAAATTTAAGGAATTATAGAGGTGTGATCTTGTACTACAGGTTTTAATGATTGATTTTAATTCACTGTATAACATGAATCATTTATTATTACAAATGATCAGACAAATAATTAGAATTATTTACTACACAATATAAGAAGCTAAAACTACGAGTAATGTAAAATCAGATAGTGCACTATATTGAAGCAAGTATTGAAGTAATTATAGTAAAGCTAGTAAAAAGAAATAATTATTAGGTAGTGATTTGATATAGCTCGCTCAGACTAATGCTTGTGGGGAGATATCTTTTGCTCAATGTCCAGGAGTATCCTTGGAGAGCATCCCCACCCAAGGGAGGAATCTCCACACACACACCCAAGAAGGGTTATGTCAGAATAACCCAACTTTATGAAAGGGGACTAGACTTTTATAGTATAAAGTGATTGACTGGCAATCTCAGCAGACTGGCTTATCTGTCAAAACCTGCTTCAAAAAGCAGGATGTAAAAGCAAAGTCTGGTGAACCAAGATGGTGTTAGCACAAAATAACACCAAGACAGTACCCTGGCACCAGAAGTTGAACTTGCGTGATAGCATACATAATATGCATTTTCTGATTGGATTTTAGGTTTTATCAGGGCCCACTATCATGCCACAGTGACTTCAAAGCTTTGTTTGTTTACAGCTCATGGTAGGAGAAATCAGCTTATTTCATGCATTTATGTCTGTATTCTTCAGTCAACGGGATGGAGGACAGAGGTAGGCAGAAGACTTATGCTTCATTCAAGCATTGCCTTTAGCCTTTGGTTTGTGAACAACTGAAAGTTTAGGAAAATGTACAGTCCATTAATCAGACATTAGTGGGAATGAAAGGCCACATTTACCTAATAAACTGTATTGAGGAGAAATGAGTAGGGACTTCCGCAAACCCTCAGTTTATATATTTCATGTAGAGGAAATATTATGACCCTTGGGATATGTTTATCTAGAGATACTAAGTATCTTTTATATGCTATTGCTTTCTTCTATTTTGTACAATAATTTTATTCAATTCTTTGTAGTCTAAACCAATTTCCTCCACCACAGAATTTTATTATTTGCTGATTGTCTCTAGGTAGCTTAATTACTGGTAAGAGGATAATGAAGTAAACCTGAAGCCAATATTTAAGTAGAGTGGAACTACTCGAGTGTAATTAGCATTTTAAATTTGCCTTTTAGTACTTTATAAAGACTTATAACTAAATGCCTCCTTCCCTCCTGCCTTGCCTATTAAAAGGCTGTCAGGGGTTGGTACACTGCAATTAACACTGAGGGGCAATGTGCCTGCCAGGAGGTGGGGGGCAGAGGGGAAGGAGGGAAGTTTGCTGCTGGGCAAGCTCTTCTGGGGCTCCATTTGCATCATGCTCTCATAGCATCTTCACTAAAATGGAAAAACAAGAACACTGGGGTCTTAAAAGGTCTCCTGGTGTTTCTTTTTTCCTCAAGGAGAGCATTATGAGTTAGTGTTGATGTCCTCATATGTTCTAGCAAAGTTCATTATTTTCCATCTACTTAAATACTTTTCATAATTTCAATTATATCAGCTAGACTTCACTCTTGATAGTTTTGTTTTTCCTGCTTCTTTTGCAAGCAGGTTTCAAAACAAAGCTTTGTCTTTTTTTTCTTTTCATTTCTAGTGACAAGAAAACTCCCTGTGCTCCTTCACACATGGTCTGAGTGATGTCAGTCCCAGTAAGCAGGAATAGCCCAGGCACTGGCATGCCCTTGCTCATGGCTAGATCAAGGACGGCAACTTGTTGTGCACTCAGGGTACTGCTAGGTCATTCTTATGCTGGGTTCAGGAGACAGCACAAGTCAAGAGGGATTAGGTTTTCCCAGTTTGGGCATATATAGAGGGTAGAGAGCAGAGGATTTAGTTCTGTGCATTTAATTGTGTTTGCCTCTTACTGTCTGTTTCAATAAAGGAGTCCTGACTTGTTTCATTGACTGGCCCAGCTGTAGCCCAAAGGACTATGCTGAAGCTTGAGAGATAACTTCTCCTCTGCAATTTCTCTCCTTCGTGGTTTGCATGGAGTGACTTAATCAGCTATAGCCCCATAGATGACAGTAAATGGCACTTCATTTCTAGTTGATCACATGCTATGTAATACGCATAACAAAGTCTGAAGCCTCAAACCATATGTATTGGTCTGAGGCTCACAGACCCCTCATGGGGCCTATAATGATGTGATGTCCTCAGCCACATTTCTCAAGTGTTTGAAGTGTTATCATTTTACAACTATAGGACTTGGTATGTGAAAGTGCTCTATAAGGTATTACTTAGGGGTAGTTTTGTATGAACTAGATTTGCAATCTGTTCTTTCAAACCATCAAACTCATTTTGACGCAATTTAAAAATTATGTAGTATTTCAGTCATGAAGGATTTTATTTCAATAAAAGTAATAAGGGAGCTTCAAGGGTGTGATTATTACTGGATACCCACATCCTTGGGGAATTAAAACCATTTAGATACTCTTTCTGTTCAATTAAAATATGATACCATGGGATTAAATGTTAGGATGTACACTATAAGTAATGACTTCATGCCTTATTAGGTGCAAATAAATGTTAATGGAACTAGAAAGATAACAGGCCAAATTTACTCTTGGGGCACGTGGAACAAGGATCTGTTGAATTCTGCACACTTTCTGTGCCTGATATGCCATGACTGGATTCAGTCAAGTATGCTTTTATGGCTGTGATATTTATGGTGCATACTGATTATGTTCTAGATGTATATTACACTATAATTCAAGAAGATTTACCTCACAGGCTAAAGATCCATCCGCAGCTGACAACATTCATCTTGCTTGGCCTTGTTTTTACAGGAGCTGGCTGAGCAACCTAGTCAGGGCTAATGGTCCCTTTGCTGTGGATATGAGGCTCAGCACCAGAGACATCTAATGCACCTGTTAATGGCCCAGTGGCAATGGGTTAAATCCACTATAATTAGCACTGCAGCATGTCATTTTAGTCACCTTGCTTTCTATCAGTCTTAAGACTCCTTTCTAAGGAAAGGGAAGAACTAAAAATCCATCAAGTGTCACTGGGTGACAAAACACCTAATTACTGATGGTAAAGGCTGAGGAGAGGAAGTGGAACATGTTCGGACCCTGAGGAGGCAGTTCAGCTCCAAAGTCTGGTGTGGTCTGGGGAGACACAATATGCCACCAGCAGTCAGGAACTCAACCTTAAAGCTGAGGTAGTCTGAACTTCTCAATGATGGCAATGGCTGCAAGGCTGTGCTCCTCCCCTACTCTATTTCAACCACTTCACAGAATATCTGCACATGGCAAGGGTAGCAGAGATTGCTCTTTTCTCTCCAAAGCAACTTAAACTCACAAAGGACCCCAAATATTTCTATACTGTGAGTTTATTTCAATCCCTTTGGTTGACAATTTTACTTTACATGGAACAACTAAATAGTTGCTGATGAAGAGCACAGAGAAAGACCAGCCCTGTAGCCCAGGACACATTCACTTGTGTAGAAGAGGAAGATCAGCCTTCAATGAACTTTCTTGTAAGTCCGTTTTAGGTACTGGAAGGCCATAATTATGTCACCCCAAAGCCTTCTCTTCTCCAGGCTGAACAATCCCAATAGTCCTAGCCTTTCTTCATAGTGCTCCATACCTCTAAACAGGCTGTGGCACCAGTCTCCCTTCTCTTTGGACAAGTTAGTATTTCTTGCACCTTTCACAGTTTTCTCATATGCTCTCCAGCTCAACAGAACTATGTGTATGCTCAAAGACAAGCATGCAGTTGAGCTGCTTACTTCATTTATAGACCTATATATATATATCTGTCCTTTATTGAAACTGAGTTTTCCACACCTTTGAATAAGAAACCATTGTCATCATCCTCATACCTTCTCCTAAAGTATATATTTTATATATATATAAAAATGTATATTTTAGATAATATACATATATATGAATATAATAATTTCTAACATTTGGAATTGGTATGTCATGTTACACATGCCCAAATTTTATAATGCTACTCCTTAGATTATATATGCATAACAAATCAGCTGGAGGAAAATTTTTAAGCAGCTTTGCTATCCATCAGACCTACTCAAACCTTTTGGCCTCTCTCAAAGAAGGTGAAAATGGTGAGCAATACACATTATTTCTGAGAATTGGTGCAGCTAGGAAAAGAGAGGATAAGCAAAGGCTACAAATCAGTTCTCTCAAAGGTAGTACACAGTGTATCTACTGGACAGCAGTCCCTGATTATGCAAAAAGATACTGAATTTAAAATATAAACGTCTGTAAATAAGAAAAGGTTGCTATTAAAAAAAAAAAAACAAACCCAAAAGCAAACACTTCTTGATTCTGCTATTTAATGAAAGAATGTGCCATATGATTTATATCTCACTCATTCTGATCACATTTCTAACTCTGCATTTTTATTAAGTAGTTAAGAATTTCACTATATACCAATGCAAAAGGCATACTTATGCTGATCATGTTGGGCAAAATCCTTCTGCAGATTTTCCTTAAGTGACTGTTGTGACATTTCATGGTTCAGATGGATCACAACTGTGGGTTCAAAGCAAGCTGTGAAAGACTTGAAGTAGTTTTCACTGCTTCACAAATCAATGCTGTCAAGAGCAAATCTTGACCTTTATGCAATTTTAATTAATTTGATAAAAACCTTTGGCATGGTGAGGTAATTTAGAGATGTATGGAAAAAGCTTGGCTGTCTAAGTACCTTCTGTCAATTTTGACAAGCATCCATGATGGAAAGCAAGTAAAGGTCCATGAGAGTCTATCAAACTTGCCTAAAGCAGTCAGAAGGTTTTTAAGTCCTATCCTGTTTATTCTGTTTTATACATCAGAGACAGGCAAGGTGAACTGAAATCTAAAGACTAACATCACAATTTACTTTCAGACTGCCTGAAGATGATTTAACATTTAACAAACTACATATGCAGTCTAAGGTTAATGAATGGATTTGCTGGACCTCTGCTGTGCTAGCAACTTTGTACTGTCATGGTACTAGGGTAGGAATTTTTGATGCTTGCAGGACTTATCTTCTGCTTCTGAAAACTCTACTTGGACTGACCTGAAATGTAAGAAGAAAAAAACTGTGCAAAGCAACTCCCTTAGAGAAATAGTTATCCATAAAAATGAACTTGTAGCATAAATTTGTATAACCTCAAAGTATTTTGAATAATATGTTAACATTTCTGGTTAGCTTCTATGCTTATAAGTTAGTATGGTCTCCAACTGATTCACCAGTAAGTAAGTACACCAGTAAGGTACCCTGGTATTTACACCAGTAAGTACCCTGGTGTTATGTTTCACTTTATATTTCACTTTCTCATCACTCACTGACCAAAGTGGTATGACCAGGTCTCAGGTGGTAAAATCTTTTAGTATGCTGACTATCTGTCCTTGGCATTAATAGTGATTCTTTATAATGGGACCATTCAACGAGCAAAATCAAGAAACTGAAAGTCCAGGACATCTAATTTGGCCTGTATTCTGAGACCTGAGTTTCACTCTGAAGTTTACAAGGAGCTATTTTGCTGAGAAAAGTGATGTTAATCAAAATACAGGTTTGGGATACTTTTTTTTTCTTTTTTTTTTATCACTCTGTGAAATCTCTTAATTCTTCTTGGCTGCATATTGCAATATAACTGTCTAATAAAAGCAAGGTTAGATTTTAGTTTCGATTGCATATCTCCAGATCAAGAATTTCGCAGTACTTTGAGAAATCTGATTGCGTGCTATTTGGTTCTAGGCTCATAGATACACACCACAGCAGCTGCAATGGCACTGGTCATGGGAATGCGCTGTGGCTTCTATCACTCACCTGAGAGCTCTGTGTTCCACACATACAGAGATAGAAGCCATTTTTCATTTTGGAATGCTTTTATCTTTCATCTTCAGGTACTGAAAGAGGCCACCTGGGTTGGGGATGTTTTTAGATTCTTCAGAGAAAGGAGTTTCTATGTAGAAACCTGCTCTAAGTAATCTTTAAAAATCTACTTAGAAAGTATAGTCTATATTAAACTCTCAAATTTGAAAATATCAAGGGCTCATGGCTAGTAAGAACTTTAGGGCAAGAAAATTTGCTTTCCTGTTCTCCCTGGCACATCTCTCACCTGCACAGGTGTGTGTACCTGTGCTCAATGCAGAAGTAAAATTCAGTGTGAAAACTGACAGCCTCAGAAAAGGCTAGAACATTTCCTGAAAGGAGTTTTTGAACCTATTGCAGCTGCCCTGAAAGGAAGAAAAATAGCATGTAATTTTAAAACACGGTTTTACTTTAGAGCTGGATCCTAAAACTAAATTTCAGAATCAAAATAGTAGAAAGGTGCTGATTCTATCCTAATATATAACTATGTAAGGCAGCCATGATCCTATTGCAGCCTGCAGAGTGATGTATGTCAGACTTATAAGACATATGAAAGAGTAATACCTATCAGAATACAGACCTCACTGAGGCTTCTAGGCACTACCAACATGCTAATATGAAGTAAGGATATAATTGACTCTTAAGGAAAAAGACAGTATCAGATGTACTGAATAATATTCTGACTCTGCTTGAATCAGTGAAAACTTTTCTTTGAAACTTCAGTGGGTCCAGGTTTTCATCCATTATATTGAACAACAACACAATTCAATGTTTTTATTCTGATTTGCGTTTTTTTATATTAAAATTCCTCAGTTGTAACAGGAATTTATAGCTAACTTAGAAATATTGTAACTTATGGTTTTTTCAACAATGAACTCTTATAAATATTATGAGTACTGGTACTTTAAAGCATGTAGGCATTTTAATTGGATTGTGTAAACTGAGTACACAGCACAGCTTCCAAGTAAGATGAGAATAATGAATACGAAATTGTAATTCTTTATGTAATCATACACTTGATAGATTATATCTGAGTTTCTGGGAAGACAAAGGCTGTCGTATACAGCTACTGAAGCTGAACATATTCTTTTCCCATCTCTGCAATTATTTTTTGTTATTTTTAGCAAAACAGTATGAATTGAGAGAGTAAAAAAATCTAAAAAATTCTCATGAATAAAATATTTGAAAAAAAAAAATAAAAACCCAGAGCCTGCCAAAACTTTTTTTTTTAAACACTAATTCAAAATTCTTATAACTGACAAACTAGCTGAAATGTTGAAATTAAAGAGCATGTTGATCTAAGCACACCATATTTCTCTAAATATCAAACTTTAAATGTCATATGTTTCCTTAAAATAAGTAAGAAATTCAGAAAACTTCTCAAAATATTCTCTTTGAAAAATTACTCAATAAGAAAAAGAGATTAAAAACTTCAAGGATATGTCTAAGGTGCTCCTTGGCAAGACCACTTGGAAATTAAATAAAAAGCAAGACTTTGGACATTTTCTCACATTAAAACCTCATTGAAAATCTGTTGAAATACACACCAGCTAAATGAAGTACAAAACAGGAACGTGACAGTGAAGTAGATTGGAAACTGGCTCAATAGCCAGCCTAGAGGTTTGTGATCAGCAGCGTGACTTCCAGCCGGAGGCCAGTCCTTAGTGGTGGTCAGTCCTGGTCCTAATACTGTTTAGCATCCTCATAAATTGCATGGACACTGGGACAGAGTGCACCATCAGCAAGTTTGCTAATGATACAAAACAGGGAGGAGCAGCTGATACACTACTTGGGTCTGCTGCCATCCCGAGGGACCTTGATGAGCTAGAGGAAGGGGAAGAGACTAGTTTCATGAATCTCAACAGAGGAGGAATAACCCTAGGCACCAGCCTTCAGTGGGGCAGCAATACAGCTTGACAGAGAAGGACCTCAGTGTCCTGGTGAGCAAAAAGTTGCCTGTGAGTCATCAATGTGTTTTTGCAGCAAAGATGGCCAACTGCATCCTGAGCTGTGTTAGGAGGAGAGCTGCCAACAGGTTGAAAGAGTTGACAATTCTCTACTCCACACTGGTGAAGCTACACCTGGGGTGTGGATCTTTGTAAAAGAAAATGGACCTGCTGCAGTGAGTCCAGTGAAGGGCCACAAATATAATTAAAGGACTGAAGTATCTTTCATCTGAATAGAGCCTGAGGGAGTTGGGACTATTCAGCATGGAGACAAGAAGTGTCAGAGGGACCTTGTCCATGCATATAAATAACTGAAAGAGAGATTAAAGAAAAGGGAGACAGATTTTTCTCATTGCTGTCCAGTGACAGGACAAGAGGTGAAGGGCACAAACTGAAATACAGGAAATTCTGTTTAAAGATAAGAAAGCACCTTTCTATTGTAAGAGTGGTTGAATAGGTTGCACTGAGGGGTTGTGGAATATCTGTCCTAGGAGATATTCAAAACATGACTGGAGACATCTCAGAGCAACAAGCTCTCACTAATCTTGCTTTCAGCCAAGGATTGGACTGCAGGATTCCTAGAGGTGTCCTCCCTCCCTCTGTGATGCTGTTCCATGTCTTGCTTTCAGAACTTAAGAATTACTCAGTCCCATGACTGAGGGCCAAATTCACCATCTCACCTGGGTAAGGTAATAATTTCTGAGCTCACAGTGCCAGGACCGTGTCAGTGACATGCAGCTATGTAGGAAGGAGACCAATTTTCTGTGCATGTGAAACTAAGGTGTTTTTCCTTTCAGCAGCTTGAGAGCAAACTGTTGAGACAAGCAAATACACCTGTAAGAAACACCTGCAAACACCAATGCTTATCAACAACACGTTCAGGGTTGAATACAATTGAAAAAATTAACAACCAGAGGCAGCATCAAGTTCACAAGTTTAAAACCAAAAGGTTTATTACGTGTTTTCTAAACCAGTCTCAAGCAATGGGGTACAGCCAAAGGATATTCATGAGAACTATAATGACCTCATATTTCTGCAGCAGAAACAGTGATTTATTCCCATCTTTTTGTGGAAGGCTGATGAATTTCAATGATAATGCTATCATTGGACTATTCTTCCTGATTGTTCTGCCAGAAAATGAGATTTAAACTTAGTTCCTTTGTCATGAGTGTATTTTATATCACCAAGTTTGATCCTGGTATTATGTGGAGTTTTAATCGACTCCTATATAGACAACCATGACGAAGAGCAAACTATGTCATTACACATGTGTATTCTACTCTTCTGTAGACCTTCACAGTCTTGTATCTATGCTAAATGCCTAACCTGTTTGAAATATACTCTGAGGCACAGAGCTGTTACTTTTTCAAAATTTCTATTTGAAGAATTGGACTAGGTTCTGAATAAACTTTGCAGCAGAACTTGTTTGCTTTTTGTAACAATGTTTTTTCAAGTTTGACTTTTAGGCAGAACAATAAAAATCTCCATAACTCCAAGAAGCACAAACAGAACCACTAGGGATTTGTGTGTACATACACACCAGTCAAAATTCACTAAATAGAGCATTGAATGAGCTACAGTTAAAAACTCCTTGAAAACTTCATGACTACAAGGAGAAAAATGTGTACATAAAAGCTAGTCTGAACACTTTGTTACATTTCTGCAGACATTTTGTAAAGAAAAAATATCTTCCTGAGCACTTGCAGTAAAAGGTCAGAGCATCTGATGTCTCTGTTCCTTCAGTGTTATTCACTAGGAGTAGCAGATACATAGGAAGCTGAACATACAGTAAATGAAATGCCATTAGGGTTACCACAATTCTTTATAGTATCAAGATTCTTGATTGTGTGAAGATTAACTGATTCAAGGGTTTTGTATTTGACAAGAGAAAAAAAAAGACCACTTCAGTTGGTGCCATCCTGCCTGCACTGCACAAACATCCTTGGACTGTCAAAAATTTCTAGAGATACTTCTACCAGTGCTGGGCATAAAGTGTGACCAGAAAGAGTAGTTCATGTATATATGCAGTTTAGACTTCTGTACTTCATAATCTGAACTATAAATGTTGGATTTACAGTAAAGAAATAGATGTTGCTATCAAAAAAATATGTCTTAATTTTAAGAGAAAAGCACAAAAAATTAGTTAATACAGCCTGAGGGAAATAAAAATTAAAAGGAACTATGCCTATCCCAAAGTCAGGAGTAGTTCAAAAAGGAGGGGGAAAGCACTAGAATACTGAGCATTTGTAGTAGGATCTTTTTCACTTCTGGCTTTCTGCAACGCTCCCTATGCTGCTTAGACATCAATGGTAATGTTAGTTTTATACTGCTGCCTTCAAGAGACATCCAAATGTATTTAGCCAAGCATATTTACAATGATTTAGCTACAGTTATGAAGTTAAATTAAGAATAATAGGATATGTTGTATGGAATAACTCTTCAGTATAATTAGGATTATGCCATCAAGTGGTAAAACAGCTTTTTAAAAGCTGAGACCATTGCTACTCTAATTTTCAATATAAATCATCCCAATATGAGTTGTAAACTGTGATGTCATCCTAAACACTGTTCCAGTAGTGCACTGTTCCACTGACCAAAGTAGTGAACCAAGACATGAATAGCCTTTAAAGATTAACTTTCACATGCTCCAAAGTATCCAACCAACCTACTAGTAGCCTTTAAAGAGTAAGCTTTAATTTATTTAATGTATTGTTCATGTATATTTTATTTAAATGTGTTTTTTTTTTCTGCCAAGGATTTCATGCACTCCTGAAATCTGATTTTGATTAAAAAAAATTAACACAAAAAGACATTGCTAGCAAATCTACCTGGAAAAAAAAAACAAACAAATAAAAACCCACATGAAGATGATGATATTTTTATATTTTTTATTTGTGTCATGTGCAGAATTCTGTATGCAACTCTGTGGTAAAACAACCTCTGAGGAGTCACAAACTACTTAACCCCATAGAGCACAAAGATGTTCTGATGGCAAACTTCAAGCAAGCCAAAGGCACGCTGCACGCTGGTGACAAGTGATGGCAGCTGCCTGCAACTGTGACACAGTCTTGGGTTTCACCAGGCATTTGAGGGGCACCTGTCCCAAGGGTTATCTGTGGGGAAAGAAGGGGACCAGAATCACTTTGTCTGAGTAGAGCTATCGAGACCTGGCCCAGAATGGGAAACACAGTAGGTAGAGCATTGTGCTCGCTTTCGCTGAATGAGCCTGCCCTCCTAGTGGCATCATGACCTGCATTTGAACCCCTCAGAAACGGCAGCATTTGTCTTTCTCTAAATCCTCCAAGGGATGAAACATAAGAAACATTTCACTTGTCAGGACTGTTTACTACTTGTTGAAGTAAATGTAAGTCTGATGTTTCTCTAACAGGAGCTGACGGCTTTATTTTGCAATGACATATCCATAGATTTCTTGGCATTTCTTATTACTCTTTTGACACTAGAAGCATTTTCCTGTGATTTAGTGTCAAAGCAGTAAGGTCATCTTGAGCTGTTTAAACACCTTCTAAATAGCAGACTTGAAAATAAGATGCAATAACGCTATAAGAAAAAAGTGTTTTGATATATCTCACCCCAAGTACCTGTGACTATATCTACAGTTTCTCCATATTAATATTTATTGAAGAAATATATTGCTAGTAATACAGTCACGATCCTATAGTGAAACTGTGAATTTTATTAATCAACAGCTGCTTCTGTTAATGAATTTACAATTTGGATAGCTCAAACATGTAAAATCAAAGCACACAAAGCATCAGAGAAAAAAGAATAGCAAATACTGATCCTTCCTTGAGCAATTTCTGTAGTGTTTTAATTTCCACTCCTCTGACTTGAGTGATTGCCTTTCTGACTCTAACAACTCCATATGGACAGTTGCTGGCTAGCCAGAAAAGATCAGAAGTCTTCCGCAGTCCATAAGAGTTCTGCCTCTGGAAGGACTGTCCTAGTTACCCTACACAAGACCTACCTCTGCTGATTGAAGACTGACTTCTATTTAGTAATTCTGTTTGGTTTTTTGACTGATAGGGACTTGATTCAGTTTAATTACATGGTCAATTATCTATTAACATTTTAATTATGATATCATTGTGAGTTGTCCTTAAGAAGTTATGCCCCTATGAAGGCAATTATGCTTCAAGAGATATTTCATCACCACATTTGCTGAGGAAAGAAAGAGGAAATCAGAATCTGCAGTGGGGACTCCTTTGCCTAAAAGAAAATAAAAAGATACCATGGGATTATGGGTTAGCTTCCTGATTCTACTAAACTGCCCCTCCAATGTGCTTTCCAAACATTAAGGCTGGCTAGAGTACATTGGACCTCTGGAACTGCCAAGAGTAACTTCAGAGTAGCTCTAATCTGTATTTGGCTGTGGAAAGGTTTGTTGTAGCTCGGTTACAATATTTAAGTCAACATATGTCAAAGCTGTGGGACTGCTGTTCAAAGCATAAAATTTGTCATAGACATTCATGTCTTGATTGATTTGAGATGTGGGGTTACTTTAAATGATTCAGAGTGTCACAAGGACATCAGTCTCAGAGCTTCTTTGTTGCTGAGAATTTATATAATTTTATTCTTAATGGACTCTATACAGTCTCTGCAGTATCTCGTTTACATCTGGTTTGACTCAAATGGCTGTCACATTAACTAGAAAAGGAATGTAAAAAATCAATAATTGCTAAAACTCTTTATCACCACTACAAACTTTTAAGGTTTGCTCTCAAAACTTTCTTTCTGTGTGCAGTTATATGCATCAGTTTATATGGATTTTACTTTAAATCTTGTAATGTATACCACAAGATCTTCAGTTAAGTGCACATTTAAAGACTAATTACAGCATACACATGAATTTTATGACACTGGGATGTTCCAGTCCCATATTTATGTGTGTGCATTCTTCACGATTGATATTTAACCTTCACATTCATCAACTAAGCTATTTACTTCTATGCTGGCACAATTCTGTCACCTGCAGCTTCTAGTCCTCTTTTTCTCCATCCCAGTTGACAAGTGCTTTAATCATCTGTATGTCTCTGTGCAGTTTTTTGCATTAGTATTGTTCTGATAGCACTAAGGGTTGTGGGTTTATAGCAAAAAAAAATTCTGTTGACTTCTGCAGCTGTTGCATCAGCTTTAGAAGGAAATTCCTTCCAGGTGTGGCATGCTGGGTGAACAGCTCTACACTGCTGGCATGACCAATTACATGACACTGCTAACGTAGTTGTAGAAACATGCAGCATTCATTCTCTGTAAATATACTGTAAGGTATATGATGCACATGTACAGAACCTACTTTATCCTTTTCTCCAAAAAAACAGCAAACAAACAAACAAACAAAAAAAGCCACACAAAAACCCCCACAAACCAACCAACCAAAAAAAAAAACAAAACAAAAAAAAAACAAACAAAACACCAAAACCCACCAAAACAAAACAAAAACCAGAAATGGCTTCACTACTCTTTGGAGATTCAGTGATATGTTGCTCTAGGTTTAGCAGACTAGAAATTCTAGTCACCATATTTGCCAAATGAGGTGGAATTGGAAAACTTAAATTTTCCAAGCTAATGAGTGCTGCAATGCCCATATCCTTGCATACACACCAGAAATCAGTATGAGTAAGCTCCTCTTTTCATTGTTTGAAAATGTCTTTTTCCTTCTCCACTGTTGAAGGATTTTCTTCTGAACTGCTTTTATTAAAAAAAAACAAAAAAAACCCCAAAAAACAAAAAACAAAAACAAAAACAACAACAACAAAAAACAAAACACAAAACAAACCAATCAACCAAACAAATATACAAAGTTGCTACCAATTGCTAGTTACTTGGAATATTATGAATACCCTTCATATTCTTTCAAGATCTCTGCCCTGAGTGTGGTATGTCCTGGAAGTGTCTCTGAAAGCCTCTACTATAGGAACAGCACACACAATATCAAGCCTTAACACATTTTAAACTGTTAACTGATGTAGAGGATAATCTTGTTTGATGCGTAGTCTCTGAAAGTCATATTGATGTTGGGCCATGAAGTATTGATATCCATCAAGAACTTCAATAAGATCAGAGAGATCACATCATGAGTCAAGGTTCACTTTATTTCCAAGGTATTTTATCAGAGTGGTTATCTTGCCTGATGATAGCTTGTTATTTTTGGAGAGAGATGGAGGATAACATTAGTTTTCATTATGAAAGAAGTCTTCTAAGTCACCTTCTGTCTTCTGACAGGCAATGAATAATTATGGGAATAAGAAAAAACAATTTTTAGAAGGGTGATTTGCTGTTTTTTATTGTGATGCAATCTTGAAGAAATCATATATGAAGAAATATTTCTGTATATGAGCTCAGATCATATTCGTCTTCACTATTGTTTTTGTCACAAAATCATTGTATAGTGTGAGGTCAGCTTATTTGATGATCCTTAGGTTTTCCGAAAATATGCAACATAGCCTCATATTTTCCTGTCACAAAATTAGCATACATATGCGTGCACAGAACAACTTGGGAACCATTGCAGTGTGTGACCTGAAGCAGATGCTAACCAGAGATGGTCTTTTCATCCCAATCCCATTAGTCTCTGTCCCAAAACTGTGTCCCTGCTGAATCACTTTCATTATCCCTCTCACAGAGAAGGATTATTAGTTACACCGGATCACATCAACTTTCTTCTTTCTCTGCACACTTCCATGCCTTCTTCCCTGATTATTCTCTGCTTCCTAAGCATCATCATAATCTTGTGATCAAGCAACTGTGGACCATGTATATAGGGCTATAAAAATTGTTGCACATATATTACTAGAACCTATTATATGTTTATTATTTTAGTTTTAGGAGGAATGAGGAGGAACATAAATTACAACAAAAGTCTGCAGCATAATTAAGAAAATCCTAATTACATGATTTCTTTATATTTTTTCTCACTTCATTTTTTTGCTGGTATTAATTCATCATTATCTTATGGATGCGGGATGCATGCAGAAAAAATTGAGGACATATTCCATTCTATATAAGTTTGTTCCTGTGTAAGTTTTCCAAAATTTACCTACTGCTACAGATGACAGCCAGGGTTATTCATGTCAAAACTTGTTCTATCTATTTCAAAATTCAGCACTCTTTTGTTACAGGATAGTGGTATTTTTACTAAGCTTGTCTCTTTCTCTTGGTGACATTTTGTTTAAATAAGAAAATCTGTGTAAAGTGGCTTTGTGCCTATGGGTGAATTTATTTGAAGTGTAAAATGTCAAACTGGCAACAGTAATAATCCTGTAAATTAGGTATGTCAAATAATGTACATGTAGACTTGTGATTCATCTAAAAGTGGAAGAATTTCTATTTCAAGAAACCTGAGTCATGACTTCCCATTTCTTAATTGGTACTCTTGACAAAAGTGAGGAATATGCCAACATAAAAAATTTATAAATCAGAAAATATTGAGTCTATAGTACAACTAACATCATCTCACAGTTCACCTACTCTTAGACGGAGAAAAGATGTCTCTATACATGGAACAGAGTTCATCAACAGAAAATAATTTTCTAATTGGCAAACTGTGGAGGTGATACTAAACAATGTCCAGGAGATTTCACAGAGTGGTGCATATATGCATATACATCCTGTTACACAGACTGTATTGTATGAGCCAGTCTAGAACAGTCACAGCCTCTGAGATGATATCATCACACACCATCACCTTTGAGACAAGGCATATTCTCACTAGTAAGACTGAAAATGCATGGGGAGACACTAGAGTCAGAAAGAAAACTGAGTGGAGCATGTATGGACAAAACACACATTGCCACATGGCTGAAAGATCACCATCATCTCACCCAAACTGGTCCCTTCTCCCTAACCTTTCCTGCCCTCCTTGCTGGGTAGTGCTGCCCCTTGACTTCTGCAAGTTCACTGTTCAGGTAGAAACTTTCTGCTCTTTTTTTGGTGAACATGAGACAGAATAACAAACATCAATTTGAACTACTGAAATTTGGTTTGAAGGAACTGTTACAAAGCACTCACCTAAACAGTTTCCCAGCAAATCTTAAGGGCAGTATGGAGTATTAGTAAATACCAAAGAGCATGATTTTTTTCTAACTCTATCACTTCAGCTAGAACATTTTAAAATTAAAGATTTTCTCTGCGAAAGGAGAAGTAATTTTATCTAAGTAATGAATTTAATTGCAGCTATTTGTTCTAAGTACAGTGCCAACAATTTCCCTTCTTCAGAGAAGATTTAACATTTTCCTGAAATGTTAAAATGGAGTGTGGCACAGTTCTGTTCCTATTGGAGATTCACCTCTTCTTTCAGTAGTCTTCTCTTTGGTGTAACAGGGTCAAAATGCACTGTATTATTTGCAAATATAATATATAGAATACTATTGTGCTTTGCTGCGTTGACTATGTAACATGTAACATTGTACTATGCTACATGTATTGTATGCTTTACCTACTATTCTTTCTGAACTGAAGTGGGATTATCAGCAGTATTTGTTCTCTCTTACAGAGAAGAACTATAAGAGAAATAGCTGTGTTGGATTTATAGGACATGAGGTAAATTAAAAATACTACCATCCAAAAGAGAGAAGAAAAAGAGATAAGTAATTTACATTATTGCTTACTATATGCACACTATGTTAATCCTGTGGTATACACAGCAAATAGGAGTTTTCTCCTTCTTACAAATTCTTGTGCTTCCTTAGCACTGTTCTCAGGTATCACTAACCAGCTATTGCACAGCAAATTCTTGCCACTGCTTCTCTATGAACTTTCTCACATATTCATACAACTATTGTCATTCTCTGCAGATGGATAGGTGGGTATATACACCTAAACTAACTGGGAAATAGCTACATTCAGCTACACTGGTACCATTTGGTAGCATCACATGGTAATGTCACTTCATAGAGATCAAAAGAAACTATGGAGGAATATTTTAGACTGAACTAACTGAAGATTGGCCATACAATAAGTCTTCAATCTCAAAATGTCTCCTTTTGAGGAGGATCTAAAGTGATTCTTTAAAGGATGGGACAGAGAGGATCAACCTCCAAAACACTAGCACTAGAAATCCATAACCAAACCTTATTAATCAGTTTTCTTTCATTCGTCATTTCCTGATGGACATTCCAGAGGTAGAACTAGTCTGTAGTTCAAACAAGCTAGAAGAAGAGTTCTAGAAAGAAGACCTGATAGACTTTTGTGGTATCCCCAACCACCAGCACCAAAACAGGGACATGCTGACACCAAGAGAGTCCATTAAAGGAATCAGCATAGAGGTACTATACCTGGTTGCTTGTTGGGCACAATGCAAATATTTTTTCTTATCAGCTTATTAATCTGTTAAATAATTGTTTTATCATATCATTTTTAATCATAAAATGAAAGTACCGGGAAAAAGAAAAAAAACCTTGATGTCTCCAAACTTACTAAGTAAGGTTTGCTGGTGAAGAAAGCTCTCCCTATGAGTGTTTTTCCTCTTACCTTAAAATGAATTAATTGCTTTGCATAGGCTTGTTTCTGTTTATTTTCAGTGTCAATGTTAATTTTCCAACCATTGTTAAAAACAAAATATTATCAACAGCAGAACTAGAGACCAAGTATATCTTTAGGTGACCCTGGTTGCCGACCCTCTTTCTTATGCATTAAGAAGCTGAAGCATTATTGAGACTTGGCTATTAACCACATTCATATACCACTCAGAATTTATTACTCAGACGTTCCTCAGTGTTAAATGGTGTAATATACATCACATTGTTTGTGAAGAAATCTCACCTTTACGATCCCTTTCATTTCTGCTTAATTGTCTCAGATAAGAATAGCTTGCTCTGCCTGAGGGGGAAATTTTCCATTACTGCTGAAAAGATAAATGGTAGAAAGGAAAATGAACTTGGCTCATTACAACCTTCTGAAAAAAAAGGCAAATTGGTCTTCAGAAATGATATAATAGATCTGACACTTTTAATAGTCTGGAATTCAAACGTAGCATTCTATATATTTTTTCCATAATGTATAATACAAACAATTATAGATGCTGGAAATTATGAATGGTACTTACTTTCTTTTACTAGCTTGATTCTGTAAGTTCCAGGGGGAAGAAAATGGATTTACCAATGACCATTCTAATGAGGAGAGAAAGGTTATTTTTAAAGAAACATAACATACATTTCAGTGTGTTTCTAGTCTTGATCTCTATAATAACTGCACTAATGCATTTTGGTCTACTATGAAAGTGCATGAATTGTTTAGACAGTGGTATCCAGACAGCTTATTTGATATTTTAAATGTCTGATGAGCTTTGGAAGACAGAACTGAAAAAAGATTTCTCTTAGTATAGAACATGGTTCATAGTAATGGTCAGGTTTTTCACTTGGGATTCATTTATATCAGTTACTTCTAAACATATTTTCATTAAGTTTTCTGTGTATCATTAATGCTTAATAGGTAGACATTGATTTGCTGGAGTACTGACTAATATCACACATTTACCTCTGATAGTGGAAGGGTTTGAGTATCCAGAGAGCAGAACTATGGATCATTTAATTGAAGTAATGGATGTGGTTAATCTTAAATATCAATATCCAAAAAAAAAAGAGAACTTATCTTTTACCTGTTTACTTTGGTATATTGTTCCAGACTAATGGAAGAAAGCTCGTAAATATATATATATATATAAAGACATGCATATGGCTGTCACTTCATACATCGGTTCAGGAGCATCCCTAACTATTTACATAAACAATCCTGACTTCAGTAGGATTTAAAGTCTGGTTTAAGCAGGTTTTTAAAGCAATGCTGAACAGAGGACTTGACTTGAGGGCATAAGATTAAGATGATTTTTCTGACAGTTTAATTCCATTTGCTCACAAGTCTGTATTTGTCAGTCATTTTTTATCAACCTCACTTTCCAAAGACAAACAAACAAAAGCAACTGTAAAGTGCTCTTTGCACGCAATGCTCATGTGCATATAGCTAATTTTTTTGGTTTTTTTCTCAATGAAGATCAGGATAGTAGATCAACATTTTCCATGAGCATTTTGATTGTACTGATAAGTACAATTTAAACTTTGGGAAATGTCTGCATTTGTGTGCAGGCTGAGGAGAGCTTAACACATTGCAGATACTACCCAAACAGAATGCAGTAGAAAGAAAACAATAATAATAATTCACAGATATTCAATTATTGCCAAACACGACATTACACCCAGTTTTATGGATACTTATAACCAGAACAACACAAGCTCATTAGCAATGGGAGAAGTATTTTAAATTATTTAATCAAAATGATTAATTCTACATTTCCAATCTTATTGAGGTCAAATGTGCGTGTGCATTTATGTGAATAAAACAATAGATGAGTTTAGTACAAATAAACCTGTGTATGTCACCTTGCTTATTCAATTCTCCCTCTTCCCCATAAACAACCTCTGTGCTGTAGGAGGATCGAGATTATACTCACTGAGTTTTAAAAATGCACTCTGCAATCATTCTATGTACATAGCTCTAATGGGAAGGGGATGAAGGTCCTGAGGACTGTGGAGTCCACTTCTGCCTTCAGGTTGTGCCAGGTCTTGAAACAAAGTAATCCTGGAACTACCTAGTGGCTCCAAATATTCCAGGTGTTAATTCATTTTCTCATATTCCAAACTTTTAGCCTTTGACCCCTTTCTTCCTTCCTCCCTTCCTTCCTCCCTCCCTTCTTACTTTCCTTTTTTTCTGTGCCCCAGAACTGCACATAATTTCTCTAGTTTCTATGTCCTTGCTACTTTCAGAAAGATTTTCATTTTTTTCAAGGTGAGCTGCAACACTGTCCTGCAGACAGAAATTTAGAGACACAGGAGCTGGAATAAGAAAAGCAAACACAACAAGAAACAGTGACTCCTGTTTTTATTAAAGGAGGGTTGTACATGCTCTGCTCTGAAGGCTGTGTTAGCACAGACCAAATGCCATTTCTTTCAAACATTTCTTGAATTTGTACTCCCTTCAGCACCAGTGGCTCAGTTATTTAGTGAACATCTACAGCATTAAGTCAGAAGTCCTTGCCACAGCCCCTGACTGATACTGCAACTTAACTGCTCACTAAGTAATTCTATGTATCAACCAGCACACTGACACAGGCTTGTTAAAATCTGGAGGTTTTCTTTCAATAAGCATATTCCTTGTGTTTACTTGCCATACCTAATGGACATAGATTTTCCCCACATTGCTACCAGATTTCTAGAGCTCCAAAAGAGCATGTTTCTTTAAAGTCAGAAATCAGTACCTGAGTATTTATGTGCAAAGGTGACCACGTTGCAGTGAGATGTGTGACTGCAGCCAGTTTTCATGTCCCCAAGTCATCTTTCAGTGAACCCCTTTGAAGGCAAGCAGCTGTGTAGCTAGCTGCCTTCTTCCTCTCTCATTCTCCTAACCAGCTGGACACTGGTGGGCTTTGAGATGAATAATATGGCATTGTTGGCTCTGTACCGTGCTTAAGTCCTAAACTCTCCTGAGAGACTCTGTAATTAGTACAGGATCAATCTCGTGCTGATATTGTCCCGTACATGACTAACAGAGCTATCCAGTCTTCATTTCAAAGCTTCCTCCTTACAGCCAAGTGTGTCTCAACATTTCCATCTATACCTGCCCTAAATGTTTACTCAGTGTCACTGGCAGGTTTTACATGCTCCATGTTGAACCCTGTTCTTCCAGCAGCTGCACATAAGGTATCAGACTGAACTAGCTGACAGCTACCCAGGGTACAGCTGCAGGATGACAGTCACACCTCTGGGTTTCAGTGCTGTGCTGACAGCAGTGAGAGAGGTGGCATATAGCAGAGGCCAAGAGTATTATCCTCTCTAAACCAGCTTTTACAGTGTGTGAAATTGGCCTAAAATAAAGTTTCTTTTTCAAGGTGAGAGGCATATAAAGTGAACTTTTATGCTGATTCTACAATACCTACAGTCTTCCTCAAGGCATAGGCTTCAGTTCAAATGGTTTAGTGATACTATCCATCAGAGGGTTCAACCTTTGCAATATATTTCACAGTAGTCCCTGTGACTCAGGTTTGGCTCAGGCACAATGTATCATTTTGGTATTACTTTATAGCCTGTTGTCAGCTGTATATTTATCATATTTATTTATTTATTGCGAAGGAATGGTGAAATTTCTAATAATTAATAGTGTATTGAATATAGGAAATAGAAACTAAAAAAAAGATGCACATCAGTGAAAAGGATATCATCAAAGCAGTCACCATAAGTGCTAAAACTAGCTGTGAATCTGAACTCCAATTAACTTCAAGCTAAGTGACAGTCAGAAATTGTTCATACACTTACTGATACTCCTAAAATTGGAAGTGCTACCAACACTCTGGGCAGAGAAACTGTCTACCATTTCCATAACCTTTGGGATCAATGATCTGCATGACAGACACTAATTTTTTCTTTTTGAAATTTAAATCCTTAGCAGTATATGTACTGCAGTCAAAACTGTGCAGATACATCTGAGCCAACTTTAAAATAACTGCCAGCTGTTAAAGGACTTGTAGTAGATCACCTGTAGCAGAGATTAGATACAGCTGGACCTTTGTGTGCATTATAAGGCTATAGGAGAAGCAAAGTAAATTAGCAAGAAACTTGGTCTATACTGATGTCACAGCATGTATCCACAACAGGACAGTGCTGGTATAGAAAATTTGCTGGAATAAATGTAGCTTGCGTTGCCCAAAACACACTGGACTCCACACTGTGGTGTAGGGACACCCTCATAAAGAATCAAATATCATGAATCTCCTACAGTTGCTGAACAAGATCCTGATTTGAAGAGAACTGAAGCAACAAGCCAAGCAAATGAGAACACTGACAAGAGCAAGCATAGGATAAGATGTTAAGTACGGTGTGGAATCAGATCTACCTTGCTGTGAAGCTATGGAACATCAAATATGCCAGAACTTTTAGCTAAACTATGGTGGGTCCTTGGCCAAAGCTCTTTTCTACTCTGATACAGTAGGAACGGATTAAGGTGATAAAAACCCCTGAGCTGTCCAGCAGGAATCTCCTTTTTTTCTTTTTTTTTTTTTTTTTTTGTTAAAAGGGGGTAAGTTTGGTTGTTTCTCATATAGCAAACTTCAGAGGCTTCCTAGGAACTTGCTTAGTCACTTGATCACATGAAATTTGAGAAAAACTAGGATTATAATTTAATAGGTAAATATTATGTTTCTGTCTAGTTTGAATGACTAGAGGAAAAATTTTCTAGAAATGTAACAACTTTGGCCTGTACTCATAACTGTGAACAGAGGGTATCCTTGATCCCCCAGAGACACACACCAGCAATCCCAATCTCTGCCCCTTCACCTCTTCCTCCTTTGGGTCAGCATTCTGTAGGTGAGGATGAGCAAGTGTGTGTTCACATGATATAAAGAGTATTTATTTACAGCCTTAAAAGTATTTTCTTCTGGGGAAGCATCTTCTCACAGACTGAAACTCATATTTCTATGTAAAATACCCAATATTAATGCTTAAAAAATTTGATTAGGTCTCCTTTATTACTAAAGAGATGAAAAATACAAGAGAGTTTTTTTAAATATTATTATTCCATATGGTAAATAACTCTATTAAACTAATCCTAGAAATGTAATAAATTTGTAAATTGTTTCCATCACTAAAAATGCTCAAAAAAACCCTTTAAAGTAAAACTTAGATATTAATTTTGATCCTTAATTAATAAGTGCTTTACACATTATTCCAGAAAGTCCCTTTTATTGTAACATTCTAAAGTTATTGTCCTTCCATTTCTTTGTTCTTAACAGCAAAGTCCATCCATCTAAAACTGTTTTGTGTGGAAGGATTCTTCTCTACCTGCATTAATAACAAGAAAATCTAGTTTTTGTTTCTTCCCATTACAGTGACCTGTTCTGAAAGCTGAGATTTGAGGTAATCTCAAATGGAATGTTCCTTTACAAATCAGATTTCTCCTCTTGCGAAATTCCCTGATGGAGTGTTTCTGATGATAAAAGATGAAGGTAAGTAGTAAAGCTGACTGAGTTTTCTTGCAAAACAATAAATTCCCAGAATTTTAGTTTTGTTTCTGTTGGCCTGAAGTCTTTACAAGACAGTTTCTATTTTGAAGGATCAGTGTGGGAGAAATTCTAAATTCACATGGGAGGCTATTCTTTCTTCTCAAATGGGGATATCACTGTTGAAAATACTCATTAATGCTCAGGTGTAGAGTTCCCCAAGGAGATGAAGAATGTGTACCCAGTTCTGTTTCCTGAATATTTAGCTTGGAAAAAGCATATGACTGTGTTTTCTCCTGGGAGGGAGCACACCTCAGGGAAAGGAGGGAAAAAAAATAATGGGTTCTCATTTCATTTAGTGACTGCTGTCATGTTTCAGCACTGAGATAGCAGAGAAGCATCTCTAGGATTTTTTTACTTGTCCCATCATTTTATTTGACTATACATTCTGAAGAAGGAACACTTCTACCATGTTGAACTACATGTCTTTGCTTGCTGTGGTTTGAAGTGAATCAACCTGTTTTAAAAGCATTTTTCATCTAGACTGATCTAGACTGTTGAACTAAAGAATTAAATATTCACACAGCCCTAGTAGACAAGCAGGCAGATCTAAAAAAACTAAATTACAAGACCTTTATTATTTGTCAAATAGCAAAATTTTAAAAATATTTTCTTCCAGCATCTGTTCTCCTTTTATGTATGTTCTCTCTAGGTGTCTGCTTCCAATTTCAATTCATTTGTCTACTTCTTCAATCACACATATTCATACACTTATATTTTACACTTCTTAATACAAAATGGGCATATTAACATATTTCTACCTTCTAATTCACTTGAGTTTAATTTTGTCCCAACACTAATTTTACCCTCTTCCTTTATTTTACAGAAAATGCTAATTCTGACTTTATTCATGAATATCACAATGGCATAGTTCTTTGGCATGAATAAATGTGGGTAAAACTCTGCATAATCAGGCTCTAGGCAAGGGCAGCTCCTGAAAAGCTAAAGCTGTGGCAAACTTGAAATACATTTCATGAGAGTAGAATGGAAAAAGTCATCTCAAGAACAGGAGCAAGATGAATCTGATTAGGGGGGTAGCAACACTGTCCAAGGTGAAAACCTGGTTCCATGAAGAAAATACCAAAATTATTTACTGTATGCCTATACAGAGATGAGCAGTTTCTATGATTTTTCTGTATTAGATATGAATCACGTTTACTGTCACTCTTCAAATATGGCTGCACCTGTGTATCCTTTGACACTACAAAACGGTTTTCAAATACCAAAGCTAAAACAAAAACCCTGATGTCGATACACAAGGAGACAACCAGATGTCACCTATGTTTCTCCTTCATTTGTCCACTGCTTTAGTTCTTGTTAATGTGTTTACTGCACACATACCAGATTGGGATCCATGAAAATGAAAGCCCATTAATCATCAAAAATAAGACTAGATTTTACGCTACACACTCTTTGAGATAAAATTTCATCTGGTTACAAGCCAATAGAATTTGGTCCCAGACACTATTCTCAAGAGAAAAAATGGTGTGATATTTCCATACAGAAGTCCTTCAGTCTGACTTTTGTACCCAGAGAGGTAGGACTAGCCCATTATGCTTTGGTTAGTATATCCTTTTTTTTTCTGTTCGTTTGTGTGTGTGTATGTGTGTTAATTTTTAGGGTTTTTTTCCTCTTATAATATAGTTTAAGAATTGAAATCTTAGTTCTGCTAAGATTCTGCTAAGAAACCTTGGGATGTTAACATTTCCCCAATGCACGTGAATGCACTCCAACCACAGGTCTTCATGCCCTGATTTTCCTTCCAAGTTAAGATATGGTTAAAAAAATGTGACATGACTGTTTTTACACACACCGTGTACTCATATTATGCAGAATCAATCTCAGCTGGCCACTTCAGCACCTTCACATTTCCAGAGAATGCAAAGGAACTTTACTGTTATTCTATTCTATTCTATTCTATTCCATTCTTGGAGTCCATTGGTAACTTGGGAAAGCTTCAGAAAGGAATTTCTGTAGCACAACGTAGAAAGGATGGGTCACTTTTTAAAGACCAAGATCAGCAAAGGGAAATACATGACAGATTTTACTTCAAGTGATTCTGTGTTCAGGTAAGTTGTTAGATCTGTACATTTATCTTAGATACAATATTTATGTAACCCCATGGTCAGTTCAAACCTCTGTAGGAGGAATCAAAAGCAAGAACGAAAAAACAGCTATCCTTATTTCTTGGAGAGCTCTCTAACTAAATTCTCCTACAGTGACACATAAGCAGTGCGTACTTCTGTATGGCATGTTTTCTTAGCAAACCTTGAGACTACCACAAAATGGCTCAAAAGGCAATGTGCTAATAGCAATATGACCTCCAGAAAGGGCCTCCTATCACCTGGGACCATTTTTTTCCTCATCAATACAATAGGATACTTATATCGGGAGACTACAGCTGTTTCTTCAGTTTTGAAGTTCCCCTCATTAATTTCCATAGGAAAGTCTCAGCTTCTTTCAGTGGATGTTGACATTTCTGTTTCCTGAGACGGTAACTCTATGGTGTGCTCAGTCTTGAATGCATGGACCTGAATTCTGCATTCAGTGAGATTAGGGTGAAAGCTGTAATTGTTTTTAGAGTAAATAATTGAGCAACAAGTAGATATTTTCTATGTATTTCAGCCTTGAATGACCTCCTGATTACCCTTCTGAAGACAGAATACACCAGACTTTGTACTAGAGCCCAGCTCAGGAGTCCTAGTGTAACCTGAAAGGCTGCAGGTGTTCCTGCCTCAGCTTGTCAGCATCACAGGATTGGCTGAATCAAGAGGACTCCTTTACAGGAATTCTTCTGGACACTAGGTTTCATCTGATTTGGTTTCATCATTAGTCAGAGAATACCTGTTTATTGTTCATTTTTGGCAATCTTAACCTCCAAAAAAGAGCAAGAACCAAGAGTCTTGTATTTACTTTTTACTCTTTTCAAAATTAAGGAGCTTGGAGTTGTCACTGTTAAAATTCTACATTTCTTAATTTGTTGTGTTTTGGTGGTTTTTTTAATGTAATAAAGAAATCACATGAATTTGTAGAAAAACACGTGTACATGTCTTCTGGAATAAAAGTAGTGCTCAAAAGACTTTTTCAGTCAGCTAGGTGGCATTTAAAAAAAAACAAAAAACAAACAAAACAAAAACCAAAAACAAAGAGAGAAAACTTGTCTTTGTACTTGTAAAACAAAACAATGTTACTGAAATCTCTATTATATTGCCTACCTTATTGTATTATATTGTATTATATTGCCTACCTTTCCAATATGAAAACTAGATTGACGCTGATTAAGAGTGTTCTTCAAGATGAGGATGTAAGTCAGTGGATACAGCTAACAAGCTTTGATGGATGATGCAATGCATATTTTTCTCACAAAAACACGGCCAGAAATAAAGTCTCCAGGTTTATTATACCAGAATGGTAGATCATGGGTAATCTGTTTTCTCACATTAATTTTAAGCTGGCAGACTTCCATTATATAATGTTGACTTTGGAGTGAACTCCTCCTAGAGCTCTCTTGAAGGCATTAACATTGAATTTCAAAACTGCACTAGAGAAAAAGAGATACTGGATCTCCTTGGAATATTTAGGCTACGAGGGAAATGCTGTTATTGCTCCTGGGCTAGAAACTATGCTGAGAAGGCTCACAGCCTGTTGGGAACATCTTGCATTTGGACTGAGCTGGCAGTATTCTTTATTTGGAAATTGTTATAGAAAATGAATAGTGTACCAAATATCTTCATCACTAATAATCTATCTACAGAACTAAAAGTATATGATGGGAAAAAACTGTGAATGCATTTACTACAAATAAGTCAGTAATTAGAAGTGAAAGTGGCACTTTTTGCTTTAAAAATTTGCACAATACAATGATGAATTGGCTATATCTTATTTTTTTAAAATCATTTTAAGAAACCCGGATATAACTGCTAAAGGAAGAGTCAAAAAGTAAGTCATCTTGAATCTCATAAACTGTATTTCAAACCTTTTACTTGGCATATTTGTGGTTTTGCAAACTGAAGACCGAGGATAGCATGAATGGCACCAGGCAGAGCAGCACTCAGAACATGTGGGTTCAGTACTGGCCTTACTGCAATTCCTGAGTGTGATATCTCCTCAGAACTACCTCTGGTATATCAGCACTGGGATGAAAGGCTGTGCAGAGTTCCTGAGGCTGATGTCGACTGAACTGGCTGTAGACCAAGACACAATAAGACCACACCACTATAACCTTGAAAACTACTAATTAGACCTCCTGAGAAAGTTTCTTGGCTTGGGTGCAGTCCTGGCCTGCACACCTGTGCTGCTGGAGCAAGCCTGAGCTATCAATACTCATGTATGGCACTGCACTACACACTCTACTAGTCTGGGTCTTGCTTGAAGGTTTCTTTATCATGCTTCATGACATAAAGGGAATATATTCTGAGATCTCTCTGATATAAAAGGAGGCTGACAATGCTCATCTTCCTGAGGAAAGTGCTTTGTAATCTGTGGGTGAAGCATACCATGTGGCAGAATAAACCACATAGCAGTTATTATTGCAGGAAACTGTGTAGTCAGAAATCATGTTGTTGTAGTTGGAAACTGAGAATATTTTATTATAACCATGGTTAAAATGTGTATAAATATCAGACTTAATTTTTTTTTCTTATTCTTGAAGTCACTGAAGAGATTCAGTTTTTGTTTGAAATTAGCCAGTACTTGTGAAATTTTGAATGAATATTGTCCATCTCACATCTATAAGATTCTGCTGCCTTATAGACTCATTTCATTGCATAAGGTGTTTTTCTGGTAAATCCTATCTATTTCCTAAACTTTTTTGATTGACAGGATTTTGGCTGAAATACAAATGTTGAATTTTCAGCTTTTATTCTGATGATCTACTATTGCTATTGGATCTTTCAGGTTGGTACATTTCTGTTTACTTGGTTATTTAATACTAAGAATAATTAAATAATTTGTATATAGTAGGCAGATAAAACAAGCTTTGATGACATCTTATGTATACTTGGAATAGGTAGAGACACCAGTTTAAGGGCAAGGATAGCAAAGCTCTAGCAAATCTTACTGTTTCATTTTGAGATGCTGTCTCTTTCTTCTGACCCTTGAAGTTCTGCCCTTAGTAAAGTCATGTGAAGAGAAAATGGTCCTTATTTTCCTCCTCTGATGTAATAAACAATTAAATAATAAAATTAACAAAATTAATTAAATAATAAAATTAACATTAATTTATAAAATCAATTTATTCATTTTCAACAAAACAGGCTATTTTGCCAATGTCAGTAATTGGTGAGTGCTCTCTCCCTGTCTTTATTTCAACCTACAAGTCATTTGCTGTATTTCCTCTCTTCCACCAGGATGAGGGGAGCAATAGAGAAATTTTAGTGGGCTCCTGGAGTCCAGACAGGTTTAACTCACCACAGCCCTTTAGACCTCTTTGTGTCAAACATTAGCATCCATAAAATACTGAATAGCTCTTAAAATATCACTACATAAATATTTTCCAAATTCAACTTTCAGAACTCTTATAAGATTTTTTTTTTCTCATTACAAGAACTACCATAAGAGGGTTCCCATACAGTCCCAAGTGATGAGCTACTGCCTGAAGCAATATTACGCCACGCCCAACAGGACATTGTAAACCTTGGGGCTTAAAACCAGTAATGATGGGTACTATAATCTTCCCTTACTCTTTTTCATTTTGTAGTTATGCTCAGGTGTGCAGCACAGTTAACCATTAAAAATTGGGAAGATCAGGGAAGGCCCTCCTGAAAATTATTCTCTTCTGTGTTGTTGAACCACCTCACAAATACATTCTTCAACAATATCCTGTGCTACTTCAGGGTGTTACTAACAATATAGGAGCCTACATTCTTTGCCAATGAAGTTTGTCAGAGACTAAGGCTTTCTCTTGCAAATGCAGAAACTGAGAATGGGCCTGCTGGAGCTTGGCAGAAGAAAAGTATCTACTGCCTGCAGGAAACTGACTGTGTGGATTCAGTGCTGAAGAGGGGGACAAAGAAATAGATTCTTACAGAGACACAGAAAAAAAAAAACCAGTTATATAAATAAATACTGTAATAAATGGGAACACAGAAAGAAAGAAAAAAGAACAATCCAGTAGGGCATATATAAGAAACCTAGCACATATTTTAGACACAATCTGGCAGGAAAGGAAATACAAATGTGCCAAAATGAATATACTGCAGCAGAATGCCAGTTTTATTCTGCCATTCATCTCTACATATGATTTCATATCCTTTTGATAAAAAAATTATACTTTTGTGGGTTCAGTGATATTCCTTGAGAGAAAAGACTCAGCACTGGGGACAGAGAAGGCTGAATAATCAAAATATGGGATGTGGGAAACATTTGTCAAGCACATTTCCCTTGTGCTTGGGGGGACACAACAAAAGAGGCAATTCAACTGAAGAAGTCCGTGAGCCATAGTCTCCTCAGCTAGCATAGAGACAGAACAGTGTCTTGGATTACAAAAACCCAAGAATTTCCCACGCCGTCAGTCTTTTTGGTCCAGCCAGTACTATGTCTTTTGCACATCACAGACAACTGTCCTTCAGCTGAACTATATGACACCTAATTTGTGTCATGTATCCATGGCTCAGTGATAGCAACTAGGTCAAGATTAAAAGATATTTTCCATTTCTTTTCCAATCTCTAACCCTGCCTTTATCACCAAAGATCATACTGTGTAATAAGCCTAATTTTGTTGTTTAGAGGCAATTGCAGAAAATAATCTGTAGATGCGAGTGCCAATCTGAGAGGTCAAACTTAGTGATACACCACAATTTGACTTCAGTATGGAGAATCTCTAGACTTAAAACAAAAACTAAAACCTGAACTTTTGGAAGGCAGGATTGAAGGTCTTGTGTGTGAAACAGTTTTCTGTTAGAATTACTCTTAACAGTCACAAACTCAGTTTGAACAAAAGTGTCTAGAAAAGAGTTAGGAATCCAGTGAAAGTCTTCCTGATTGTCTGATTTGCTGCAAGGCAGCCTAAATCTGAAGCAGCCTACTTCCAGGCTGTCTCTGCAGCAAGAAAGCTGGATTTTTGTTCTTGTGGAGAAATTTGTGCATGGGAGCACACTGGGAAGTGAATGTGTCCCTCAATCAGAATAAATCCAAATTTCAGAATATTGTTCATATACAAAGAAATTATTTTTATCAAGGTTCTTTTGATATGGAAACTCAGATGTCAAGATTCAAACAAATAGTCCTATGTGAACAGACTAAGACCTTGGCAGGAGAAATGAAACAAGGGAACCTCTTATGAAACACATGTGGTGACAAGTGTCAGAAATTAGTAATGGCTACTCTGGGCACATCCTGTATTCGTGTCCCCTTAGAACTCATTACCAGAGTAGAGATGCAGTATGCCTCTGTACTGCACGTGTATGCAGACAGGTGCAATATGTTGCATTAATTTTACATTGCAAAAATTCTGACTGCTTTTAAGGCATTCTCTGACATTAATTATACTCTCCCTGTATATCAGTAACTCACACATCTGTAGGAAGAAAATTATTAAATGCAGACCCCAGACCACAGTTCTGTCCTGAAAATATAATATATTTGATATTATTTCAATATTTTTTTAAACATCAAATATATGACAGGGAAAAAAAAAAAAAAAAACAAACAACCTCTTTCATCTCATAATGATAAGTTATCTCCTTTAGAAACAAAAGCAGTGTTTTAAACTTCCTGATGGTGTTAAATGTATCCTGTCTAAGCTACACTACAATTTGGAAGACATTAAACTGAGAATGTTTTTTAACCATGATTTTGAAACAAAATCACCTCAATTTAGATATGCCTTATTTCAACACTTACTTTAATAGTGAAGGATTTATATTTTTAAAGTGGCTCAAAACGTCATGCATTCTTAATGGAATTCTGAAAATTTGAAAAATAAATTAGTAAAACAAAGTTTTATTTCAAGGTTCATAATAATGCCAAGTTTATCTGTCATGCCTGGTGGGTGATCCATTGTGGTCTCAGAGGTCTGATTACTTGGTCCACACTTTAAAATATTACCTACAGGTTTTGGGACCCTTTCTAGTCTAGTCCTGTTCACTTCAGTAACCCTTCTGGTGTTCTTACTATGTTACTCAGCATATGTGCATTTTAATTCCACTGGAAAGCTAAGGTATTTATATGAATCTGATTGGCATTCAGCTAGTCTTTAATAACCTCATTGCCATTTCTTTTTTTCCCCCTTCAACAGAGACTATTTAAATGAGAAACTTTCTGTTTTAATGGAGTGCTGTCAAAGAGATGGAAGGTCTTTGAGTTACCTGTCCAGAATTACTTTGGGAAAAAAAGGTCACTACTACTGTAGCTATGTTGCAAAATTAGATACCTGTCAGCTTCTTAACCACCCCAGCTGATAGGTTAGCATTATCTACTACAGCTGAGGTAATTTTTTAAGCTACTTCTTCCATCAAGGCAATAGCCTCTAAAGTACAAGAGTGGAGCAGTGAAGTGTGCAACTCACAAGTCAGAATCAACTCAGCCTATTTGTTGGAACATGAATTAAGTGCAAAAACTAAGCAGTGGACCATACTGTTTCAGTTCAACACTGTCTCTTCAACAGATACAAATGCTCTAAGTGGCACTCTATAAACCGCTAATCTCTAATCCAAAATTTGTATCCCCAAAACCTTTACTCACCTTCTGACTAGCTCTATAGTCACATGCATACCCTAGAGAGAAAGTTTTCCCTTAGTGAAACTGTATATAGTGTTGGGATCGAGGACAAGAATTACTGGCTATGGAAAAAGAGAAAGTCATCAAAAAAGAGCGATACTACTAACTCACCGACTTTGTGGACAAGAGGACAGCCTCCCATGGAAGAATGATACGAGTCTTGCTAATTGGGCGTTAATAGATAGAGAGATTCTCGTTGTATTAGAATAGTAATAGAATAATCTTTATTACAAATGTTCTGATTGGTTCAATGTACCCCAGTTCTCCCCAGTTACTTCACCGTTATTGGTTAATACTTTCGCGGCCTTGTCAGCTTCCCCCATTTCCGGGTCGTTGCCCAAGACAATGGCACATACCCTCTCTCCATGTACGGCTAGCCACTCCCTTGCTCCTCCCCGATCTGTCCTTATTTGTGAAAGCCCTACCCCATTTTTCCTTTCTTGATGTAGACCTGCCCTAACTCCTCCCTTAACTCCATCCCTGTTCTAGTCCCTTCCATGCTCACCCTATATAAGCCGGCACCTTCTTTAATAAAGAGGCCATTTCACGCCCCATCCTTAGTGAGGTGGTCCTTCCCGTCGACCCGGCAGGTCTGCGTCAATATAGGTTCCTGAATGGAAGCTCCTTTGCACAATAATGTTGAGTAGAGTTGCCAAAATCCATTAGGATGCAAATATCAGAAGTTCCTCTCCCTGTGGTACGTAACTACCAAACTTCCTTGCACAATTCTCTCACTCATCTTGGCAGTACTGTCTCCTCTTTGTCCCTAGTTGGTGGCTAGATATTTGTCCAGTAAATGAAGAACCAGAATCAATTCTGTCTGATAGAAGGTGTATCTGCATGTTTACTTCCAAAGTGACTTATCGCAACACCAAGCACTACAGATCTGTGATCCATCTAGTCTTTACGGTCCTGTCATAGAAGAGTTCAGTGTGGGCTGATGGAAACAACAGAGCAACTAGAACACAAAAATGTACCTTGCTTACTACCCAAGAAACTTAGTCCTATTGTTTTAAGGTTTCTTCAAACCACTGGATATATTAGAAGAAAAGCCTGTCAAAAGTACTTCCCAAATTTCTTCAAATGCTTGGCCAAATGTTCAGCCAGTTGTGATTTTGAATATCATCCCTAGTGCAACAGGCAGTACCAAGCTGAGACCAGAAATAGGGGAAGGAACATTTTGCATCCATGCAAGGTTGTCTTAGGCAGCTGGATAATTATTAATTGCACTGGTTCACTGAGGGCATTGTGATTTCTGTTTGCCTCAGGACAAACTATAGTCTCCTTCAGGCTGTAAATCAGTCCAAGCCTTTTTGCTATGTCCTTGTTTGCAGTTATTTTGCAGGACAAAAAAGGTAGTACTCCGCACCACAAGCTTGCTGCAATGTTTGTTAGCTCGAGGGTTGCAATGTGTCCTGGCTGAAATGTTTTAGCTGAAGTTACAGTTCCAAGGAAGACTGCCATCTTTGCATAAATTTACAGCATTTTTTCCTAAATGTTCTGTACAGAGAGATTTCAATAGTCTCGTCGTTTTTCAACATTCACCTTTTTTTTGGTTTTTTTGTTTTTTTTTAAATGTCAAAGAGGAGAGAAGCCTTCGTGGTTAAGATTTCAGCTACATTAGGACTGATTCTAAATGAATAATGGAGAGCATGCATCATGTTGTCTGGGAAAAAACATTAGAGCTACTGAAAATTAGGGCTTCTGGCTCACAAGATTTTTAGTGCTCTTATTTAGTGACTGAGTGCGAGGGAGACAAAGAACATCTTCCAGCTGAATCTGGGTGACTGCAAAGTCAGGCATGAAAGAAGCTGGAGCTAGCAAAGGCAGCTCAGCACAGCACAGTGCTTTAATCTATCTTTTACAACATTCACTAGAGAACTCTCAGTCTATATAACCACATCATTCCTGGATTTTTTTATTCTGAGAACTACCTAAAACACACTGGCAGCCTAGACTACAGGGATCATTGATTTCTGCTAACCTAGCTGAGGGCTAACCTTCCTTTAGGCTATGGAATTAGACTACTAAATCACAGAGCACTAAGCTCTGTACCTGCAAGTCACTTCACCTCTTTTATATAAGAATTTCCTACGTTTTCTAAGTCAGAACATCTTGAGCAGTGATAACAATTATTTTTTGCCTGAAGAAGGCCCACAACAGGGTCTTTTTCTGACAGTCATCGTACAGATTCTTTGTAAGAGAGACAGTTCTAGCAAGATTACAATAAATATTGTTTCTTGATTTGTAAAAATATTTGAGATTTTTGAAGAAATGTTAAAATAAAGAGTGTTATTTTGAAAATGAACCTGTTTGGTTCATCATACATCTTAGCAGTTTTGAGAATTAAATATTTATTTTGACTTTTAAATACAAGTTATTAATATTTCAGTTACTAATATGTTGAAACCCAGGATCTTTTCCAGTAAAGAATAGGATCATTATATTGGAACATATCAGCATGGACTTCTCAACTTTTAGCAACTTTTCCCTATAGTTTAAGAGTCCAGACATTTACTAATATTAAAACTGTTTTCCAATCACTGTTGAAAGTTGCAAACTGCCTATAATTCAATAGGGTGTATGTTTGTACCTAGTTAAGAAACTATCTCAAAGGTTCATCAGACCACTCCTAGCTTTTAGAAAACTATGTTCTTGAAAGAAGTACCTATAAACTTTTCCACGAGCCAAGCCCCCACACAAAGAAGAATGAAAACCAAGAAGTGGATCTCAGAGCAATTGGGAAATTTTCTATATCTGATGGCAGAGCTAAGACTGGGACTGTTCAAGGGAATTCAGTCACTAACATCAGTAATGAAGCACCAGTATGAGAAAGACATGCTTTTGTTGACCATTTTCACTTAAAAAGCCCAACACTTGAAAATGAACTTTATTCACAACAGCTGCCCGCTGAATTTATAAACCAGGTTTTCTAGGGTGATCAGCATTTTAATCTTTCCTGAATAAACATTGCCAAATATCAGTGAGAGCTTCAAAACACTGTAGAGGGGCCTTGATTTTTCAGGAAATTAAATGAGATTGCTGAGATCTCTTGTACATTCCTAGGAAAAAGTCTAATATGTCACAGAGTTTGTGATAAGAGTGAGCTACAGCCTTCATAGCTTGACCAACAGTGTTATACAAAAAAGCAAAAGTGAATTACATATTTAGGATAATTGATAAAAGAGACCCCATTGCCCATTACACTCTGTTCCAGTTACATCTCAACTCATTAGTGTTGGAAAATAATAGCTCCAAAATGTCTATAAAATTATATGGTGATCTTAGTGCACCTCCCAGTGTCAGGGTGGTAGTCAGAGAGCCCACTGTGCCTCCAGGCAGGTATGGCACTGTCTTGGTGTGCAACAGCTCCTCAAGGTGAAGTAGGTCCCAAGGGCTATGGATGGCTGAGAAGATAATGCATAAATTATTACCTTTCATAGTCCTTGTTAGTTTTTAATTTAGTGATATTTTAGTAATCCTTTGAGAGACATCATACCAGTTCTCTAGATTAATCCAGGTGATATGCACTTCAGGGAAAGGTTCCTCTCCTTTCAAAACTTATGATTTTGTTCATTGTGCAGTCTAACCCCACACTCATTGGATTTTACAAAATAAATTCTGCTCAAAATGTATATTTTCAAAGATAAACTACACCAGAATTTAGACAACAATCTCATGTTTTTCACTGTATTTAGAAGATTCAGAAATAGTTTCTATTATAAATCCTTACTTTAAGAGGGTTTTATTTAGTGTAAAAGTAAGAATTTCTGAAGGGAGTTCAAATCTGACAAACTTTCTTACCTTGAGATTACTGCACTTTATGTATGAAACAAAAATTTGTGTATTTTCTAAATGACAAATAGGCATCTAACTCCAGTTCTCCGTGAACAACTGTAATGCACTCAATTGCACCTTAGGTCAGGAACTGACAAGCAGAACTTCTCTTTAAATAATAATAATAATAATAATAATAATAATGTACAAGCTCAGCTCTCTATGTTGTATATATTAGATACAATTTTACTTGCACATGGATATACTGGTTTCTTCAGTATAGGAAATTGAACACAGCATACAACTGATCAGTTTTGAAGTGTTTACATAGCCATTAATTTCCTTGAACACCTTCAAAGTATGCAAAGTGATTTTACAGTGGCCTAGATTCTCAGAAAGGTGGTAAATGTTGAATTAACACCATTGAACTAATTTGACTGCAGTCTTTCTACATTAAATTAAATTAAAAATAAAAGTTTTAATTAAGTCTTCTCCTTTATTTAGTTTTGACAATTTCCTGTGTATACATAATATAGGGATACACACACATGCATTCTTTTAAAGGTATTCTGTTTCAGTTCAGCTGAAAGATTTCAAATCAGTTTGAAGTAATTTGAAATAAAATGGCTAAACTGAGCTGAAAAATATTTCCAAACAGATTTAAAGCTGTTTGTAAACCACTCTTTAAACTGAGCAAGTGCACCTCTGTCTTGGAACCCGATTTCCCATGAATACAGGGCTCTGGGCACAAATCCCTGAAAATCTTGTCCTTAAAATTTATTCTGAATTTCATTGTAGCTGCAGCATAATGCATTTACCAACATGTTTTAGTATGGTAAATGCCTTTTGGGCTATCTCATTCCATTCCATAATTGTTTTCTGGGGAAACCCTTACCCTCTACTTGATTTATGCAATACAGATGGTTGGTAAAACTTGAATTTTTATTGATGCATAGTAATATCTTTCTCAGCACCCTTAAAGAAAGTGACATAATTCTTTAAGACATAATATTACGCTTAGGAATTGCTCTAGAGGGTCATCAATCTTTTGTGAAACTCTTCCAGCACTGTGCTAGTGTTAAATAAACCATGACTAGAAATGAAATTCAAAATAGTTTGAGTGATTTCTGCAAAACGTTCTCCATTTGCCAATTATGTAGCACTATATTTCATCATATCAGTTATTCATTATTCTTTGCTAAAAATACAGCAATAGTAAGGGATTTTTGTGAATTCCAGAAGAACTACAGATGACCCACTTCATGAAAATCAGGTATTATTTTACAAAACGTGGCAAAGCTCATGAACTAAGTGATGATGACATGGTATTTGTTTATGAAGGTTGTTTTATTGATAAGAAACAATATTCCAGTCCAATGGGAATAGTGTTTATTCAAAGCCATTTTCTAAAAAGTTGGTTGGGTCTTTTGAGTTGATGCTTAATTCACACCCTATTCTGATGGTCCTTAGCTGGTACAAGTTCCAAAAGGCAAAACCCAAAAGAAATAAGCATAATCTAAATATGTTGGTCTAACATCAAAAAGGTCTTTACCCATGTCAATGTTCCTTCTTCACAAGGAATACTTGAAATAGTTTCTTTGCTACGATGTTCATTACCTTGCTCTGCCACCTTCCTGTGCCAGCATTTCCTTTAGATTTGCCATTTTAGCTCAAATCCTGAGTTGTAACCCTTAGGTACAGTCTGAGTTAAATCAGCTAAAATTAATTTTAAAGCATTCTAAGTATTTTTATAGCTGAGGGCAGATTTGACTTAGATTCAAACCTCAAAGAAAATTCCTTTAAAGTCCCACATCATCAGGAGCTCTGACCCATGGATCATGAAGTTCCCCGCACAGCCTGGCTCTTCATTTCATCAGCTCTGAATGCATCAGCCTGGACATTGAAGAACGCTTTTTTCATAGAGAAAGCTGAGTAAGGAACCTGTTTAAGGCTCCAGTGTGATGTTTAACATAGAAAATAAAAGCAAGCCCCTAAAATAAGATAATAAGATATGTGCAGTGGGAAGGCAAAGGTTTAGTATTATTTTGTCTTTGTCATCCACTTTTCTGGCTCCACAGGCAACTTCATCCCAGTTTCACAGGGAAAAAAATCTTGATGTTGCTCACAATATAGTACATTACATACCATCCTTATTACCACTGGAAATCAGAACACACTGACATAGAAGAAGTAGGCCATGTTTTTAAATATTTCCATTTTGTTCATACCTCTCTAACTGGTTGATCTCTCACTACTGTCTCTTTGGTATGAAGAGATAACAGCTATGAGAGGGGACGATTTTGTCCTCTAAAGTAAAAGATGGTGTGATCATTCACAGATATGATTAGGTGTTGTTCTTTGATTTCCATGCTCACTGAAAGTCTTCAAACTGTCCTCTCTAACCTTAAAGCGCTCAAAAATAATTTCCTAAAATAGGTGCACTATAAGAAACAAAAAATAAAGGAAACATCAGAAATAATTCTGGGTAGTTGCTTTAAATTATGGAAAACAAATAATAAAATTTATCTCAAGTAAAACAAACTGTTTATGTTCTCTTCTTGTACTAGTTTATGGCAAATCAATTCAAAGTTTATCTTGTGTGTTTTAAATAGTGATTTCCCATTAACTATGCATATGCAAGAAAAATTCCCAAAAGCACTAGTCCTTTAGCTCTTGCTATCCAGGCTTTGATTCCCAGAATATATCTACATCATGCAGTGGAAATCAGTTTAACATTTTAGAATAAGCCCTGGTGTAAGTGCTGGTATGGTGCAGTGCTTGGTCAGGCTATTCCATGCTGTGTGACTGAAGTGCTCTCAGGACTCAATTGACACTTCTGCCTATCATTTCACTGAGTGCCATCTTCTTTATAACCCAGCTGAGACATCTTTCACCAGAGTCCATTCAAGAAATTACATTCATGCCTTTGGTGGCAGATAGGCAGGAGCACTAGAGAAGAGCTGTGCCAGGGAGACCATGCCATGAGTTCAGGCCTGAGAAGACTCATAGGGAATGAGAGCTTATTAACAGACCATAGACCCACGGGGAAGACAAATAAGAAGAGCTTTATGATATTGCTTCATAGAAATAGAAAGTTTGAGCATGACTAGAGACTAGTGGTATGATGACCTGAAGTCCAACAATTTCTTTTTAATTTCCCAGAAGAAGATTCTATAAAAATCAAATAATTCAGGTTTAGGAAAAAAAAACAAAAACAAAAAAAAAAAAACAAACACAACAACAAGCAAGAAACCGCCAAAAAAACCCAAACCAACCCAACCAAACAACAACAAAAAAACCACCACCAC
>JAWWEE010000122.1:60223939-60252771 GCA_035221455.1 Xenops minutus | reverse complement strand
TTTAGGAAAAAAAAACAAAAACAAAAAAAAAAAAACAAACACAACAACAAACAAGAAACCGCCAAAAAAACCCAAACCAACCAAACCAAACAACAACAAAAAAACCACCACCACCAACAACAGCAAACAAATCCTACAGGAAAAAAAAAAAAAAAAAAAAAACATGTTTTAACAAACTATATTTCAATTGGAGATGTTTGACCTGGTCTCACAATTTATAAATTGAGCTATAAGGAGTGGACCAAATCAATTTACCATCTGGTACGGTAAATAAAATCTGTTATACTACTGATTAAAACAAATAGGGACACTATCATGACATCCCTAACACTCCATTAAATCAAAAGCCTACAATACCTGTAGAGTTGACACTCAGTAGAGTAATCCCAACACGTGAGACTTGTGTGTCAATCCACAAGACTGGTGGGTTCTGGGAGAGATAATCTTTAGTCTTACTGTGAATAACACAGCAAGGAATGCCTTGTCTGCCAGCACAGCAGAAGAGAAATTATTTAAAAAATATTTATAAGCTAAAATGTCTTCACCAGAGAAAGAAGGATTGTCCTCATTAGAAGTACAAAAATTGACCTAGCAATTTTTTAACCTATTTTTCACAAAGGAAGCATTGCTGGTATATTTTTTCTCTCAAGAAAATAAAATTATTATGTGTTATATTCCTTTTGCAACTAACTGAACTGAATTAGAAAACATTCAGAATCTTCCTTTCCTAAATGGCCACAGATTTTTAAAAAGAAGTTGCTGAGAAGTTTTTTGAAACTTGTCTCTTGTGCCTCCAATTAATTCATCTACTTCACAAAAGAATACCCCTCTTCCCTCAAAGTCCCTTAATTAAAACTCACAGCACTGTGTCCTTTCTGGTTATGGCTGACTTTTTCCAAATTGTAAGGAAAAAAAAGCTATATCGCTGTATCTGTAGAGCAGCATTTTTTTACCCTGGAGGTTTACCATCAAGGAGAAGTCTGAGGAGCTCATCTCACTAGATAAGTGTTCAAAGCCTGTTTGAAATACATGGGAAACAGCCTGAATATAGTGAGTTTGGTTTAGTGCAGGTGCTCTTCCTTCTTTTTTATGTCTTTGGTTATTTTTAACATGATAAAATTTTGATATTTTTCTCTTTACAAGAAGGTGAAATACTGGTTAGACTGGTTCAAAAGTGAGAACAGTTTTAACAGAGATGAGCCTAAATATTTACAGAGAACTCTAAAACTATTTAAGAACTACACTCAAATTTTCAGGTAGAGACTAATGAACTCATCACAACTGGAACAGATGGGACAGCTCATTTACCAGACTATTAACTTTTATGGAACACTGAAGAATCATCATGAAATAAAAGTAATCCAGAAAACAGGGAAGACTCATGAACTAGATTTAGGATGCATTTGTCATTTTGGTTTGAAATAAAGGGTCTCTTAATTTTGTTACACAAAGAATAAGGATATATAAAGATTCAATATATATACATATATCTAGAGTATAGATTGAAAGTCGACAAGACAAATAATTCTGTATTGCAAAAAATATTTATAAGCAGAATATACAGTCCTGAACTGTGTGCATTTGAAATAATTTATGGAAGATACAATTTGTAATTAAATGGTGCTTTTGAGGGAACTGAATTTCATCGAGAAATACCTATCAAGTTATTTAAGCTACTTTGGGCAAATATGTAAACTACCTCTATAATTCTTTCAGAAAGCTTATTCCATTTTTTTTCAATGGAATCAAGGATAAAAGATTGCTGAACTTTTTTTTTTTTTTTTTTTAGGTAAAGAAAATTACTGTTTTCTTCTGTGTAAAAATATACGACTAAGAAAAACTAGCTCACAAGAGGCTCACCATTGTGTAGTTCATGTTGAGTGTAATTCAGTTTCATTATAAATGTTTGACCCAGGAGCTGTTTATAACACTCAGTTGATATTAATTCACTCAATGAGCCACCTGAAAGACAGTAATTTAAAAACTGCACTGAGATGCCTCACTGTACGATATATTGTAAAATTAATTCCTTTCAGAGACTCACCCTTTGTTGCTTTCAACAGGAAGAAAAGTTTACATGCAAGAATGTGCATAATTTCTGAGTCAAACACTTCCATTTGTAAGGTAAAATATGTCTCATGAAGCCAATTAAGCAGTCAATTAGAGGAATCATTTTGTAAATTATCAGTAATTTATAAGTGTTAGCTGTCCAAAATATTTTCATAATTTTTTGCAGTATTCAGTTATTAACTAACACAATTTTTTATTAGATCCAGTTAAACAGAATGACTGGTCATATTCAGTTTTCTTAGGGGACCTTAAGTGAAATTGAAATCATTATTAAGAGTAAATTAGAATTATTCAGAATTTAAAAGTTGACTGAATTACAAATATATTTCCTACAAATGAAAATGCATTTTAATTAGCTCATAGCCACTTCACATGACCAAATCTAGTACGATCCATGTGAAAAAAAGTATTAGGAATTCTAAATTTAATACAATTTTCTTTACTTTTCTTCACTAACTGTCATGGTTCAGGAATTGTACTTCCCCATTTAATTCTCCCACTGAGACTCCAAATGACACTGCTGCTAACTCTCATCCCCCCTTGCCCTTCCTCTTCCCTCTCCAGCCAGGTGGAGTTGAGAATTGGAGGCACAAAAGGTGAAAATCATGGGTAAATAAGAACAATTTTCTGGAAACATCAATGAGATAAGAAATCAAACAGCAAGAATATTAATAACAAAAATTATAAGACAAAGAAATTATTTACATGGAAAGCCCATGACAAATACTGACCTTCCTCACCATCCTTTCTATCCACTAGAAGGAATACCTTTCTCATTATGTCCCTAGCAATGACATGAGGTGGTACTGAATAACATCCAGGCCTTAGCCATGCCACCTTCCCAGCTAGTGTGAAAATTCAACCCTGTCCTGGACGAAACTAGGACACCTACACATGTCTAAAACCTGCATCTGCTTATATAAACAATATTTGAACCTACCCCCCCAAAGAAAAAGACTTTCATGCGTGAACAGATAATCCTAAATATTTTACCCCATTAGGAAAGAACTTTTTCTATTTTTCTTTTTTTTTTTTTTTTTTTTGTAACCTAGTAGTAATACAATCATAATTGCAGCACCAAAGACCTAATCTTATGCCTGACTTGAAAACCTACTTAAAAATATGTAAACTAACAAGGAATATAAAAAAAAAAGGACTGTTTTCCTACTAGATCATTTTATATGTTAAACATGTCATAATACCTTATAGAAATTTCCCCAGCTAGTTACAACTTTACAATTCACCATATTTACTTAATAATATTTATTATGATTTGCTATATGAAACTTTAACTTCAGGGAATAAACAGGTATTTTTAATGTTCAAAAGAGGCAAAGTTTGAAAATGGAATTTATGAGTTTAAATTAATTGATAAAATCTGCAAAATTTATAACACTAATCATAGAAATAAAACAAAGTAGAGAGACCACAAGATCTAAAAAGAAACAGCAGAAGGCACTTAGTAGGTGTAATCCTTAAATGGGAAAAAATGGCCAAAGGATTTGTGAAAATAGTAGAAAGCAGTGACTTGTGAAAATAGTAGAACGCAGTGACTTACGAAAATATGCTGTACATTTGTTTCTTGATGTCTGTCTCTGTTTGGTCCCCAGCCTTTATCATAACAACATAAGTCTGCTTAACTGAGGGGACAGCATATTCAAAACTAATAAAAACTGTACTCTGTACTATTTTGCGTTTGTTATTCAACACCTTCTAATTGTATCTGACTAAACTTGGTATTTAATAGAATTTTATGTTTGTTAAATTTGTTAATACTCTTCCATGAGAGCACATGCAGTAACCTTTTCTCTGCAGTTAAGCAGCAGACCTAGGTGTTCTGGGTCATTCTCTCTCATTATAGTGGTGCTCCACTGGATAGTTCAGAGGCAGAAGTGGTGGGAGAGGAACCACAGTTGGTGACTTTATCTGAGGAACGTGTGCTCTCATTTGGTAGCCCCCACATTGCCCATCAAAGCTCTGGTCCCTGTCTGACTCTGGCGTGTCATGGACTAAGTTGGACAATGGCACTACTGGTTCAGTAAAGGAATATCTGCCCTGGGAATGTAGGATGAAGGAAGAGAGCACATGAAAAATGGCAGAGATGATGGCCCTCTCAACTCATGAGAGTTTTGGAAGGGCATCTTGAGTATTTCTGTAGCACTCGAAGCATCAAAATCCAGAATTTGCCCAGATATAAGAGGATGTTATTGAAGGGAACTGCAAAAACCTGCAAGATAGCTGGCAGGAGCAGTTATCCCACTGCTTCAGGGCTGCACTGGGGAGCCAGAGTGGGAATTTGCCAGCTCGAATGCTATTGCAAATAATTCTGAGCAACAGCCTAGGTATAAAGAATAAGGTTTTCAAATTTCCTGTGTTGGAACTGGGAAGTAAACAGTGAGTAGTGAGTTGTTGTTCATTTCCCTTCTGTAAATATTACTCCAAGTGTTTTTTAGGGATGGGTGAAGGAAGTTATAGGAGGAATGGATGCCCAATGTGAACGAGTGTTACAATTCTTCATTTGCAGCTTTGCTGTATCCCAAGGTGTTAGTAATATAACTTGTGCATTAAAGTTGTGTTCAAACTTTCATTTCTCTTGATACAAAGAAATTTTCTAAATAATATTTTTTCCTAAATATATGATATGCATACACAGTAAGTAATTTAATCCTAAGTTTTTGAATGCAGAAAAATAATTCTTAGTTCATTCATCAATTTATTTTATACATTTTCTACAACACCAGGATTCACTTCCTTGACGGGTTTTAGAGGAATTTGCCTTCTATCTGAAAATCTGAGGTTTTGGTTTTGAAACTCATTAGAACCCTGATGCTGAAAAACTAATGAAGTAAGTTAGAATATGATAAATGCTACAACTGATTACAAATTGTTTTGAAAATAATGTTGCCAGTATTATAAATAGCCAGTGTATTCACTAAATACTCATGAAATTGTATTCTTCATTATGTATTGCGTATGACCTCTCAAAATACTTCAAAGTGTGGGTACAGATCTGAGAGGTGGTGAGATGGAAAATATTCTCACCATCAACAGGAGGTAAGCATGTGGAATGTCTCAAAATATCAGGTCTTTTATCTTTTTGTGAAATAGTTACAGATTTTGTTCATTTCCAGGCAGGATCTTTCTTGTGTGGGCCATCTTAAATAGGTACCAACAGTTCCTATCCCATTCTTCTTTACGTGTTTAGAGCAATTTGTTGTTACCCACTGCGCTGGTTTTGGCTGTGATAAAGTTAATTTTCTTAATAACAGTTGGTATGTGGTTGTGTTTTGTATTTAAGATGGAAACACGCTGGTAACCGAGGAATGTTTTAGTTATTGCCGGGCAGCACTTACAGAGTCCAGGCCTTTTCTGAACCTCACCCACCCCACTAGAAAGAGGCTGGGGGTGCACCAGTATCTGGGAGATGTCACAGCCAGAACAACTGACTCCGAGTGATCACAGGGGTATCCTATACCATACAGTGTCATGCTCAGCAATAAAACTCTGGGGAGGTTGATGGGAGGCTCCTGCTCAGGGACTGGCTGGGCATGGGTTGGTTGGTGGTGAGCAACTGCTTTCATTTGTATCCCTTGTCCTTCTTCGGGGTTTATTTATCTCTTTTTTTTTTTCCTTATCTCTGTGTTATTTTCCTTTCATTACAATTGTTATGTATTTATTTTTTTTATATTTTATTTCCATTATTAAACTGTTCTTATCACAACCCACATATTTTCTCACTTTTACCCCTTCAATTCTCTCCCTCATCCCACTGCTGCAGAGCAAGGAAGTGAGTGGCTGTGTGGTGCTTAGTTGCCAGCTGGGATTAAATCACAACACCCACCTTCTGAAAATATTATGAAGTTTATGAAATCAGAGTTAATTTCTCATTTGCTGGACAGTCGTAGGGTGTGAAAAGCTGGCTGTAAGCCTCACACACTGTACCATGCTGTAATACACTGGCAGACAGTGGGCAGAAGCAGGAAAGAAATTTCAGAAAGCCACATAATGCTTCCCAAATGCAAGGAAAAAGCGGCATAGTTTAAAAACAAAAATCAAACCAAAACAAAGCAGAAAAGAAACATTCAGCATTAGAACGAACAGTTCAGCATTAGAACAGGGGAATCAGCTGTATTAGCACGTACATCAGAGCACTATGTACTGCAATAAAAGAATGAGAAAAGCAGGAGAGTTAAGTGCATTTCCCACTGGGCAAAAAGGGAAAGGAAGGAAACTGAATTCTGACCTCAGAAAAGCAAGTAATATTTTTCATTTTAAAACAGGAAGTCTGGAGGAAATATGGCAGCTGCTTTGAATAGCTAAGCAGGACAGGAAAATGACAACAAAACAACATGCAGAATAATTCCAAAGAGACATACCAAGGCAATCAATCAAGTGCAAAAACCAATATTGAAACAGGTGCAGAACCTGGAAATCACAAACAAGTTTGAGAGACGTGATATTGCTGATGTCACCATAAAAAAAAAAAAAAAATAGAAAACTGAATGTAAGGCATCCATTCCCACATTCCAATAGTAAAGAAGAGTAAAGACTGAACTTTTGAGAGACAGTCACTTGTAAAAACCCAAACATCTCTTACACTGAACCTCAGGCATTGGTTTGAACTGGTTTGCAAACAAGTGGTCAAGTTACATAATCTAACAAATATGTGCTGCTCTGATGGAAATATCCAAATAGGGAAGTGAGAAAAACAAGGTTAAATTTGATAGAAAAATATAAAATCCTAGATTTTGAAAAAGCAGCCTTAAACTTGCTATAGAAAAGAGAGGTTGAACCAGTTCATCCTACAGCTGCAAAGAAAGCTCAATTGAAATAATAATAGTAACTCAGATAAAGTGTTGGCTATTCTCAGAAATACTACAAACATTTTCAAAAAAAAAAATAAAAATAAAAATATTGCTATAAAATGGTCTGCAGTGTTATGAAGGCTGAATTGTTAGAAATTCCTCCAAAAGGGCAAAGTCAGAATATGAGGATAAAGCAAGCTTCCTTATTCTTAAAGTTGTGTTCCTTAAGTTCAGCTTTCTCACCACAGGGAGAGAACCAGTGAGCTGCTGCTATAGCAGAAGGAAGAACTAAAGGGTATTTGATCTCATGAAAGCCTTTCAGAAGTGCTCAGAGTTTAAAAACAAGGGCTTTGAGGTAATATTTTTAGTTACTGGCTTTTCATAATCACAAATGAAACTTTTGTGAAAGTATTTTTAAAAATAAGTTTGTTTTCTGGTAATAGTGCCATGTGATACTTTCTTTGTGACATTCTATGCCTTCTAAATCTTAAACCAAAAGTTTTCTGCAGATTCTTATGGCACTTGGATTATAGCCACAATATTTTAAAATATTTGCTGGATAAATATCAGAGAGGTGATCAACATGACAATCCATAAATGGCATAAGGAGAAGAACATTTGAAGTTTGAAGCCACTATAATTTTTCATTAAAATTATATGAACCAATTTTTCCTAGAGATAGTTTAAAATCTTGCAAGATCGGTTTTTCTTGCATTTACAGTCTAAAAATGCATTTGGATTCTTTTTATATGGTGGTACAAAACTGAACCAAAGTTTTATTTTCACTGACATTTTCATTGAGAGAGAAAATAATTTCATAATCAACATTTCTTGCAATTGTTATTGATCCTAATATGCACTAACCAGTCCTTTTCCAGTAGTGAAAGCTCCTTTTCTTTGCTTCAAAACAGAATTGTTAGCAACTGATATATTTCCCAATCTTTTCATGTGCAATCAAGATCAGATGTCAAGTTTAACAAATAAATAAAGAGATTACTGACAGCATCAACATCATGCATCAACGTTTTTAAGGAACACAAATATTATATCAGATGTGTTGTATTATTTGTAGAATGTTAGTTTTAATTTCAACATCAATAACTGTAGAAGAGAAACAATGTGAAACATTCCTAGTGTTTACTTTTTTGTTAATTTTTTGATTGAGAAACTAGACTGAAAATGTACTAGGAGCAATTTGGTGTTTTAAATGCCAATGTCAAAAATTACTTAGCTATTCTGATGGATGAACCTCATAGAATATCAGCTGCAAAAGACATAAATTGCTTTTTGAAAATCAGACACATAAATTCCTCAAAAAAATCACCCTAACTTTAATGAATCAGTTTTTACTAATAATCTGTAATCTGTGTATTCTGAATATTATAATTACTTGGACATACAAGCTAACCTCATATTCATTACCCTTCATATTGCTTCAGAACAAATGCTTTTTATTCTTTTCACTTTTTAACCAAAAATAATTATTCATTGATCACACTTGAAATATCCCAGGGACATGAAATAATTTAGGCAATTGGCATATAATGATTTCTTAGAGGAAGAGAGAGCTACACATGGTGTATACTTCACACTTTTTAGACACTATATCTTAAAATTCATGTTGGCAGTCTCCCACAGCCCTGTTTAGAAATTTGTTCTGGCTGTTTGAAGTGTGACAAAATGGTGGGTTTCCTCTAAGACATGTGAAAAGAAAAAAAAAGAAAAAAAACACACCAAAACCAACAATAAATCATGTAGTCTTAACATCAAGGAAAATCACTGCTTAAAATTGCTGCCACAATATGGCCTTTAGTGAAAGAACTTGTTATATCTGATGAGCAGCTGTCACTTCAAGAACCTTGAGTATACATGGAAAAAATAGCCTTGAGAAAAAAATTGAGGTTAAAAGTTGTGTCCTTGTCCAGAAAACAAAGATTTGCCTGTACCTTCTTTATCTGCCTCTGCTATAGCACATATTTTGGCTCCTTGCACTGTCCTATCTGGCTGCGTTAATCAGCTCCAATCAATCTAAATATTTCTCTGTGACATTATTAGTTCCCTTGTCATTGTCAGTCTGCAGGTGCAGTCCAGTACTTTTCCTTCATTCTGAGATATGTATCACAAAAACAATTCCATTGTTCTGGTTCACTACACTTGGCTTTATTGCCTGCTGTTAGCGCTGGGTGGGAAATTTTTATTGAAACAAGCTTTAAGTACAGAAAATCAAGAAAATATTTGCATCAATATTTTAGTGAAAATATTCTTTCAGTCTCCAGCCAGTTTATTTGGGTTTTTTTGGTAATCTAAATGCTGGCTGTTATAATCTCTTGCTGAGCATGCTGGACATAAAAAATAAAGACTGTAGCAAGCATCCCACTCTCAGACTTGAGACCTCCAGCTAATTTAGATTCTTCTTCACAGTCCCGCATGACTTTTCTCTCTTTCCTCATGATCCCAGCAATTTCTTATGTCTTATCAAATCATGTATTAAACTGAAACTTTGCAGGACTTGTAATTAAGAGGAAAGAGTGCCAATGTTTATAAGAACTGATAGATATGAGCCACAGTGTTGGGAAAATGAGGAAATTACTCAAATCTCAGTGCCCGTAAGAAGGCAAGTGTGCCTCAACTTAGTTAAATATCAACATTTCAGAGAGATTTTTCTGCCCACTGCAGAATGTGCACTTTCTCACTTGCTTATGGAGATTGAAGCATAGATTCTGCTTCCATGTTGAGGTAAATTGTGTATCTATACTAGCACAGTCAGACTGATTCATATTACCATGGCAGAAAGTTCTATAGAAGGTTTGGTGAAACTTCAGAGTCTGCCAGAGCATTTTATCTGGCACATAACTTCTCATGGCTTTTTTTTTTTTTTTCTGAAGTACTCCCACCACACAATCAGTTTTACACTTAATATTATAGCAAAATATAACCATACCCTATATCCTTAATATGTAGTAAAAGATATTATTGTTCACCTCCGCCTACTTTCACGTTCTCCTAAAAACTTTACATGAAAGAAAAGAGGGGAGACAACCCTGTGTGATCAGGTTGCTCTCATAGTTTAGCCACAGGAACCGCCCCCCCCGGTAGAGGGGAAACCCCTGGATAAAAAGACCTTGTCTAAAGTTTTTTCTGATACATGCCAGGAGCCCTTATTTTTTGGCCTACTTTTCTGGTCATCAACTGGAAAAGACTGAAAATGACATGTGATTCTTTACTGGTCTAATCATGTTTCCAATGATGAAAGACCAGGAGGAGGTCTATGTGAGGGGAGGGTTGTGCAGCATATGCCTGCTGGGGGGTTCCTTATAGCAGTGCACGTTGTAATGTGGATTACTGTCACATTGAGGATATTGGACAAGATTTAACATGCTTCCAGTGTTCTAAGCACCCACAGAAAATCTGCCTTGAACAAAACCCAAACCCCAAAATCTTGAAGTTTGTTAACTGGGACACTTCAGCTGTGTAAGTTGCACCACATGAAGCACTCAGCACCAGCAGAAAACTCTTCAAGAATGGCTGTAATTAGTCTCAGAGTCAAGTCTCCCACACACTATGAGTGTGAGCCACTGATATTGCTATGGGCAGGATGAGGGTCTTGTGAACACATGCTGCTTTGCAATTTCCAAGAAAAACTCAGGTATATTCTGCATGCCCCAAAGTTCACAGCAATATTTTACAACATGCACTGAAAATTATATTGAAACAAAAAAGATTCAGGCATTTGAGGAAAGTCTTTCTGAGTGTACAAGCAAAATTCAGGGCTTTTGCCCTTTCATATTTTTCTTTGCTTCCAAAGTTTCACAGCCATTAGTGAAACTTCATTCTACTTGAGACATTTGCTGGCTCTTGGCAGACTGGTATTTTCCCTACGCAGCAGGCACTGACAGTGACAAGTGAGAGCACTGACTCTCTGCTTCTGGCTACCTGCTGCCTTTCTTCTGTTTCCTCAGGAAAAGAATCTGATCTATGAAAATACAGCAAGAGGAAATGATTCTGCAATTAATATTTTAAGCCCTATGCCTTTATTTCCATTACATTTTAAATATTTTCTCTCTTTTTTTTTTAATTTAAGAAAAGTCTTTTTAAAAAGTAAGATACCATCTTACTATTTTGCTTGCAGAGATGGGATAAGTGATTTCTCGAGGGAGTGTGGATAACGAATTATGACGTTTGTGCATTTGCTGTGTGTCTTAAAACTCAAACTTCATCAGCCAACATATGCCTCTGTTCAGAATAACAGATTATTAACTTGCAATGGGCAGTGCCTTTTTCCTCTGCCCAGGGAATAGGTTAGACAAAATTAAAAAACATAAAGCCACCACAGCTCTTTCCCTGATTCTCCTGCTTTTTCTGAACTGTGACTGTCCAGCATTTTGAATTACTTTGTCCCTGTCTTAGTGTCAGCCATCACTATTCTCAAAGCTTGCTGTCTTCTCCCAGGCAAATCCTCCCTTTAATAAAGGAGTTTACCTTAATACAAGAATCTGTAACCTGACTTTTGTCTGAGGTTTTGTGGGGTGTTTGCTATTTAGGTGCAATGAACAATGCAAACACCAGCCAACCCAGGAGAGTGCTGTAAGAACATCCAGATTACTTACTCAAGTGATCAGTAAACAAAGAGAGAGAGGTCACTGTCAAACCTAGACAATAACACCTGGTATTATCTTAATTTTAAAGTTAGAACCCATTTTGGGCACATTTCCTAGAGAAGGTCAAGTAACTGTGATGAGGATTTAGTAAGGACTATGGGACAGGAGTTTTGGTTTGTTGTTGGGTTTGGTTTCTTTTCTTTCTTTTTTTTTGTTTGTTGGGTTTTGGGTTTGTTTTTTTTTTTTCTTTGTTTCTTTTGTTTCCCTTTTTCTTTGTAATGTGTTCTGGGGCCTTTGCCTGTTAATACATGAATGAGCAATAACACCTTGGGAAGATTTTGCTTCTACTGCCTGTTGAGAACCTGGTCTGTCAGAGATACCTGACCATTAAGGCCATCAATGTAGGTCTTGTGAGTCACACAGTAAGAACATTTATGAAACCTGGTCAAAATCCTAGTGCTGTTTCATTTATTCAAAATATTAATCTCATCAACAGCAATGATCAAAATCACCTCAGGGGGTGCAGGCAAGGGAGGAAATGATAATCTATGAAAAGATAATCACAGTGCAAGGAAAAATGGATCTGAAAAGCAAAGATAATATCAAACAACACTTTTCCCTTGTTTTTTTCAATTTTCACTGGCATTTCAGGTTGGTTTTGCATGACATGAACTGGGAGGCTGGGTAGCAGACTGCAGTTGGCATGGAAAAACAAGCAAAATCAAGACAAACAGAACTATGAAAAAGATCTGAAAACGCAAGAAGTAAAAATCTATAAATAAGAAATGAAACAAAGATAGAGATATTACAAGGTAATATAGAGAAGACACAGCAGCAAAGTCATGACCCTTCCCCTATATCATTAAAAAGTTCATGTAACAGCTTCCCTAGCTCCATGTGAAAATACTAATCTTCAGTTTGAAACAGGTATCAGTCCCTAATACAGTATTTCAGCAATGTCCCATCCATCTGTATACTCCATCTAGACTTGTTGCTATTTTCTACTTTTTCTCTGTCACAAACTGTGTATTATAAAAAAAATTCTGCCCCATATAAATTCAATATAATTACTTCCAAATGTTGCTGTGATCTCACTTTATTCTGCTCTCTCAGAGATAGCATTTTTGCCCTGTCCATAGCCTGTCATCTTTTTAATATCTGACTTCAGCCTACCTAAATTCCTACCTGCTGTCTCCCCTAATCTCAGACCTTTTGAGTGATTTTCTTGTCCCTGCATCTTTCTTCTCCCTCAGTTTTGAAAATATTCTTCTGGTCAAGGTGTGTTATCTTGTGCTTTAGTCCTTCCCTCCTGCAAACTATGCTTATCTTCCAGCTCATCCTGGGCTTGTGATTTCTGACCTCAATAGAAGAAATTACAGTTCTCTCCTTGGTTTGGGAAATAGCAGGATTTCTTTATTAGACTCCTCTTCCTAAGGGAACAGGACTTATGATGTTGTCTGCATCTATCACTGTCATCCCTTCCCCCAGCTTTAGAATCATTAGGCCTCTTTCAGTCAAATTGCTTACTTCAATCAAATCTTACACAGGGTAGTCGTATTTTAAAAAAAAAAAAAAAAAAAAAAAAGTTTTCACAGGTTTCCTGGCAGGGAATTTGGGGAGCCAAAGAATATTTTATGGATGCCTAAACTGAAGGAAATCCTTCAGTTTAACCCTCCCTGCTGTTACACACCGCAGTTTCTACACTGTAGAGATACTTTCTAAACATCCACATCACTCAGTCCCAACACATAACCTCAGGTACCATCATGTTTCATGATGGTTATCAGTGCTCAAAGAACTTGCTGTCCAACTTTAATGAAAATAGTAACTTTCCAACATCAGCTCTTCCCTTTGTCCTGAGTATCTCAGGTGGAATTTGAGTCGAGGCTGAGATTCAGCCCAGGTATCTGCTATATGGTAAACAAACATGGTGAAAGTGGTCTGTAGTGTTGGATCTAGATCTGGACTATCTACTTAAAAAAAAATAACAGTTTCTTGCTAGGAAATAATTGTGCACATTGGGAATTTTTTTTTTTTTTTTTTTTTTTTTACCTTATGAAGTACAAGTAGCTCAGCATATCTGTAAGCAAAACAAATTATAACAGTTCTCCCTACAGCATGTTTCACTTTTCCTTTCAGAAAAGCATCATATGTTTATGAAATTAGGGTACTCCCCCAAAGGGCCTTGACTGATAAGATATATGAAATAACTACTCTAGGCTTTGAAATCAATGTTGCAGAAGATAAGGATTTAGGTAGGATGTAGCTCAGTCAAACCTGATTAATTTGTACCTCCTTGTGCCTGAGCAACCAAAACATTTCACTGGCAGGCAGTGCGAATGACAAGCACTGTTTGTGCCACTGCTTTGGTAGTCTGGAGGGGATTCTTGTTAATATTTATGAAAACAGTCTGCAAACTGATTTTGTCTAACTAGTTCTGTCTGTACCACCATTATCTTATCACATCCCACAGGGTTACAAAACCTCAATACTGAATTAATCGTACTATGACATTTGGAAGAAAGAAAAATGAAAATTATTCTGCTGGTTCAAACCACTGGAGATTAAAAATTGTATTTATGATTGTTGTTTGAGAAGATGACAAAGACATTTTAATAAACATCTGTCAATAAACATCAAACTAATTTTTTTTTCAATATATGTCTGCCCCTTTTCTCAAACATTTAAAAGTGCTGGTCTCCACTGAAAACAGAGTTTAGCAAGGAGTTACATTTAGCAGTAGTTGACAAGATTATTTACTTGGTAGCACTTTAAGAAGATAAACAGGAAAAATTAAAGTGGAGATACAATCCCAGACATCCCTCACAATATGAGAAATTTGCAGCGTTACAGCACCAAGTTGCATATTAGCTTACATAAAAAGTTTCCATAGAAGTTATCCTAGAAAATAAGTATATTCGTTATGTAATACAGCCTAACTCAAGCAGAAGCAAGACTCACAAAACAGTGCCTCCTTTGTGTGCACTTGTGTATTCATGTATATTTGTTTTCCAACAAATTACATGTTAACAGCATTTAACCAAATCTGACAAAGGTAAAGATTTTTAAGACATTAATTCCTGCCAGCATGTTGAAATCAGGAAGTTAAGCAGAGAACAGAGATTGTCTGTGAACCTCCCCGAAGGATGCAGCTCATCCCTAACTCAGCACTAGAGAACACAGAGATACTGTTGCTTATCTAGAACCTCAGAGCAAAGGGGGAGGACCTTGCGGACCTTGGACCCAAAATTCTACTCATAATACAGAAATTTATTATTTGTACTGGATCTCACAGACCAATCATGCATTGGGTTTGTGGAGGTTAGTTTGTTTTCGAACCACTGGATGTTGACTGTTGTGTTTCATAGCACAATTAGTGTTGTGAAGAGGAGCTTCGTTTCCTATGGCTGGTGCAGGCGAAAACTTGACTCAGCACTGGAGACCCAGCATAAATGAGGTTTCAGGATGTTTGCGCACAGATGTCCTCATGAGCAGGTTGCTGAGGAATTTTCAGACCAAAGTTTGCCTCCTCAAAGATAGGTACCTAAAGGGTACCTACTGTTAATTTTAGAATCAGAAACTCTTAATTTTTTACTACTTTTATTTGAAGGCAAGACTACATGAAAATTAATTTATTTCAGTAGTTTCCATTCAATGGAATGGAAAGACAGATGGAAGATATGGAATGGAAAATAGATACACTAACTTCTGAAAAAGTGTTCCCTGAAATGCAAGCCGAGGAAGTACAAGTTAAAATGAAAGCAAGAGTGTTGCAATGAAACTGAAACACATGGCAAAGAAATTACTCTACAATCCTTTAAAGTTGATAGACAATGGCATTTTCCCATAGAAAGGTTGACTTCTTTCCATAGATTCTTCTTTTTCTTTTTATTTCCTCATTAAAATGTTTTGATTAAAAAGTTTAATTTGCTGATGACAAGTGGAGACTTTCAGATGAAATGTTAATGAAAACAGAAATGTATATCATTTTTATATTAAGCACCCCAAACCTACAGGACACCTAATAAGTCCTACAGTCTTACTTTTTTAGATGAAATCTTCATCCAGTGACACAATTGAACTGTAGAAGGAAGTTTATTGTTACATCAAAAATTATGTTTTGTTACTTTAATTTCCTGATAACAGATTTAATTCTTTGCTGTATGTAATAAAATTTCCATTTTTTTTCTGGCTATTTCAGTGTCAGTGTAAATATAATTTGCTAGCATGGCTTTTCTATATTCAGATTAAATTTAAAAAAAAAAAAAAGTTAGGTTTTTTAAAGAGTGATATACTGACTTATTTCACATACAATTAATGGGAATAATATCCATTCCCTACATCAGCAGCCTAGGATGACTCTTTACTTTCTCAATCCAGCCTCTTCACTACTGTACCTTTCCATATGTATAGGCTAATACTACCAAATGAACTTCCAGGCCAGGAAAGGCATCAGAATTTTACCTCAGATAGAAGGCATTTTTTCAAAGCTTTAGTTGTTGAAAGCAGGATCTATATTTTTTAATTGAAAAGAATCACTAAATTCATATGTATGGAAGAGACACTGACAAAAACAATCATTTTCCCACTGATTAAATATTTTAATCCTTTTTGCACAAAATTCTTAATTTTCACTTATGTAGGGGGAAGACCAGAGTCAGGTTTGTTTTGATCAAACTAGAAAATTATGAAGGACTTACTATAAAGCACTTTGATATTAAAGTGATAAGAGCACTATCCCAAGAGAACTATCTTGGGAGACTGACTTGTTGGACCAGTTTTATTTGTTATAGTAAATCCACTTTAAGTTTATACTTTCCACAAAATACTAAAACTTTCTTGACAGACATGGCTTCAAAGAACACAGGGGAAATGCATATAAAGAAAGCTTCAGATGAGAACAGAAAAAGATTTTAAAGGGTATATCTACAATGGTTTCTGCTTAATATTGTGCAACCACTGATAAAAATTCAGGTTGCTTTAAAAGGTCTGGCCTTGGTTACTGGATGCCAGCTACTTAACTTGCAGTTGGGTCTACTGCTGAGGTCTTCAAAGAGATTGAACCAGGAAACTTTGTTTCCCAAATAGGTTGAACAAAAATGCAGTTAGCTTGACAAGGGCAAAAGTAATGTTCAGTGGACATCAAGGGATTCAGAACAGAGAAGTAACCACAGCATTACAAATAGGCCTGCTGCTCAAAGAAATAGGTAATTTTCACCCAATATAAAGTCATAGGAAAATGGGCTTTATTAAATAATAAATTGAATTTAAGTTTCAGTTGATGGCTAGTCAGAGGTAAGAACATCTTGAATTTTCAAATTAAGGTAAAAATATGCTTGATTTCTTCTCTTTTAAACTGTTTGCTTTTAGGATCAAAATTTATACTTCAGAAAGGTTAGGCATACTTTACCTCTTGTCTTTGCTGACCTAAAGCTACATATACTTTTTTTTTTCTTTTTCCTTTGGGCTATAATATGAGTGATGCTCTCTGTCTGAGAAAAGATAAAGGACCTCAGTTTTACTACAACACAGATTAGGAAGGGATGAAGTGCTGACCTGCTGAATCACCATCTTGCCACATTGCAGTGTCTTCTTACTGTTTTCACCATACTTTTTTCCAAACGCAGACTATCTCAGAGTTACCTTCAGTAAGATTTAAAGTTCTTTGGTGCTGAAATAGTCTACAGGAACTGAGAGTCATGAAGGATTTTACCAACTCCTTGGAAACCTGGAGCCAAAGTGCGTTCAGTATTCAAGAACAGATTTGAGGCAAGAGAGGTGGTGTATGAGTCACAGGAAGTTTTTTACGATAGCTGAAGGATTGTGAACAAAAGACAGTAAACACAGATTGAGCAATGGATCAGGGAAATTATGTGGGCAGTAAATAGAATAAAGAGTATCCATACACTTGAACTTGGCTGAAACATGCCTGCAGTGTAGTATGCTGTTTTGAATAGTTAATCATCACCTCTGTTGAAACCTTTAACAATAAAAAAATATGTAAATTCTAGATAAGGGTAGATTAAGTTAATCCATTATTGCAGTCTAAGATAGCCTATTCATTTCTTTTATGCAAGGCCTTCTATTTTTTTCCATGCAAGAAATAAAACAGAGATTAGTGTCACTACAACACTGTAAAAGTCTTATGTTAGTTTTTATATTTGTAGACCTGCGATAAAAAATTTCCTTCTCCCAGTATTACCACTAACTTCTTATAGCCCTGTTTTTTTATTCATCTGAAAAGAACTTGCAAGAGGACCAACAATTTACACTCGAGTAGTGAATATTTTGAACCATATTGAAATATTTCTCTACGAACAAGCTAGTGAGCCTGCAGATTTCCAGTGCCTGTTTCTACATGACTTAATAATGTTGAGAGTGGAGCAGCCTTCCCCCATAAGCACAATTCGTGAAAGCCTTTCCCAAAAGAATAACACCAGACTGTGTTTTCACTTTGTAGGGTATGCTCTGATCCCACATGCTCTGCAAGACTCCAGTTTTCTAATTGCATATGCAGTTTCCTTACAGAGTTCTCATCAAGGAGCATATTCTTCCACTGCGATTTACCTACACCCTGCCTGCAGCTCACCCTCCAGGTTTCACTTTTGTGTCCTGGATCTGAACAAGACCAAGTTCAACATTGCAGCTTGCTGCATTGCCTTCCATCCCCAGGAAAACACCAGTGAAACCATGGCTTGTGCTAACATCAATGCACAGGTGAGTCTAAGTTTCTCTCCAGAGTATTCACAGGTCCACAGTATTTAGCCACAACCTGAGATCAGAATTTCTGACAAAATTCAAAGCTAAAAACAAAAATCACAAAATCACATTGTCATTTTCTACTGAAAACATTCCTTTTAGCTTTGATAAATGTATTGTAAATCAATATACTCGGGACTTGGGCATACTTCACTGAAAACAGTACAGCTAAACAAATCAGTCCAACATTAATTTTTAATACAAGTGCATAAACAGAACCACCTACTCAGGGTCTTCCAAGCTCACCCTTTCCATAGGGACAGTGAAAAATCGCAGTTTTTAAAAGTGTCCTGCTGCTGCCATCTGGCCGCCAGCCTCCCACTGAGCCAAATTGGCACTTCCAGAGGCAGCAGTCAGTCAGGGGAGGATCACCTTCCACAAGTGCTGATTTAGTGCCTCAGGAGACAGATTGGCAGTGACATAAGGTAAAACACTTTGGAAAGTACAGTAGAGCAAGAGAAGTGAAAGGAGGTGAAAGGAAAGTAAAAGGATAGCAAAGAGAACTGCAGACAGGACACAGTCTAGAGGAAAACAGAAGAGGATAATTGAAAGACGCTACACTGAAAACAGCAATTTGCGAGAACTTTAAAATGGTATCAAAATTATTCCAGGATGGGAAGAGGGGAAGGCAAAGTCTGAATTCCAATTTTCTTCAGTGTCTCTGACTAAAAAAATCATAACACCTATATGGTTTCATCAGGTTTTCCAGGCTAGTTGCTCTCTTACTCAAATAAATTACTTTGTCTTTAAGAAAATATGCTGGTTTACATAACTGGTTTTGATATCACTGATTTGCATTTCCGTAATTTGTACTATTCAGGGATGAGGGCAGCAAAGAAGTAGGGAGGTTGACCAAAGTGATCACAGTCCAATATTTGAAGTGTTGCATTCACATAAATGCCAGTTTGGTGCTGGCAGTTCTGTGTTTAGATGGGTCAAACGATTTGCCCCAGGTGATGCAGGTGAAGCTTGTACATGCACAGAGAGGTCCTCTGAAGTCCTGGCTATTAGGTTCTTGTTGAGCTTATTTCAGGTCACTGGTGAAAGTCATTTACAATCATCAACTGTTGAGAGTTGTGAAAAAGCCATCCCACAATGTGACGCTGTTAGTTATTTCTTCTAAGAGGAAAAGTCTTATTAAAACAGCAGGAATGCTGCAGTGTAATCAGACGTGAAATGCTCCATGCCTGTGTAGTGTCAGCAGACTTACTTTGTGCTGTGCTAGGCATGATTCTGCCTTACTTCCCCAGCCCAGTGACATTTCTCTCTGCATGAAGTCCTGTGTCTAGCTGAGAGAATGTTGACATTAGGACAGTCAGAAAAGTTCAGTTAAAATGCAACAGACCACTGTGTGAAGGCTCTCTCTTAAAAGTGAAAAGGCTTCAATTCCCTGCAGCTGACCTTCAATCTATGTGCTTGCAACTGCTATGTTCCATTCTGAAAGGTCCAAAAATGTTATTCCTAGGCTTAATTAGCCCTAACTCTTTGGAGACTGTCATATCATAAGAGTTTAAGCAGCAATATTAACACAAAGATTTCCTACCTGCTGTTCCTATTTGCTTATTTCTGGCCAAGACCACAGCGTTTTGCCCTCTTATTTGTGATGTTTGAATAGCCAGAACCACAACTGACACCTCCTTGACTCTAGTCCCATTCTAGAAATTACCATGAACTACATTTCCCTTGATTTTAGATTTGCTTGCACCAGGGTTAAAGTAAAGTTTACTAAAGAAAAAGTGTTATCAGTGTTCTTGTCAGGCTTTTAGAAAGAAAAATCCTTCTTATGAAAAAAAAACACAATTTCACATTCCAGAAAATTTTTTTTCTAGCAGAAAAGATATCATAAATTAAGCTGCCAAGAGCTCCATGCTGTTGTGACCAGACTGTTGGTGGTAGAAGAGCTTGTTTACAGCTAGCTTGGGTCTCTCTACATAACACTTCAGATGGCAGCATACTTATATCAAGAGCAATTGCTGAAAAAGTAGTGTCCTCAAGCATACCTTCAAATAGCTGTTTACTTGTTTTTGTCCCATTTTATTGTTTTCTGTGTGTGGACTATTTCCTTTTGTCTTTGAAAAGTTGGATTAGCGTTTGTCTGCATGAGCACTTTTTAGGTGGGGAAAGGTATATTAAGTAATGCAGGAACAGCACTCAAGTTTCCCCAATCCCTGAACAAATCCTTTAACCACTAAACTCTTGCCTTAATTGTGGGAACTCTGGACACTACTACCACAAGTGAAGTTTGCACATTGATTTGAGGTTTCCCAAAGCAGATGGCTACCTTGAAAAATTGGTGTGATTTCAGGCATGTACTCCCTTGGAGCACTTTGAATCACCTGACATGAAGAAACTTCCTATTCAGTTAAATTCCAGGAGATGGTCACATGGAAGTGCCTTGCTTGCGCTGTGTGAAAGAAGGGGCTGAAAAGAACTGGAAGGGCTTTTATTCTATTCCGAATTCAGATCACGCTCCCGAATCAAGGATTATCTCTCTCAAGGTAGATTTAGCCATTTGATTACTGTTGTAATTTTCAAGATCATACTTTCTTACAATTATGTAACAAGCAAATTCAAACAATATCTCATAATACAAACAGTAAACTGGCTATCAAAAACAGTCTAAGCATATCTCTTGTAAGCAACCTGCAAACTAAAGACAATGTATTAAGAAAAGTCATATTGGGTTAATAATGCTGTGGGCAATTGGCTTGAGAAAAAGAAAGTTTAAGACACATCTTCCTCTGGAGCACTTAAAAATACCCAGCAAGAGGCAATTCCCTATACAATGTCTAGGCTGCATAGCTATGGATGCCAGGGTACACCACAGGTCATGCTTAGGAGACCATTTTGCTATATAGTATAAAACCTCATAACATAAGAATATAAGGGGTACTATTTTGAGACAGAATTTGTGAACTATATCAAAATTTATTAAATTACATTTCTTTTCACGAGAAAATGTTTTTCTAATACCTTACCTAATATTTACCATTTAATGCCTTTCTCTGCCTCCATATGCCTGCATCTCCAATCATTCATACAATTACCACTAACACCAAAAAAATGTCTCCTATATATATTAGAAGCTTTTGCAAAGATTGGTTTCAGTAGATATTTTGTGATCACATGTGGGTTAAAATCTGCCACAGACACATTTGGCTGCAAAAGAGAAATATGGAAAAAGATTTAAAATTTTGTATCTTTAATCCCTTAGCTTCTTGGTTTTGAATGACTTAAAGATAGTATTCACTGCAGTCAAGAATGTTGTGTATTCTTTGTCACCGTGCTGTGTCTTCTAAGCAATAATTATAATTCACCATGGTTTTTTCAAATATATGCTCTGGGTATCCAACTATTGGGCAAAATCTATTTAAGTGTGGTGGGCTCATCATCATTGTCAAGTTGCAGTATCTGAAGCAGCTTTAATTCAGAAATATCCATCTGGTCCTCTGCTTTATTTTATTCTTTTCTTATTTCGATCGTAATTACAGTTGTGAGGTATGGGTAACTACACTTCAATATTGATCCTATGTGTAACATCTGTTGCAGGGGCCTGATCTGAATACAATTAGGTAGTTTGTTGTATTTTATTCTGAGACAGAAAATATTCGTGTGCAACAATTTCATGTTCCTCAGGTGGCTCATGTTTTAGTTCTGAAAATTGCACTTTGGGGCTGAAAGAGAGTCTGAAATTATAGTGTTACCTGTATGGGTCTCAAACATTCTGATATTACTTATTATGAAATTATAGTTGATTTTGTCTTTTGTTTTTCTGGACTATTTTTATATCCGGATGCAGAACAGTATCATTTTGTGTGTTTGAATGCTTTGACTATGCTCTGCCCCTGAGATGGTGAAGTAGCTAGGATAGCACTTCACCATCTTGAAATGATACCAAATTCAGTCCCAGGAGGAGTTAGGGGTAACACTGTGATCATCAAGTCCGGTTTCTGCTTTGCAGTCTGCCCTTACTTGCTGCACTAATTACCTCAGTAAAGGGAATTCTGCACTTCCACTGAAGTGGTAATGCAGTAGTAACTACATCATAGCACAACTGAATTATCAGCAGAGGGAGAGATGAGGGGGAAATTCAGTTTTACACAGTTAAACATTGTTTCTCACAAAACACTCTGTCACACAGCTGGTAGGGACTTACAGAGCTTAAAACAGCATCATAATGTCCAAATATACCAGTCAGAAAGAGTCTTCATAAAAATATTTTTCACAGCTTTTTCTCCATTGTTCACAGCAAAATATAATAGTGTGGTGCTTCTAGAGTGGAACTTGAGACATTTAAGCATTACGTATGACATTAAGACTGTGGCCCAGGGTAGAAAAAGCATAGGAATACTTGTCAGGACTACATTTCTTCTGTTCATTCTTTATTAAGTTCCACACAATCTTTGTCATTTTTACTTCCTAAAAAATTACTTCTTGAAAGAATTTAGTTCAAAGACAGTATATAGCTGGCACATAGACCTCACTTGTCTGGTATTAGCTCTAGAGATCAGATTAAAATACCTGGAGGTCACGTGGATTAGAAATGAAAGTTCCATAACACACATGCACATCTCCACTGAAGAATAATCACATTTTATTAGGGACCATAGCTCTTTTCAAACAAGGCCTATTTGCATGATACTTATGCTATTAGACTAATTAAAAAACATCCAAACAGAACAAAAAAAAAAAAAAGTTGCGAAATATCTCTGTGTTCCTCTTTGAACTGGATCTGCTGCTTTGCTATATCTTTCATGTCTAACCATATACTCCCATTGTGGCTGCACTACTCCTATTAATAGTTTAGAGAACTATATGTTATAATGAAACGAATGCAGAGCTCAAAGCTACAGTTTTTTAATAACAAAATATTTTTTGTAGTCAAACCTTGCAGATAAAGTTCCCTGATTTTTTTGACATTTATACAACACATTTGGTATCTCACTAGTTTATTTGGATTTTGCAAGACATTTGTCTTGCAACTGAGAAATGTAATTAGCACTCAGGATAAGTGAACGCAGTTCCCAACTTTCCTGCAGGGAGGCATTCCTGTGGATAGCAGGAAGTATGAAGCTAGCTCATCTAGCTGTGACTTAGTTCTTACTGTTATTCTGTGTACGGATTAATGAGAAATTCAAGACACCTACTCTCCAGGGTTCCCAGACATGCTGTGCAGTCAAAGAGAGGTAGGTATGACACCTAAGCCAGCTGCTGGCAATAGTTGGTTAACTGACAATAGATTCCCTTTCTTAGAGGGCTTCTTTCTCAGGGTGTGCTGTCTCTCTGGTCCTAGGCCAAGAGATAATGTGCATATGTGTTGCACATGCATTCTGGGCCTCAGTTCTTCATCTTTTACATGTAGTAATTTGTAGAAATATTTTCTACAGACTGATAATTGATATGTATTTATTACATAAATAAGGAATATGAGTTTAATTCATATGAAGAAAAGAGGGAAAATCTCTTTCTCACACCCTTTTGATTGCTGTTTTTCCTGTCCTGAAAATAAGGCAGTGTGTTACTTTTGATGGATGTTGTGTTTTGCAGCAATGTGCCCTTTCTTCAAATGATTTTATGTTTTTCTGTTTGCAGGTCTTGTTCCTTTCTCTTTTGCTGTCTATTAGAGTAAATACATTCAGTACAAGAAGATAAATTGAACACTGGGAAATGTTATAAGTTCTGGGCAATATTTGGCCATTTATCAGTGAGACAAGAGATTGTATTTTTTTTTAAAGTATAACAGAAAGTGATTGATTTGGAAAATGAAACTTCAGTCATCCTTCACTGTTTTAGTTATGCAGTGATCCAAAGTTCTCTATTGGATTAAAAATGGCTAAAAGGTTGTTCCCTCTATTTGTCAGATCTTTTGGCATTTGTTACTGGGTTATTTGTTTGTTGGGGGTTATTTTGTGAAATTGAAGCCAGAGACTTGACTGTCCACATTGCTTTTATGTGGTTCAATTCACTCCAAAAGGATCAGAGTAAGGCAGAATCAGAACAGCAGAGAAACTGTTCCTTGGTGCTCCTTGCTTACCATTAAGGTGTCTGTACTTCAACAATGAGGGTAAAACTGATATATTTTAACAGAAAAATAATTCAGGAATAGACCAATGTAGCTCTCATGAAATCAATGAAATAAAGTAAACCACAAAAATAATGAGACTTCAATTGTGAATTCATTTTACTGTATTTCAATAACTCTAATTACTGAGGAAAGAGATGTGCTACATATAGAGCCAGGTGGTTCTTTCTCATTTGTTTTTCTTATTGACTTTAGTGAAGTGGAGGCAGCATCCATGACTGCCGTGGATAGTTTGGAGAACCTCACATATCACATGCATTTTATGCTAGATTTTTAATAGATTAAGTTTGATCTATTTAGGGAAGTCATTTTGAAGGATGTTGCATATGGTGAATGGCTCATATCTTCATTTTTTATGTGCCTTATCTCATAGCTGATAATAGGTCAGTTCTACAAATTATGAAAATTCAGGAAATGTTTCTATGCCATCTGTTGTCACTAAGTACCAAAAACTGAAAGGGTGTTTCCTTTGAATTTGGTGGGGAGGTGGGGAAAAAAAAAAAAGGAAAGAAAAAAAAAAGAAAATCAGAAGACTAAGCACGTTAGTCCTGAAATTCTTCACCTAGATATCTGCAGAATATGTCAAGGTGACCCACTTTTCATCTACTCACTCATACTCAGGGGACCAAATATCTCATAATGGTAAAGGTGTTAGATTATGATGACTGGAACTGAACAAGTCGTGACAAAGGCACAACTAAGTACACACCATTTAATATTTAATCTAAACCATATATTTGCTTGAACAGCAACATTGTGTGAAAATGTAGAGAGTTGTAGGGAAGGGTTATAAAAATGTTCTGACATAAGAGATTTTCTATTTTCATGGAAGTAGGGGCAAATTTCCCCATGAATAAAATATAAGCAAAACACAACTCAGTTACTGAAACTGCACTACAGTGTTTGTAGAAGAGAGAATCACATTTTTCCACTCTATCAAATTGTATAATAATAATAGCAGCCATCTTCTAAATGCTACAAATCAACCTGTCACTTCATATCATGCAATTTGACTGCTACATTTCCTTTTTCTTTAGAAGAACCTCGTGGGATTAGGGTGGAACAAGAACTGTCAATTTATGAGAAGAAGCATTTCATATTCAAAGTTGCAAAACTTGCTGTAGGTGATGAGATCTGAAAGAAAGCCCTCCATGGTGTTCCCCATGAGATTAACAAACAGTGGAAATTGCTGATATCTCATATATTAAAATTTATATGACAAGGACAGTCCACAGTATTAAAGCAAAACTGGAGCTTTCCAACAGTTTTATTAAACTGAAACCAAGTCCTCTTTCTTCAGTTATACAGGAGCTAGAGGGATTTGAGATTATATCCCTTTTTTATGCATAAAGGCAACTAAAGATGCACTTACTGTCTTTTAAAGAATATCTGCAGAAATAAGAGTAACTTTTAAACACTGTACTCCTGGTCTCTCTTTAGTATGACCTTTCCTGCAGAGTCTTCGAGACTGTCAACTGAAGAGCAGAATTCAGAATAATAAAATAATTCAGGTTGGAAGGAAGCTTTGAAGATCATCTGGTCCAATCTCTGACTTGAAGGAGAGCCAACTTTGAAGTCAGATTGAACTTTAAGGAATCCTCAAGTATTTTCAACAGCATATTCAGAAGTTGCCAACCTTTCCCATTTAGACTGATTCCCGCAAAAGGGCAGCTCTGTTTTGCAGCCTCGCAGTAAAAAATCAAAGTAGAAATTAAAATATCTGTATTATATCGACTTCCTTCAAGTAGACAATAAAATACTCATCTCTAGGTGCTATTTTCTACACAAAAGTATTTGAAATTTATTCTCTTGATAGACTATTGAATAACTTTTCTTAACAGGAACAAAAATTCTATGCAGATGGAGAAAAACTGGCAGAAAATGGTCAGTCCTTTCAAGCTATTAACACTGAGGCCTTGATCACCATCCTTTCCTGCTCTTTACTGTTGTTTATTACTTCCTCCATAAGAAATATACATTATTATAACAGCTCTGTTTGCTATGGGGCTGACGGAGGAGTGTTTGTTCTTCTGAATGTTCTTATTTCCAAAGTAGTTACCTTTGTACCACAAGAACAATGAACTTCTAGTTGATTTAAACGTATTGTTTGTTGTTTTTCAAAAACATTATTGACTGCAAATGTCAATGACCATGAGTCCCACTCTGTATGTATCAAATTTATTTTAGTTGTGCATTGCTTTGGAAATATTGATTGCATTCAAAATTAAACTCTACTGTGCTGTTCAAGCATTCAGTGAATCACCTGTAATAAATTTGATTGTAGAACTTGTTTAACTATAGTATCTGGAAAAAAGAAATCAATGGCATGTGCCAGTTGACCTTTAAGTCAGAAAATGTAAAAAAGAAATATTGTTTAGTAACTTCAGACTTTCTACAAGTCCTACGACTATTCTAGAACACCAGAATGTAAAAAAAAAAAAAAAAAGCCATCAGCATTTCAGCTGCTGTAAAATTCCTATTCAATTCACTGACTCAGAGCCTGCAGATACTAAGACTTCTTATCCAGACTCAGCATTTTTGGTTTGCGTTTGAGTTTTTGATTCAAGGAAAACCACCATTCAGTTAAACATTCATTATACTGTTAAATGTTTGTTTAAGAATTTACAGATTTTTCAGCTAAGTGAAATTTTGTGATTTTTGACTAGACTTTTACATCTGGACCTTTTATTTTCGCATATTTGAGGTTCAAGCATATACATCTGAGAAATGGATATGTGAGGGAGTGTTACAGACTTCCTGCTTCAGACAACTGTGTTAAAACCACATGTTTGAAAAAGTAGTTTCTGTTTTATAGGATATCTGTTGTATGGGATAATTTCACCATCTTCCCTTGGGAGCAAAGTTTTTACAGATTAGTCTTTCCTTTTAAAATGTAATTACACCTCTACATATTTTTACTTTTACTTTGATTTACTCATGTTTAAGTTGTTGATCATTTGTTGCCTCACCTAGGGACAGTGAGTCAGATTATAAAGAATATTCACCAAAAAGTCACTCTCAACATCAGACTGTAGGCAACAATAAGGGCAGCTATGCATGGGGAGCACTTATAAAAGAACGTTTTGCCTTATTCCGTGTGTATAAGGCAAGTAAGCATGTGGCTTATTGAACAGGAAAGAGGATTTAAGTTAAATATTAAGGAGAGAAAGTAATTGTTAGGGTGGGAAAATGGTAGGAGAAGCTCAAGAATATCAAACCCATTCTGATGACCTTTCAAATTTACTTAGGTACTGTAACAGCAGTGGCTGTACAGTCATTTGTTTGAAATTGATGGGCAAAGTAGGTGACACCATGGATTGCAGTGCTGTTCTCTATGACAGCTTACTGGGAATTTAGGCTCTGGGAATGGGTGTGGTATTTATTTTATCCACCTTGGAGTTTCAGAAAGGATTCAGATCTCTCATTGTGTATTTATGTATAGTTAAAATATTGTTTTGTTTTTTAAAATAAATTCAATCTTTATAAACATGCTTAGAAACTAAGGGGACAGGGAAGAGCATTGCCTGGGTTTGCTCTCAAGTCCACTTGGGCTAATCTCAGAAATACTTTGGCCCTCTCCAGTGGCACAAAACCGCTGTAAACTAGCTTAACCAGTCTTTTGGGAATGTCCTTACATGAGAGATTTGTCAACTAGGCTGCAGAGAGCTGACACAGCAACTTACAAAAATGCCTTCCTAAGTTTTCAATGCCCAAGATGTTCCAGGTCATCTTCCAGGGGCAGATTTTCAGCTTCTAGGTGTGCTGACATGTAAAATAAACTAAAGCAATATTTGATTTGTTCCAAATGACTGAGGATAAAAAATAAAATAAAAAATAAATCCCTATGAGTTGAGTAGTGAAGCAAAACTGTGATTTTAGGGCACTCCAAGCCCATTCAAGAATAAATCAACAAATACAAGACCATAAAACCATACAGTGTTTTAAGAGTCTTATTTCTGAATTTATTTTCACATATGAAGAACAGAATCATAAATTATTGAATGGCTTTGTTGGAAGGAATATTAAAGGTCATCTGGTTCCAACTCCCCCATCATGGATGTCTTCCATTAGACCAGGCTGCTCAGAGGCCCATCCAACCTGGCCTTGAACATTTCCAGGAATGGGACATCCACAGCTTTTCTAGACAACTGTTCCATTGCCTCACCACCCTCACAGTAAGGGCTTTCTTACCAATATCTAATCTAAATCTACTCTCTTTCATCTTAAAGCCCTTCCACCTTGTCCTATCACTCCATGCCCTTACAAAAAATCCCTCTTCATCTTTCCTGTAGGTCCCCTTTAGGTATAGGAAAGCTGCTGTAAGGTCTCTGCAGAATCCTCTCTTCTCCAGGTTGAACAGCCTCAGCTGTCTCAGCCTGTCTTCATAGGAGAGGTGCTTCCGCCCTCTGATCGTCTTGGTGGCCTCCTCGGGACTCTCTCCTGTGGGAATAGACCACAATATCATAAGTGGAACCAGAATGCCTTTTAAACCTAAGTTCTTTTACTGTGTTGTAAACC
>JAWWEE010000122.1:60169271-60223839 GCA_035221455.1 Xenops minutus | reverse complement strand
GGGACCACGAGGGGCCGAACACGTGGCCCGGGGAGGGGACCGGGAAAGTGGGGAGCGAACCCAATCCAGCCGTCGCACTCTCCAAGTCAATGTCTTTCCTGTGTTAAGAACCACAGATCTGGGCAGAAGTCTGAGTGGGGTCTCACAAGAGCAGAGTAGAAGGGCACAATCATCTCACTTGGCCTGCTGGCCATGCTGGTTCTGATGAAGCCCAGTACATGGTTGGGCTTCTGGGCTATGAGCCCACACTGTTGAGCCTTATTGAGCTTTCTGCCCACAAACACCCCAAAGTCCTTCTCTCCAGTGCTAGCCCAAATCCATTCTCCACACAGCCTGTAGTTGTGCTTGGGATTGCCCTGACCCATGTGCACTTGGTTGAACCTCATGAGGTTTACACAGGCCCACATCTCAAGCCTGTCAAGATCAGTCTGGATGGCATCCCTTCACTCCAGCATGTCAACTGCACAGCACAGATTGTTGTCATCAGCAAACTTTCTGAGGGTGCACTTAATCCCACTGTCCATGTTACTGACAAAGATGTTAAAAGTACTGGTCCCAGTACTGATCCCTGAGGAATGCCACTCATCATTTGAAAGCTCCAAATGTGAACACAGGTAATCAGAGAGATAAGCCATAGACTTTCAAGCCATAAAGGAATTTTATTTCAGAAACACTACACTGCTGAAAGAACTCACAGCTGGGTGGCAGAAAACACACACAGGCCATAGGTCTTCTTCGCTATATATATTAAAGGGGCTTAGGCATGCACAGTGCTGCCTTCTGAGCTGTTCCCTTCTTTCACTCATAGGAAAAGGGACACCTCTTTGTATCTTCTCAGATAAGGGATACTTATCCAACTTAGCTGGGAAACAGCTCTGAGGGAAAGACAAAGAGTGGCTGTTCTCACACATTCCCTCAACCTATGTTTCTTTTAGCCATGACAGGTTTCTTGAGCAAAGAGAGGTTTTCAAACCATTTACCTCCTGGATCATTTCTTGTGCAGGGTCCCCTCAATCCCTATATCACTGCTCTCCACTTGGACATTGAGCCATTGACCACAACTCTTTGATTGTGTCCAGTCAGCCAATTCCTTATCCATCAAGTGGTCCATCCATCAAATACATGTCTCTCCAGTTTAGGGACAAGGATATTGTATAGGACAGTGTCAAACGCTTTTTAAAAGTCCAGGTAGGTGATGCCTGTTGTTCTTTCCTCACCCACCACTGCTGTAACCCCACAACAGAAGGCCTCCAAAGTTGTCAGGCACAGTTTGCCTTTAATGAAGCAATGTTGGCTGTTGTGAATCACCTTTTATTTTCCATGTGCTTTAGCATAGTTTCCAGGAGATTCTGTTCCATGATCTTGACAGGTACTGAGGTGATTAACATGTTGTAGTCTCTACTGACCTGCTTGTAGTTTCTTGTGTCTTTATTTACCTTTTTAAAAATCGGGAATATCTCCCCTTTTCCAGTCAGTGGGAATTTAACTCGACTGCCAGGACTTCTCAAATATGATGGATAGTGATTTAGCCATTTCAATGTCCAGTTCCCTCAGGATCCATGGATGTATCTTGTCAGGTTCCATGGACTTTTGCATCTTCAGGCTCTTGAAATGGTCTCAGATCCGGTCTTCTCTATAGAGAATGGACACTAACATATGGTACCTGCACAGAGTGGGAGATAGACAATGTGATTTTAAATGTCTAGTTTCAGCTATATGACCTGGATAGGTCATAGCTATAGCTATTTGTGTCCACCTTAAAAACCTTTGCCATTCTCATCACTAGTGCAAAGTCCCATTTCTAATTTGTCAGTTAAAGTGGTTCTTTCCTTACATTGTTCTGAAAAGAAAAGTCAATCAATTTAAGGAAACATTAACAACATAAGAACAAAATATTATATTTATATTTTATTTTTTTTTTCTCCTGTGGACAGCAGTAGAGGAAAAGGGAACAATCTGTCCAGGAGAGATTTTCATGATAAATGGAACTACCACCACTCCATGATTCTTGTTTCAAGCACGTAATGATCTATTGCATTTTATTTTAGGATGCTGCAGTTTCTTGTAAAATCTCTTCAAATCTGCCCAACATCCTGTTTTCTTCAGGCCAGACAATGTCAACAAATTTGGTACAAGAAAAAAAAAAACAACAGAAACAAAACGCAACATATGAGTCATAAGAATTTAACGGTATGCTTGAGCAGGTAAAGGTGGGAATATTCTGACACAGATCTGACTACCTCTACAGTATGCAGCGGAAAAAAATCTCACCATGAAGATTCCACCTCTTTCTTTAAAGCTTGTGATTAATTATTCCATATTACCCTTCCATTATTTTGCTTTGTTTTTCTAGGACTCAGGTGGTAACACCTTATTACTACTGATTGTTGAAACTATTTATGATATGCTTACATCAAGTGCCAAATACAAGCTTGCTCCTCTTTATAATGTTTAATTATAATACTCTGCCTGTTCATAAAATAATTTCATTAGGAGACATTAAATCCATTTTAGTATATATTGCTGATCAAACAAGTATGTTCCATCCTTTTTATCTGCTCTCCATCCCATTGCTGAAAATGTCTTTTCAAAAGAGAGGGAAAGCAATGCATAGAAAAGTGATTTTTCACCTCAGTGTAGAGGCTGTGAACTTAAGCTTCAAAGTCACTGCTTTCTCTATGAAGTAATAATAGCCTTCATTACTTATAGTGCTACTTACCAGCTGCTCTGAAATCATGGTGTAAGAGAAGACAGTATTGTTCAGTCTGAGCAGAAAGATAAAGCATTTTGGGCACAAATAAATAACTAAATAAGGAAATTACCTACCAAATAGCACTTACTAAGCCAGCCCTAGAAGTTGTGTCAGGTAGTGATCCTTAACTCCCTTGTTCCAGCACACTAATTACCTGCTAAACATGATGCTCATTATTGAGATGTAATCCCTATTCTATTGAAAAATGTGAGAGAGGACAGGATATGTGGATATAAAAAAGACATCCTCTGGACTTGGGTTATTGCTGCAGAAATTGTTGTGTACCAAGGTGGTTAGCTTGATATAAAATCCTAGTAGAGACAACAGACAAGTAATTTGCATTTTATTGTAGCTGTGTACCTTCAAATCTAATTGCCAAAGAAGGTCTTGAGTAGCTGCAGTGTGGTAAACTACCCATATAATGTCTATTAAGGGCATTCTCCATTAAGAATTTGTATTTATGGTAACCAGAACTGAGCTATTATTTTTGTTTTCCATCAAATCAAAACTCTAAGTCCTAAAAAGAGTCTTGAATATAGTCACTTGATGAAAACCCAAACCCACTTCTTGAACATTTCACAGATGACCAACAACTTCAAAAAGATAAAATTACTGTTTGCTTTGCTTGGCAGTAACTGTTGGCTTCCATCAACTGTGGCCCAGCTTTCTAGAATGACTGAAAATGTATTTTAAAAGCCAGAATGCAGAAAAGTGATTTTTACCCAACACTTTGAACTTAAGCCCTATGATGTGTTACCCCTCTCCAAATGGTAATTTTACCATCATTCATTTTTCAGGCTGAGAAACTCTGACTGCAGAAGAACACAGGAAAACCTGCAAATAAAGAGATAAATCAATTTCAAATGGGAGTCCTAGAGAATGTAATGTTAGGGTGCAGGGCATGACCTGCAAAAGACACATGGATGAAGGAATGCAAGCTCTGCAATGCTAAAGCTAAAATCAGTAGAAGAAAGGGAAAAGTTAAAAGTCTTTTTTTTATTTTTTTTTTTTTTAACATTGTTTGGGGTTTTTGTTTGCTTTCAGTTTGGGGTTTTGATTGTTTTTGTGGTTTTTTTATTTCATTCAATTTATTTACTGTTGCCCTGTAATATGTTATGAAAGTAACAAGACTGAAAAAATGTGATTGCCACAGCTTATGCATCTTTCATTCCGTGCTCCTTAAAACTAATAACCATAGTGCTATACTTAAGAAAAGTACATCTTCAGTCCTAATTGGACAGTTCTGTCCTTAAATTAAATTAGTGATGGAAACCCACAAACTGATTCATATGGGAATACAAAAAAAATGAAATATTCTTTCATCCTTGCTGAGTTTAAACCAAACACAATAAACTTGGTAAAGACCTAAGGGTCACTGTTGATAGCACAGACCTACCAGAAGACAAAGCACTGAAAAAGAGGACAGACTGTAGTACTGTGGATTTTTCTGTTTATTAGTGGCACAATATCATGTGCTCTCTAAAGCATTAAATCATTAGTTTTTCTACTACTTGCATCTGTAATCATTCTCTGACAAAAGTGGAAGCTAAAAGTCAATATTCAGTGCACTCGGGAAAAAAGGGAATTTACAATCAATATATTTTTCTGTATTTGAAAGATAATTTAATACAACACCCTGATTTAATCTAAATAATGATAGCTGAACAACTTTGTTGTTCATGATCATATTTTAGAACAAGTCAAATTAATTTCCAAAGCAGCTTAAACTAAACAGGAACAAATCACTTTTCTTCCTGGATAAGACTACTCACACAATGAGAATGGCAATAGCTTATTCAGTAATAACTAATCCAAGAACAACCTGATATATATATAGAATAAACCTTGATCTGGTAGCTCTTTTTTTCCTACAATCTGTTCTGTAAGAGACATTAATCTTGGCAACTTTCAGTCTCTGAGGAGAGCTATTGTCATTCCCGTAAGTACTTTTAAATTATTTTCTTCCTGGTTAACCATAAACTAAACTATAAATACACAATTAAGGATTAACAACACCATTTATTAGACATGACATGCAAGCCTTTCTTGTTGTTGTGAGAAGCACTCAACATTAATGTCTATTTGGAACAAGAAGCTTCTACATGTTTTAAGCAGAAATATTTGTGGTACAAAACCTAATGATTCTCGTTAGGACTGTGGGTGACACCAGTGCTATAACTAAGAAGACTTTGAATGGTTTTACCTAAAATAAGATTAAAAGGGTTAGTATTCTTTCTTGATGTGAAAAAAAAAGAACACTTTCTCTGAAACACATAAAATATCAAGGTGAGCTGTTTCTTGTCATCTGAAGATAATTACTGTAATAATCTTTAATGTTTTGTTACTTAATCAAATTAAAAAAAAAAAAAAAGAAAAATTTAAACATGCAAAGTTTGGCTGCTATCATTTTCCTAATGTTTAAAAATAGAAAATAGAAGAGTTTTAATTAGGTTCTACTACTTTGGGAAACTACTAACTAATCAACCAGATTCAATTAAAGAAAAACTATTTGTGGATTAAGTTAGGTGACAAATATATTGCTGTTACATCCTATCTCTAGCAGAGCTGCATGAACTTCTGGGTAATCTCTCCAGCTGCAATGTACACTATCTTCAGGGAACAGGATGAAGCTTCAAAAGTGAGATATCCACATCTAACCACTTAGAAAACATGTCAGTCACACATTCTGATGAACATTAATATTAGGTCCCCTTTTTAAAATTTGGGTAATCCGTGCAGAATTCCTAGGACATTGAAAAAACATCTACATATAGGTGTGGTCCATGGCCAGTTTTCTTCCTTTCCCCGCATGTTTCTGGAGCGCCAATAGAGCCATGACTACAGAAATCATTGTGTTGGAAAAGAAAATTTCAGAATGCCAGCCTTACAAGGGCTGTGGGCAATACACACACAGCTGCTATTTCTTGGATGCATTCCTGGGTACCAAACAGCCCTGCCTATTCAAGAGGAATCTGCAGTTTTCCCTCTGTCTATCTTGATCTTAACTTGATCGGATACAAGCCTGCATTTTTGTATTGCTGCAGTCGTGAGGGCAGGGCTTGTTCAGAGGTCATTCTGTGAGATGCATTTGCACAGTGCACTTCCTCAAGGAGAAAATTAAAAGCATTCTTAGCAGGTTGTCAGTATTGCTTGCAAAACACGGAATGGTTGCTAAATAGTAATTACCACTGACTCAGGGTTTACACTGGGGACATGACACTGAGAAAGCTTTTAAGAATGACTGGTGTCTGGAACCTAATTTTTGAAGATGTTTGTTATTTATAGCAATAATAACGATAAATGGAGAAGGAATGGAGAAGGTTATACTTAATTCTGGTTCCAGTCTTTCCCAGATAATATAATCTGTAGGAAATAGCCATCAGAAGTCCTACAAAATGTGTACGGGAGTCACACACCCATCTGCTCAGTGTACCTAGTCAAGGATGATATTATGCCCAAAGAATGTGCAGCAACTATCCATGAATGCCTCCAAATGCAGCAGGAGCAATGGTGGCCACATTAAAGGTAATAGAGATTTTGTCTGCGGCCTCAGCAGACTACAGAGATTGTTCAAGAATAATTCTCTTTTTAGTTTTTAATAAGTACTGCAGAACTTATACCTGCATACTTTTTTTTTCTCTCTTCTCACAGCTTCCTATATAGATCTGCTACAATTCATTTTTCAGTTAGACATGTACTGTATGAAACAGGAGTTTATTGAAACATCCAATCCATCATTTGAAAAATAAAGAAGCGTTCTTAATTTTTTTCCATGCTGAATCACTGAGTTTGCTGGGTTTTCACCAGCTACTAGTCTACCAGATTTCCAGCTAGAATTGTTTCTTCTTAGTATTTACGAGCAAAGTAGTAGTACCAGGTTAATCCTGTAATGGGAAATCATATTTCACTTTTGCTTTAGGAAGAATATGTATGGCAATTCATATCCCAAACATGATGGCTACCTGCCATAATATTATCTACACCATTCTGCAATGGACTTGCTGTTTTAGTAATTCATAAATCACATTTATTAGTTACTGCTTATTAATAATTCAGAAAACTAAAGAACCAATGCAAGTAAACTGTTTAGCAGTAATGGCTTTTTCTCCTAATGAGAATCCTGCAGCGAAAGCAAAGTTAAACAATGGCCTGTGCAAGCACTCTGTTCCCGTTCAACACTGGGTGACAAACTGAAGTTCACTTTGCATAACTACAGTTACACTAATACGATCCCATGAGCTTTCTAAAACTTGTGTTTATAATGAGTTTAGCTTCAAAAATTTTGTTTAAAGTGTGAATCAGAAATATTTTGCCTTAGAATTTCCATATTTTATTTTGCAGTGTAAGATCTTCACTCAAATATGTAATAATTTGTCATACTGACATGATTTTTACATTAATAATTTTAAAACTCTGAGTAAGCATTAAGCTATCAGTTTTCTACTCCACAAAACAGATACTGGGATATTTTTGATTCTGACTTACATGAATGTGCCTGAATACAAGTAAAATTCCAGTATGATTTCTATCACAGAACCACAGAATATTCTGAGTCGGAAGGGACTCACAGGGATCATCAAGTACAACTCTTGAGTCAATGGTCCATGTGGGGATCAAACCCACAACTTTGGTGTTATTGGTACCATGCTCTAATCAATTGAGTTAATCTCAGGGTAAACATCTGTTTTATTGAAACAATTAATATATAATATTGTATAAAAATAATTTCTTGGAAGTGACTCTAAAAACAGTTGTAGTTAGTTTTTTCTTAGTTATGTGAACAATAAAATACTTTCCTGTGTATGCTACAGTTTAAAAACATGCTACTACTGTGTATGCAGCATGAAGTTCAGAAGAGAAAAAAATTATATTAATAGCAAAAATTAATTTTTTCTAAGACTTGTTTTAAAAACTACTTCATAGTTTTGATTTCATAGGCTGATTACTCTTCATCTTTTGTTTATAGAGCTATAGTATCTGTAGGTCAAACAAGGCAGTATTGTGCAATGTATTTTATAACAAATGAAACCATGACAGATCTACCTCAAGAATTTCACAAACTTAAGTCTTGAGAGAAGGTAAAAAAATGTTGGCTTTAGTGGTCAGAAGGCTGTACATAACGAGTAGCCCACCATGTTATTTCAAAGCTCTCTCAGCAATAACTGCAAAAGACCCCAAGCATCATCTTTTAGAATACCCCAAGTGTGTTTCACATTGGTAAGACCTGCAAATCAATTGGAGGAAATTAAAATTTTCAAAGAGGAAGTTTAATAAAAATAATCAAGGTTATGTTTTCTTAGGTCAAAAGACTTCTAGAAGACTTTCATGCAGGACACAGCAAGCACTCTGTCATTAGCACCACAACAACAGGTACATATATATGTTTAATTAGACACAAAGGAAAAACAAGTCAGAAGGAAAATACTACAAGAAACCAATATATCCAGAAAGTATGCAACCATCAAGCACTTTGGACTCCCTCACTTTTGATCTAGAAGGTTTTCAAATTTTGAGTGGTTTTGATCTATCATTCTGTGATCATTGTACAGTTCTCAGACATGAATGGACACACCTGTCAGCATGAAGTCAATCTGTCACAGCAGAACCCACTGCAAGATCCCCATGAATCAAATCAAATGTATAATTTATGATAAAATTACACGGAATTTAAAACTCTTTTCTATGCAAGGTTGCCAAATTATAGGGATATTTATTTATAAACATTTAAATTGTTTACCTTTAGTACAGCTTAGAGTAGTGATTGAAGTGTCACATCCAGCAGAGAAAATATAAATTTTGGCTCCACTTCCCAATTTTTAGGTATAGAATTTTTATAAATACCCAAATTGTCAGCAAATTCCCTTCAGGTGCATATAAATCTTCATTTCTAAGTTAAAGAAAGGAATCAGCAGGAATTGCTGGCAAATTATTTGAATAAAGCTTTTGTCTTCTAAATAGAGGAGGATGATACACTATGAATCAAGGTATTCTTGAGCAAAATAGTCAAACATTACCAGGGCTGAAACATTTCTTGGGAAAAAACCCAAACAAACAAAAAAAACCAAACCAACAAACAAAAAACACACACTTATACATCTGAGTATAACTAGTAAGGACAAGGAATAAAAAACATCTTTAATCCCATCTACTATAATAAAACACTTTGGAGAGCTGCTTTGACTTCACACAGTGACAAGAAACTATAATCAATGGGTAATTCTTGAGTTAAAACATTTAAAGCATCACATAAATCACAGTTTGCCATGTTTGAGCTGCCAATTGTCCTCTCACAGGGAGTGTTAGTTGAAAGACTCACAACGGTATATTCTAATTGCCATATCTCCAACTTTGACACTCTATCAGTTCCCTGTAATGGGTAAAAATGAAGCTTAATATCCCAGTATTAAAACTAAGAATCCACAGGCTTGTCATTATTGTGGGCACAATAGTAAGCCTTCTTGGAATTGGCCGTCCAAGCCATGGGGAGACTTGGAGTTAATTACATCACCGTAGACAATAATTTGCTCTTTGTGGTGGTGGTTATCTCTTTCCACAGTTGGTTCTCTTTTTGTTGTCTTGTGATGTCCCATTAATCACAGCTAAATTTAATCTGTGTCATGTGATCCATCATCCTTTATCCCCACAGCTGTTTCTGTGCTGGACTCTGATAAACTGCTAATTTAAGTGGGTAATGTCCAACCTTGAGCATCACAATGGCTTGTAGCACACCACTGAGGATCAGCTACTACACTTACACAGCCAAAGATTTTTAGTCAGGCCAATTATTCTACAACCTCTGCTCATATGTTGGGGTGAAGATCACCTCAAATAAGCGAATGGTGTTTTTGATGTGGGCTTGACATGACAGGGCATAAAAATATGCAGTTTTTTTTCTAATGTGAGGGTATGCTCCTTCTTCTCTTCCCTTTCTCTTTCCTGTCTTTAAGTCTTTCAAGTTTCTTCCCAAAATGACATGAAGCTGACTATATTTAGTGAAATGTGAAGAGGTGAGAGGATGGGAGAAAGGGTTTGCTATTTCACTGCTTTTCGAAACATTTTCCCACTGTCTTACATCACCTTCTTCTATGACATGTATAATACAACAGGGGAGAGAAACACATGCATAAAAATAACATGAGACCTAAGGAAGGTGTAATATCTAATGCCATAATCTGACAAATAAAGGTATTTCAAATAATAATATCCCTAGAGGGTTTTTTTTTTAAATGGGATGATTTTTCTGTTATTTTTTTCAATTTATACTAGTTTTAAAAGACAAGTAACAATAGAGTATTCATTCAGAGGGAACTGATAATTCATTAGTGAGGGGCGTTTATGGAAGGAAATGACAGAAAAGAAGTACTGTTAGATTTTTTTTCCTTGAGAAAGAGCCTGAGGGTCGGTGTAAGACACTGATTCACCTTTACCTTGTGAAAATCATATCTCATGGTAGCTTTGCAAAAGGTGACCCGCACCAGTCTGAACAATGCAATAGATTCCTATGCAGGAAGCAAAAGTCTTCCTTCACAAATTACTTCAATCTGCTGTCTTCAGCAGAGAGAGGAGCAGGTGAGGGACAGCACCAGAAAGCATTATGCCATTGCTGGGCTGATGTTAGGGCATTCACAGTAAGGCGTGATTGCCAAACTTTCTGTCACTGTGGCGTTAAAAATTGATTCCAACTAAATCTTCCTCTGAGTTACGCAAAAGAGCATGGGAGAGGGGAGAAGAGGATTTGACAGAAATATAGAAATGCCTGCTCATTACCAGAGCTTGGTGGAGCACATGGCATGTCATGTGCGTGGCAGCATCCCTGTTTAGCTACAAACAATTTCAGACTGGACAAGATTCAACTAGGAATAAGCTGATCAACTTGTAGCCTCATACCTATCTGTGAATAAATGAATATGTAAATAAATGACATTGCGGAACACAGTTACATGCCACAGGTCTAGAGTGGGAGTTCATGCCACTGTGAGCCCCATTTGCTCCACTTCTGCCCTACATTGCTATTTTTGCTTATGCTACAGAAAGGCCTCACCAAAGATAGGTATTTAAGGACTGAAAACTCACTATGTTGCTTACTAGGAGAAACACTAATAACTTTTGAAGCACAAACAGATGAAAGAAATATATTCTATACAGAAATCCTATGGACGCTTTGGTCTTGTATAAATCAAGTTTAAAGTGTGAGCGCAGTATTAATTAGATTTTGATGCTTCTGCTTGATGAGAGATTTCTAGACCAACCTGGACAGTTTAACAGGTGTATCAAGAAGACTATCTTTTCTTTAGATTTCTAAAGAATAGCTGATAGAAGTTAACTCCACCTATTTAAAGTTCAGTCAAGGTAAGAGGTTAGAAACAGATCTTACTGCCACTTAAAACAATATTTTGAAAATGTTTGTTTGGGTTTGTTTTTACTATTTCTCAGATGACACCTTAAATCTCAGTTAAACCAGCATCATTCTAACAATCATCAAAATGAGTAAACTCCCACAGAGGCCAAAGTTTCCACCATCTGATGATTCACCCAAGGAAAAAGTTATCAGCCTGTTAGATCTCTTTTACCTGTTTGGTGAGTTTTCAACCAGGCAACATGCCCAGTGCTACACCACCCATAAAACTTTCCTGTTGTAGCAGCCATGCTTTGCAATGAACTCTCTTGTTAGTGGCTTTATTACTCACTCTTCAAGAAATAACATTCACATGATTAGCTAATTATAACTTTGGAAGGGTATATTAAATTAAAAAATGGGATATCCCTTAAAAAGAAAACCAATTTTTTACCATTGTATCCCCCGTATCATAGTGAAAAATATGGATTCAAAAATATGCTGTTCTTGCAGGGCCTGCACTCTGTGCACATATCTGCTATGATTTTGTCAAAAGCTGTGTCGTATCTTCATAAAGGGTTGTTTTAGCATAGTTCTCTCAAACCCTGAGGGCAGAGGAACAATACACATTTTTAAGCATGAAATTTCCCTTCAGCTCTCAATCCAACCTCAGACTGACAGATCCACAAGAGTTAGTGTGACAGTTTCTGTTCCCTGCTAACCCCTTGACTGAATCCCTTTTCCTGATGTCTTCTTAGAACAAGGACATTTTCTCTGCTATTTCACTGTATGATACAACAAAGACAGAATATTTTGTATGCAAGGTTTCACAGATCTGATCTTAGGCAACTGCACTTCAAAGCACCACCATCCACACCAACATTTCCCTCTGAGACCTTGAGAGCTTCTCCAGAAACACCTGGGAGATGCAGGGAAGACTATGATAAAGGCACTTCAGTCTTCAGCATAATCTCTTACAGATGGAACAACCGGACTGTTTTTGCTTTGCAGCTCCATTTAGTTTCAGAGGCTGTAGTCCTTCTTTTCTTTAATTTTTAAGGTTCTGTAGCTTCTGTTTTTGTCAGAATGCGCATGGATGCTTTGGCCTGGTGTGTAAGGGCATTCCCTGCTTAAGATGCCCTTCCTGGGGTGGCCTGAAATCCTGCTTGAGCTTCTATGGGAACAATTTGGAAAGACTCTTTCATTTTATGACAATGTGTCACGACTGATAGTAGCACTGAACAAATCTCCGAGGCAGATATTATCAGGGGTTCCTCCTGTAACTGAGTCACTCATATAAATTCACTTTTCAAAGGCTTGTGCTGACTTAGAAATTTTTAATTTCTCTGCATCTCAGACTCTCTATATCTAAAGAGGGTACACGCAGGAGCAAAACATTAAGTAATGACTAGTTATTACCTTTCCTTGTACTAGAGCTAATAAAAAGTACCATCATTATATGACAAATTTTTCATAGTTTAATAATTGTTTTGCACAAAAGGCTAAGACTGTAGGTAGGATATAAACATTACATCAATTATTTATCTGAAAATTCCATTATTCTAACTGCAATTAGGAGGCAAAGAATCAAAACATATAGAAGGAAGGATTTTGGTTGACATGATAGAGTAGGCAAGGTTTTATTTTATACCATATCTTCTGTGACTTAAATAAGATTCCTAATTACAAGTGTAGAGGATTAACCACAAATGCTGAGCATCCTCTTAGCACACACACACCATCCTGCACCTGCAAGTCACTCTACAATTGATCAAAAGAAACAGGTGCATTTCAAGACACCCTCTTGCACTGTGAAAACCTGGCAATGCTCCATGATTACCATGAAATTTCTAAATGACTTCTCATTTTTAAAAGCTGTGTCATTGGCACATTATACATGCATGTTGAAAGTCAAGGACAAATGTAATAGAAATTGAAGACATTCTTCACCAAGATTGATTATTTTGTATAATTTGTTTATTGTTTGATATGTGTTTGTTTTTTAGAATTTCTATACAAGCCAAACCCTTGAGGCATCAACAGTAGCAGCCTAATCTCTCCAGGGACATATTTTGTGCTATTAAAATCTCACAGAGAATAGAGCATTACCAAACCAAGTAAATTAGATGAGCACTGGAGTTCCCAGGACTGATGTAGGCTATACACAAGTCTAGGCAACTGGCAACTGCCAAATTAACATATATTTCTTTTATTAATAGTGCATATATATTAAGAAAAACAAACGAACTACTACAAACAAAATCACACTAAGAGAAATGTAAATCAACATATTAATATTTCTGACAAGTCAAAGGAGTACAGGCTTGTAAAACCAATCAATTCACACACTTAGGTTTTGATTCCTAGAACTGTTTTCTATAATCCAGACTAACAGGAGAACAGGTGTTTAATTGGAAGGAATGCCATAGTCCTGTTCTCTTACCATCAAAGTGAGGGAGACAACTTCTAATGTTCAATCACAAGCCTTCAGTGTTCTGCCAGAGTGCTTCAGTCTTTGCAGGAGTGAGCCCTTGATAACTGTTTGTTTTTTCTCTTCAAATACCAACATGAGGGAAAGTCAATACATGATTATAAGGTCAGTGTGAAGAAAAAAACTCCACAGTTTAGATTGCTACACATAGCAGTCATGCTATTTCAAAGCAGCAACAATTTGGTGACATGAGACCCACTTTTAGTATTAAGCTCTTAATTTTGTCATTGGTTAAGGTATTTTCTGCTTCACAGCTGTCTTTCAATCAATCAGAAAGTATTTTGTATCTCCATTTTCTGAGAATCTTAAATTTTTATATTAGTACACTCTTTATAATTTTCATGTATTATTCATCTATTAATCCCGAAATGCAGATGTGTGGAGGCAGTTGGATACTGACTACAAAATAAAATTATGGCAAATTTTGTTTAATTTTCTACTTATGGCAGAGAAAATATTTTCTTCCAGGTTAGCTGAAAGTTTGCCATATCATAAGAACTCACTATGTGCAGCTACTGTAAATGGGGAATATCTGAACTTAGATGCAGATGACATAATACTGTGTCCCATTCAGTTTTATGAGAATGATATACACAACACAGCTTCTTACTTATTTTTCTTTACATCCAATGATAAGATTGAATTATGCATTTTTTACAAACTGCCTGCATTACTGCTTACAATACAAAGATTGAAAAATTTACTTAATGTTTTGGGTAATGTCTAGTTGCTGTTATTTTATAAATTATGTCTATCAAAGAGCCCTATGACACTGGCACGTAATTTTTGTAAGAAATGATAGGGAGTGATGAAAAAGAAGTTGACAAATTGATCTGTTTCTGATGTTGTTCTTGTTCTTTTGGATCTAAATAGTCATTACCTAGCTCCACCATGGACCCACATATTGTTATGTGAATATAGAAACAGACCCTCAAATGTGATGAATGCTTTAAGAGTTAAGACATAAGAAATGAATTATTCACATCTTGAAATGAACAAAAGACATTTTCTCAAGTACAGTGAAAAGTGTTAAATAATGAACATGTTTTTAAGATTCTAAACAGAGGCACAGATAATGATGGGTATTGTAAGCCACAAGTCCCGCCCAAAATGTTTGCAGGACTGAGTTCCCTCTGAGTACCTTGCAATTTATACCCATGCTCCTTGACCTTTGTCTGTAATTAGTGTGAAGTGTGAGATGGACCTTATAACTTTGATGAACTATGAATAGAACACTTAGGGAAAACAAGGCTATGGATACTTGTTACTGCAGGATGATGTCAAATTTTGTACACTTGTATTTAAGCTAAAGGGCAACTGAGGTCCATGAAGTCTCCTAGTGGTCCTGATCCTGTAAGAGTCTAGATGAGGAACACGCATGGAATAGCCCATATATCATTTCTGGCATGCATAAACTTCTTACCTTCTCAGGCAACTAAGAAGAATATTTATATGTATCCAGGTTTATCATGCAGATAGGATGGGATTCCTCTACAAGGGGCTAGTGATACAAAGCAATTAATAATATTGCAGGTGCTGAACTAATTTTAACCATGCTTCAGAAATGTCAGCATAAGAGGAAAACATAGTTTAGGTTGCTCTTTTCTCCCTGTTTGGGACCCAAGAGGGAAAGGGGCAAAAAAAAAAAAAAAAAAAAAAAAAAAAAAAGAGAGAGAAAGTGCCTGATGGCTCTCCTGAAACTAACAGAATGAAAGCACTGATCAAAGATTTCTAGTCTTTTACTGACAACAGTTCAAACAGCACTGTTTTATAAAAGTTGTCTGTGCAGGTGCTGTTTCCCCTCACAGCATATTCCCTCTAGATGTGAATCACAGCGTGCCAGGCTCTGAGACAGCTGGTTTTGGCTCCATATCTCATATTTCTTCTCTAAATGTTAAACTCGTATCTGGTCACTGTGCCTTGAGAGAACACTTCTTTTTCACTGCCATTTTCTCATCCTGGCATGGCTGGATTTTTGTAAGAAACAGATTCTGTAGGCAAAGCTATGTAAGAATGATGGAAAAAGCCCTTTCTATTGCCTAGGCAACCGTCATCTGCATTGCAAGGGTTTTTAATTTCGTGTCTTTACACTCATACTTACAGTACAGTCTACAAAGGTGTTTCATAACAATTATTTTCAGCCATTATATCCAGTGGAACTTGCAAATAGCATAATTACTCATTTTAAGCTTGTCCTTTTGTTTTCAGAGGTGCCTTACACATTTCTGTGCTCAAGAAATAGTAATGTAAGAGTAATATGGTACAAAAGTCAAACTTTAAATTTGGTCATGCATTACTGATTTTTATGTACTTAGGCATAAAACAGTGTCTGATTTAAGACATTGTTTAGCATTGAAATATCCTCATCTCTTTTATTCAATTTGAGAAGAAAAAACCCCACAAAATTTCTTCTAGCAGTAATTTGCTTATCTTCTCCTGCACATTCACAGAATCACATGGTGATGTTAAAATAGAGACTCACATATTACAATATTATTACTACACCTGTATTATAAAAAAAAAAAATAACATTAAAGAAAAATCCACTGCTATCTTATCAGTTGAAGCAAGGCACTGATGGGTAATTTAGGACTGCACGAAGAAGCCTAGAGTCTCAGCTCAAGCATTTTAGTTCTCAGTAGCACCTCTCACACAAACCTATGGAGGATTTGTGAGGACTGTCCTGGAGTTACCCCTGCAGCAAAAATTATCTTGGCTTCAGGTGTCATTTACACAACTTGGAAGAGGAAGGTACGCCAACTGCAATAGCCTTTCTCAAATATTTAATTTCCAGTTGGCCAAATTATAGTATTACCCTTTAAGTGTCTGTACTTGTCTTAGCTCTACTGCAGAGAGGAATTGTGACACCAGAAAAACACAAAACATGCAAAAGGTCTTTCTTAGATAAAGTATGCCAAAATGTATATTCTGACAAGTCCTAATAATACTTTTGAAAGAGCATTATAATACAGCTTGTTGTATTGATAGTCCATATACTAACCAGTCCCTAAGTAATTATTGATACCATAGAGTGCAGAAGCTCTGAAAGGAAATTACCAGGACATATTACTTCTGCTGGAATCAGACTGAGCATTTCAAATATTTTCATTGTCACTTTCCAGCTCATTAACCTTTCTGCATCAGAAAAAATACTGATATCCAGCCAGGATAACCTCATGAATCATTTAATTTGTTTCAAGTCTGCCCTCACAAAAATCAGGAGAAAAACTGGATGGAGACTCTCAGATATTTGTTTTTAACTGATTATCTTCGGCTGAAATGTAATTTAATTTAGTGATAATTATAGTTTCCATTAATGAAATGGCCTTACAAATCGAGGCAGAAACTTTACAGAGATACAAAGAGACAATTCTTCCAACTTGTCAATCAAAAAGCAATTCTCTGTAAACCTACAAAAGCGGGAATAGTGGCAAACACCATACCTGAATGAAAGAAAAAGACATTATATTAGCAGACTAATTATTCACATTGGAATTTAGAAAGAATATGGCCCTCTACTATGGCTGAAATACATTCCTTCAGATAGAAACATATTCCTTCAGAGCTCCTATGCATGAGTAGGATGTGAGTGTCTAAAAGAACAGAAAACTCCAATAGTACAGTGTTCCCAATGTCACATTGAGCTTGTGACAGAGGGAGCAGTGATGCCAGTTGAATTGTTGATACTACTTTTTGTACTGCAAGTCTGTTCACTGAAACCTCACCAGCTAATTTTACACAGCTGCTCTGTAATTTGTCTCACTATAATGTTCCAGGGATTTGTCCTGGGCGATAGAGGGGAAAACTCAACTGAACAATACTCGCAGTTCAGGTGGTTACAGCCAGGAGCAGGTGTGTAATCTTCAAAGACATGCTCCTGGCTATGATAAAAATTATTCACTCTGACTTGTGGCTGAAAAGCAAAACTCTCAAGAAGGAACTAAACTGGAAAGTAAAGATGAGGTGAAAATCTGATGGCTGAAAACCCTGTTCAATCTTTAACTGGGGAAATCACTATTAAAGTCCGTGGTGAAATGGCATGGAAACTTCTCTTTACAGATGATGAGATGCTCTTCAAGAAGCTTTAGGAATTCTGGTGTCTAAATATTCTCACTTTTGTTAAATACAGAATTAAAATAGCCGTTGAAATTGAAGTGTTTCCTCCTGGGCAGTAGGTGCATGTTCAGCAGCTGAGTTTTTAAGGAAAAAATATTTTCCAAAACTTGCAGTGATAAGGTATTAAACCCTTGTGGTATCTGTCTAAGCCCATGTTGCTTGAGGCTTAGCAACCCAAACTCAGCTGACCAGAGTTCTCAGCAAAAAACTTCTACCTGATGTCTTTTAAAAAGGTAGTAAGTTCCTTTACTGTATTTTATTTTTATCTTATTTTTAATTTTCTTTTTTTTATGTTTTTATACAGTCAAGTTTCATTAATGTGCTTTGAGAAGATCTGCAGACAAGGTCTGGAAGCAGAATTGACTGATAAGGATGTGTTTTAGTGAATGGATTACAACAATGCTTTTTGGGTAAGCTAAACACTCTGACAGAGGTGTTCCCATGCATTGGTGTGGAAAGATGACTGGGGGGTAAAAATTAGAGGAAACTGAGAAGTTATATGCATATCCTAAAAGAAGTTATAATTGTACAGAAATTATAGGGTAAAATGCAGCTGCTACTCCCTGGATGGAATGTGGTTGCCATGCTCAAAACCTCTTCCATGACAGTTCCCCATACCCACAACCTGCAACCATAAGTATCTGCCAAAGGGTGATGGAATGGAGGGAGGAGTGGAGTGGAGACACTGCGGCCAGGCTCTGTGGAAATCCTTGCGGGGGAGGAACTCAATGAAACTTTGCAGCTGATAAACCACACAGCACCTGTCAGCCAAGGGAGATAGGAGAAGATGTCTTGCTGCTGAGCTAACAGTGGTGGTAAAATTGTGTGAAGTCTGGCCTCCTCAGTACAAGAGAGCCATGGAGCTCCTGGTTAAGCGGCTGGAGCATCTCTTTTATGAGGAAAGGCTGAGGGAGCTGGACCTGCACAGTCTTGGAAAAAGACATCTGAGAGGGAATCTCGTCATTTTCCACAAGTATCTGAAGGGCGGGTGTTGAGAGGATGGAACTGGGCTTTTCTCATTGCTGTCAAGCAATAGCACAAGAAGCAACAGGCAGAAACTGATGCTCAGGAAGTTGCACCTGAACACAAGAAAGAACTTCTTTACTGTGTGGGTGACTGTGCACTGGAATGAATTGCCCAGAGAGATTGTGAAGTCTCCCTTACTGTAGATATTCAAGAACTGTCTGGATGCAATCCTGTGATAATATGTCCTGGGATGACCTTGCTTGAGCAGGGAGGTTGGACCAGGTGACCCACTGTGGTCCCTTACAACCTTACCCATTCCATGATTCTGTGATAGCATGTGCTACTTGCAGGTTTTGATTTTATAGCATTATCACCCACCTGTCAACTCTCAAGGAAATAAAAACGGAAAAGAAACAAGGGGATCAGTAACCTCTTTCTCTGTAAATAGTGCCAGGATTTGATTAGCTTGAAAGCTGAAGAAAACATACTCCAATATTTTCAAATCAAATATAGTTACATTGCATGTTAGGAAATATGACCAGATTATACTTTGCTGATCCTCTCTTAGGAAATAGTTTGTTTTGAGTCCATAAAGAAATTCATTTAATTTCAGAAAGTGTAAAATACTCAGAATTTTATTGTATTTTTTTCTCAGGAGTGTTTTAGTCTACATTTATAGCAAGAAAAGGCAGAGGAGTTGGACCGAAGTGCCTGGAAAATGCACTGAATGAGATTTAATTTTATGGCAATTTAGGTGCCTAATTCCCATAGGTTTCTTTGAAAACTATTTAATAAATACATTCAGTAAATTAAGACCTCTGCATTAACATATTTTCAGACCATTAGATCATCTAGCCTGTCCACTTGTATTTTACCAGCTATAAAACTTCATCTAATAACTCCCCTAGTAAGCCAAGTAGTTTGTGCTTTGTGAATAAATATCTTTGGGGGAAAGAAAATCCTTTCTGGAGCTGAAGAAATCCACAGACAGAAAACGTACAGCTTCACTTTAGATGTATACTAGTTAGTACTCATTCCAGTGACTAAATTATGTCCTTGATTTCTCAACTGAATTTGTGCCTCATCTGTTTTAAGCTTTTTACTACAACTTTTAAAACAACCTTTAGACTCTAAGCTCTATCTTGGAGATATTATGTACTACTTATTTTTAACTTACCTATTGTTGGGTGACTTCTTGAATGAAACTGTTGATGTGCTAAAAAAAAAAAAAAAAATTATGCAAGGAGATTTTCAACCTACAGGTTTTTCACAACCAATTCAGAAATGCCAGTACTTCTTGTTTACATATTTTGCACAAACCTGCTTATCCTATCTGAATAAGCAACTTCTAAACATGCAAGAGGCAGTAAAGATGCCTGTGCAAATATTTCTGGGATGGTTCTTGCTATTCACAAATGTAGCTAAAGCACTGTATCTCTATGAACATTCTTGCCAATACAAGGTTTTTAGGTGAGTTTTAAAAAATTATTAAAAAGAACAAAGAAGCACTATGAACACTCTAAAAGTAATACGTATTATTTTTGTGCATGTATATTACAGACTGTTTTAAAAGACTACTATTTGCGTAGTTTTTTCTGACATGGACACAGTTTTACATTTCCCATGACCATGAGAAAATGTGTAGACACACTGTCCAAAGAGCTAATTTAGATTTGAGATACTACTAACACTACCATGCTCTGAAACAAGATATGAATGAGAAAATTCTGTCACTTGCTACTGGGACCATCCCTTGCTTAATGAGGAAAAAGTTACTCTGTCCAGCAGAGACAGCAGGGTATTCCCCATGTCTGCCTACTCAGGAGTAAACAGATTTTGTTGACTCTTTTCTCCTTGTAGCAGTATCTTGACACCTTTTTTTTTTTTGTGCTTGTACAGGACATGTTAGTAGAGGTACCATACTAAAAAACCAAGAAGCCAAAGAAGCCAGCACTTCAAAATAGCATGATTCCCAGTTTCAGAGAGAGCTTAAACCATGTGTAAAAACAATTTTAGAAACAAAATTTAATCATGTGACAGTAAAGCATATACTTCTGCAGAAATTCCATGCCAAACGGCAAACTAAGTGCAAATTGGAGAATGTGTTGCATGTATATTTCCCTTTATTAAGTTACAATTTTAGAAGGATTTTTATTTCCGTCCACAAAAATGCTATCAGATTTTGAATTGCTATGGAAAATAATGCACACAATGGAAGAATTTCAGCCACAGGTTTCTCTAATTACCTTCTCCAGTGGTCTTTTTAAGTCTCTTCTTGCTCTTTCCCATCCTTAGCTGCCACCTGGCACTCTTCCATCAGCACTAGAAAAGCAGGCCAAGCTTGCCAATAGCATCGTTTGAATGATAGGCTGTGAAAATTCGTACAACTCCACAAACACATCCTTTTCCTCTGGAAAAACAGAATTTGACATCTCTATATTTCTTGGGGTTCTGATGCAAACTCTGTTCATGGAGCATAAGGCCATAGTCAGTAATTTAGTCCAGCACATCTGAAAAGGTTTTATTCATAATTTTAAAAGCAAAATTATTTTATTTTCCTTCCTTCCTTCCAAATTCCTTCCGAATTCCTTCCTTCCTTCCAAATTCCTTCTTTTTTTCTTCCTTCTGAATTCCTTCCTTTCCTTCCTTATACCACCTTCCTTCTTTCCAAAGGCAATTTTATATTTTTAACTTTCACATGTTGATGAAGTACTTTCATAAGATTTGCCTTCAATTGCTAGATACCTACATTTGTTGTTTAGAGCTTGTTATCTCAGGTAACACTCTTCTCAACATGTTTTAGAAACAATTTTCCATTGGGAAAAAAAAAATAGGGAATTGTCACTTCTTAAAATATTTTTTTTTTTTTACCAAAATATATCAAGTGCAAGAAAATATTTCCAAAAGTGATATTGATCAGATCCTGAATGAAGTTTCTTACAAAAAATCAGTTAAGTCTATTGCCAAATTTTTATATCACATGGAAACAGGTAGAAAACTGTATCCAAAAGCCCTGCTTCGTTTGGTTCAGTACAAGACTTGGAGGCCAAGTTTCCCACTTCAGCATCTTGTTTAAAATTAGAAGGCACCTTCTGACCTTTCTCAAAGAAATTTTTCCCTAAATTAATATAACACAATTTTTATTCAAATTTAAACCAAGTTTTTAAAATATTTGTTTTCTCATTGAATAAATAACTTTTCTCTGTGTAATCCAAGTTAAAAAAAAGTCATTACAGTACCTAAATAGATGGCCTTGCAAAGGCTAATTTTATAATCCAGCAAGAATTGACCAAATCTACTGTACTTTACAGTAAACCAAAAACCTGGTTTTTTTCCCATGTTTTTCAATGGAATTGCTCTTGGTTAATAAATCCATTGTTGCCAGAAATTCACATCCCTCACTGAAAGAAAAGAACTATTTCTCACAAGTGATGTTTAGGAGACTATGTTGGGATTTATACAATACCTGCGCCTCCAAAGTCATTCTTACTATGAAAAAATCCACTGGAATTCACTGTACAGTCTTAAAAAACAAACTAGCAAACAAACAAACCACTTTCTAATCTCAGTATCTACTTGGTGTCTTTGACTCTTTTAAAAACAAAAGCTCTCCTAAATCCCATGGTACAGCAACCTCCATTGACATCTCCCTCATTAATTCACAGGACCACCATTGAGTTCAAGAACTCAATGTAATCTGCCTGAATTTAAAGGAATCAGCCTATGTCTATAGTGGTAAAATATAACCAAATTCTTCCTTAGCTGTGATTAAACGCTGCATTGACATTGAGAAGATTGCTTTTCCCTCTCCCATTGACTCCAATCCCTTTCACAGATATGTGTATCTTCCAGTAACTTTCATAGATCTAGTTTGAACAAACTGTTCACATCAACATGACGGGGGAAAATAGGTTAAAAAAAAAATCTGAAAAAAAACCAACAATAAACAAACTGACATTGAGCTCAGGAACACAAATACAAATTAATCTAGAATAATTCAGTGCAGAGACCAACCTTCTGCATTCCTTAAGTCTAACTACTATTTCCATGAAACAATTTCCAAACAGCTCAGGATTAGGTGCTACTTTAGAGACTTTATCCAAAATAATAACAGTGCTACAGGTGTCCAATATTTTTATTAAAGAACTGTTGAGGGGTTAGGTGAGTCCCTCCAAAATGACTGAATCCAAGGGCAACTTTTGTCCTGCATGTAGTGCAACATAGCTCAGCTCCCTAAAGGTATGTGCACCTTAATGAGTATGTACAGTATTACTCGTTCTACATGAAGTACATCTATTCTTCCTTTTTGGCAATTCTTGCCAAGTTTAGGGAAGTTGCCCTGGTGCTGGCTGGACTAGTTTAATAAGATCCTTCAGTGTTTATTAGCTGAGAGAAACAGTTATGTCTCCAGCATTCCTGGGAGTTTATTTTGCCAGGAATTCATGCTCACACAACAGATTTCAACATTCCTTTTTTAAGACAGGAACAAACAACTGAACCTACTGAGACTACGCGTTGTCAGAGCGTGGTACTATTTTTCTAATAAAGCACAGATGATTTACAATATGCTCACATGGGGTACATATTTGGTCTATAAAGCAGTGTCAGCAAAAGATTCTTGGGTGCCAGAAAGAGGTTTCCTGTGATTTCACAACAAAGATCTTCTGTTACTGCTTAGAACAGCCAGGAACTTTTACGCACAACTTCAAAACAGTAAGATATTCTCAGTGGTTAATAGTCATAGACTATTTCTCTGGGTGTATAGCAAAACCACAATAACTGCAATTGTTCTACCATGAGACAAATCCCTGAGAATTGCCAGGGACCAAAGAGCAACAGGATACCATTAGTTACATCCCTCTTATGGGTAAAATAATTCATTTGTATATTTGTGGTTCTATACACAAGGTTCTGGCACAGAACTGAGGACCCCAAAATTCTTACCTCTCCAGTGGAGGCTCTGCCATGATGTGGGGTCCACTGCAGAACTGCCATTCTTCCAGGAGGGCACAGCTTCCAACACCACCAAATTTTCCTGTGCAAAGATTTCCCAGTTAAGGCACTAGGCACACTTTTTCTGTCCCAGTCTTGCTATTCATTCTCCATGACTTGACTCAGCAGTCACAGGTACTTTTAAGCCAACTACAGAGCCAATAGCCTACATCCAATCAGTCACATTCAGGGATTCAGGTCAGGTGGAGGAGTAATCATGCCAAAAGCTGGGCAGGAGGAGACAATCCTCAAACAAATGTGGAGTAAAAAGAATCTCAAAGAAGCCTGACTTCTTAATTCTCTTCCTTTTTGACAGACTTTCAGTGTTATGGCAATAAATCCCCTCACACCTTTCTTTTCATTTGTGTATACTTTCAACACACTGATAGAACTGCATCAGGAAAGCAAACTACTTAGGCGCACATGTCAGGCTAAGCATCCAGGTGAGTGGTTAATGCCCCTCTCCTCTAGAATATTCTACTACAATGAATACTTACAAAAGAAACAGTATGTTTGACCTCACTGACATCTTGATAATTTTTACTTTATGCTTACCTTTCCTTTACTCTTTACCTTTTCTTTACTAGTGCTTTGTAACAATGCACAATAGCATCAATAAGAGCAGACCTGTAAAATAGAAGAACCATGCTTCAGCCATCCTCACTACCAAAACCTGTTTGAAATGAGCTTGAAGGAAAATACTTGTAATGCTAGCCACAGTCACATTTCTTAAGTAAAACACAGACTAAGAGAATAAGTGACTTTATGACAGATAAGAATTCATGATGACAAAATTGCTTCTTCAATGTTCACAGGAGAGAATAGGGGAAAAAAACCGTTCACATGGGATAAAACACATTGATCATTTTAGCAAGTTTCATAAGCTGGGTGCTTCATGTGCTGTTTGTGTTACTCCTTCCTCTATATTTATGTGGAAAACATACACAGTAAAATAAAGCTCTTCCAGCTTTCTCAGGAACAATAGTCAGGTCATATATTTTAAATATGAAATTTTATAATTATATTCACTTCTGTTGTCTACAGGGCTGAATATACTTTGCATAACATTTCAAAGCATGGTAACAAACCATAAGAAGCAAGACAGTTACTAAAAAACATAATATAGATTAAATCAGACTAATAAGGAAATAATATATTCCAGTATATTGACTCTAATTGCATCAAAACTTTGGTACTTATGAGTGTTCAAATAGGAAGCAGTTACTTTTGCTGCACACAACAAAGCTTCAGTGAAAAAAACATCAGTCCACCTGATCTGCAAAGGTCTGTCACCTACAAAAGAAGTATTTAAACATGGCAAAATGACAGTCCAACAGGTTCAAATGAGCCCACATCATTTATGTATTGCCCTGAGATAAATCACAAATCCTTCAGCAAGTCAGATTTTAGTAAGAGTCCCACATTTATCAGATTACATGCATGAAGCATGCAGAATACATGGGCTACTATTTATAAAACACACAGCATCTAAAAAATGGTTCTTTGCCACCAATAAAAATAATAAATCAATGTGCTCTACTAGTTTGTCTCAGGCACCACCTCTTTATCTCCTGTCATACATTCATAATGTCTTAGCCAAATAACATCTAAAAGTAAGACACCTAAATCTTTCCATTAAGGTCTTAGTTCCAAGATTTCCCATTAAAAACTAAGCTAAAAAATGGTTGACCAGAGAATACTGACTTTACACAACTGAACCTCAGAATAAGCAAAGGAATTCCCTGTGAGATTTCATACCAACTGTACATTATATCTTGTAGGGAAAAGGCAGAAATAAAAGCTGTGTATTGTGTCCAGATTAGAATACAGCTCTAAGGCGTTGAGTCTATTGCCAAATGCCTTCAAATCTGAGCTATCAGAAAAACAGAGAAATCATTTAATGAGAAATTTAGAAGCTTTCTTATTTCCTTTAAACAGAATTTTTTCCATGCTCCTTCTTTTATAAACCTAAGTAACATTCTCAAGCAGATTTGTCATTGCATTTATTTGGAAACCAGTGTTTTAAGAAAATAATGGGAAGGCAGAAAGGGTAATAAAGTTTCAATGTAACTATAATTGTAAATTTTGAGGTAAGAATTGTTTACTTGAAAAATACACAGTCCATTCCTTGTCTTTAGTGAACGCCAGAATTAAAGTAGCTTTATACCTCACTGCTTCAACACCAGTACTGACAGCTGATGCAAGCGCCTCTCTGTGTCTATTTGATGTAATAATTATCACAGGGCTAATCACCTTTGAATCTGAATGTGGGGGGTTGCATAGCATTAGTAGGAAAGGCTCTTTTCAAAGTTATTTCAAACACAGACTTGACTGTGTAAGGTTTAACACGTCTGTGATGTGCTAGCAAAATTCTAGGACACTTCTGCATCTGTCATGCTGCAACTTACTAAATTTCATCTCAGTTTTCTGTGGAACTTTTCCAACTTTGGCTGAAAGTTATTCTGAAGAACACTCATTTGGCTTTAAAAATGTACTCAGTGGCACTTACATTTGCATCTGTTAACATTCTCAGTGTGCTGAGTGCCATTCCTAAAATACCACGAATGAATAAATTCATAGGAGAATCTTGGGGATTTTAGAGACCTAAATTTTAGATCCTCTTCTACACTGTGAAATGCAGACCTTTCAAATTAGCCACCCTAGCATGGGCACAGTTAAATGTTCAGCAACTGGGGGCTCAAAATTCCTTGAAGAAGGATTTATATAGTCAGTGTGGTAGATATCTCTGAAAAAGGGAGTAATTTAAGATGCATTTCTTGTTAGCATCCTAATGTTCCCAGAGATTCACAACACTAAGCTCTTTTTTTCAAATGCCAGGAACCCGTCAAATTGTTTCAAACAAAAAAGGAGATGATAGTCAGTAGTTCAGCGCTGGGATTACTCACCAGGAGTGTGGGAGCACAATGCTGCAAAGTCAGTTGAGCAGTAATCTGGCATGGGGAACTTTTCACTCCCTCCTTTCAAAGTTCCACTCCAACCAGAACACAGGCTAAGAACTCACCAGAAAGGCAGAGATTCAGCAATAACTTCTGCAGACTAATTTCCCCCTTTAAAATGCTGACATCTCACAGGTGTACACCTACACCTTCTACACTTGCCCATTGCAAGCCAGTTAGCACTCCTTCATTATTGTAAATGCAAAAAATCTAGCCAGTCCTCCTTCACCATCACAAATATTTTTTTCATCTGCCCCTTTCCCCCTCCTGCCTCTACCCTCCAGATTTCCCCCAACAGTTTGGAAAATACTGATTCAGTGATTAGAACATTTGCTGGCAGGAAGCCAGCCCGCTCACCTCCAAGTGATTATCTGAGTGAACGCAGTAGACTCATGTGAATTTTCATTTTCTTGTTCTAGGCCAATGCACTGTTAATTATTTCATGCCTGAGCACATCTGTTGGCTGGAGACTTCCAAGCAAAGTAGGTGAAAATTTTGTGAACCTTGGCAGGGCTAAGGCCTTAATCACCTGCCAAGTATCTCGATGCTGTGAAGACTTTACTGGCTCTAACAGTGCACCAACAGCTTTCCCAGAGGAAAGCTGATGCAGAAGTTTTAGACACCTGCAGGGTTAGACACAGATTTTGTTCATGACAGTGGGTGTCTGCAAAATTAACTAGTTCCCCTGTCAATCCGGCTCCCAACATCTCAATCAATGAGACAGTAGGGCACCACACACTATGCAATTTGTGCATATGACAGGTTCAGCTTAATTTAAATACTCAAACATAACTAAGGAATGTTATTGTTCTACTTTTTCCCTGAAGATCCACATGATCACACTCCTCATCTGCATAATCTGCCTGCATTTCCCCAGTGACTGATGCAGGAGTGCCCTTATTGGAGTAGCTCCTGCTCCTCAGAGCTGGGTGGGGTTGTTTGGCAGTGATTGAGAAGTCTGGAATAAGAAAAGAAAGACCGTCAACATTACAATACTCATGATATGTTCCATCTTCAGAACTTTTCCCCCCAAAGTCTTGCAGTGAAGGATGCAATTAAAATTTTGGAATCACAGGCATGGTGATTCAGTGCTCAACTTCTCATTTTCTCTGGCAGCTACTCAAGTCCTTTGTCCAATTATGGCAGGAACTAAATGAATTGCAAGTAAAACAAATTTTCCCCCGAACATCTCCATTTTATCAATATATGCTTCAGGTTCTGAGGACACGCTAGCACCATTGTGTCTCTCATGGACATGATTTCAAATCATTATTTCCTTCTGAAAACTGAGGACTGTCTAATTACACAGAAAGAAGTACAGAAGAAAGTAGCCTTGAACACAGTGTTCCTATCTGTTGAACCTAAAAATTCAGAAAGATCAACTGAATTGTGTTTACAGTACTGAAAAAATTTTTGATACGAACTTTACACTTTTAAGAAATTTTTTTGTGATATGACTCATACTCACTGCTTTTTCTCATTGTTTTGAAAATAGTTCAGGTTGACTTCTTTTTGACAAAATATGTCCAATACCATAACCATTGAAGAACATCACAACCATTTTCAAAAACTGGTAGTTTATTTCAGTAGCATCACCTTTTTTTCAGAATTTGTAGGAATTATGTTTGTGTACACTTACGTGCAGGCACATGAGAAGCTGGCATTGAAACCTTGCTATAAGTTCTGTTGAAAAGAGTTTGAAATTAATTCAATATAGTCAATCATCAGAAGAAAACTGGTTTAGGTTCTTTGTTGAACAGAAAGGTGTTATTTACATGCATGTGAGAGACTAAAATGTTAAGGCTTAATGAATCAAACAATTAGCCATTTGCAAAAGCAGCAGGGTGCATTGCTGAGGCCAGGTTTGCACTCTCCAGCCGAAAAGGAGGAGGAGAGTTTCTGGATGAGTGGTGGCAAAACGTCTGATCTGTATATGAACAGCCCAGGTGCAGAAGGGGTAAACACCCATCACCAGAGGATGACCACAACAAACCAACCTTTGCTTAGCAACAAGTAGGGTTCTGAGCCACATAAAGGAGAATGATGATAAACGGATCCTACAGAGGTGGGATAATGCTTTTATACCCTGTTCATGTCCTTTCTTACACAACTGGCTCAGGTGTAAAACTGCCCTCCAGGGGAAGTATTGGGACATCCACATATAGGTCTAAAGGTATTCATCCCTTCTGACGGGGCATAACTGACTCAACTATACTGATGTGAAAAACAGGAGACCTGTCTTAGAAGGTGTCATAAACCATCAAAGACCCCTAAAGTCACCGCAGAGTAATTTCTGGGGCCTTCCACCAGAGGACTGCAAATAGTCCACAGTGTTGCAACAGATCCAGATTGTTGCAGAGTAAAACTCACCCTGTAGGGGAGGTAACCGGGCTTTCTCACCTGAATCTGAATGTATATTAACCCATCAAACTTTGTGCTCCATGGGTTTCCCCCACTCCTGACGGCCCATCACTTTGACCAACAGACATTGAAATTGCAACAATCAATTCTCATCCCTGTATCCACAGGTGGTGATATGTTTTCTCTCCACTATCTACTCTTCTCATTTCTTTCTCTTTCTTTTCCTTATATATTTTCTGAAGTGATATCTTTATATTTTTATATTGTTGCATTTCTATAGGTCATCATCATAACTTGGCTTTGCAAATGAAGTTTTGGGAAGGGCTCTACCCACACTTGCTGCAAGTGCGTTGATGGCTAAAAAGGCTGATGCGAGATAGGCAAGAGGCACAGTGGAAAGTCTCCAAGGGCGGTATTGATGAGGCATGTTTTTTTCTGCATGTTTTTATTTTTTGCCTTTTTCTGTCAAGACTGATTCTGCATGTGTTCTCAAAGGAAGCAGCAGCGTTATGGATGGTGTGTCTCCATTTCTCCCAAATGGATGCCAGAGTGGACCATTGATGGTGGTCCATATGGCCAAGGCTGAGGTATTGTTTCAGGGAGTCCTTATATTTCCTCTTCGGGGTTCCTGTCTTGCAGCAGCCAGTGGCAAGTTCACCATAGAGCACAATCTTAGTCTGACCCTTCATTTGAGACCTGACTAGCATGGGAGACCCTACCAGCATATACCACTGCCAGCATAGCCCACAACCTCATAAGGACATGCAAGCTTCTCCCCCACGACAAGGCGGTGTCCGTGGAGAAGATTTTTATAGGCAATAACCAAAATTACTATATACCTCCTCTCCACTGCATTGGTCATTTGGTGTCACTTCATTCTAATCTGCCCCAAGGGATCTGTAAACAAGAACCTCCGTTACCTTCACCTTCAGGGTTGGGTCATAACAATGCATACATGTGATTAAATTCAGTGGACCTGGAGAAAAAGCAGAACGTATAGATCAGTCAGAGCATCAGTGTACACAGAGAGAAGTGACTTCCTGGTCATCAGATTCAGTCCACCATGGTTAATTGGAATATAATCTGTTAAAAATCTTCAAAGGACTAACCTAAAGTGATTTAGGATTTTTGTCCACAGTGTCTATCAAAAAAGTGTGGAAGTCTCCACATCAGCACCCAAATGAATTATTTCCATATATATTTTTTTTTCTGTGTTAGTCCTTAATAGTTTTGCTTTGCCATAAATACCCCATTGTCTATATTGAAGATGAAAGCCCATGGGAACCTCATGACAAGGTACTGCACCTCAGTCAGGGCAACCCGCTGTATCAGTAGAGGCTGGGGAATGAACAGATCAAGAGCAGCCCTGCCAAGAAGGACTTGGGTTTTTTGGTGAATGAGAGGCTAGACATGAGCTGGCAATGTGCACTTACAGCCCAGAAAGCCAAATGCATCCTGGGCTACATCAGAGAAATGTGGCCAGCAGGTGGATGGAGGTGATTTGGCCCCTCACTCCACTCTCATGAAACTCCGCCTGGAGTACTATGTCCAGTTCTGGGGTCCCCAGCACAGGAAGGACATGGACCTGTTGCATCAGGTCCAGAGGAGGGTCACCAAGACAACCAGAGATCTGGAGCACCTTTCTTATGAATACGGGCAGAGAGTTGGGACTGTTCAGCCTGAAGAGAAGGCTCCAGGCAGACCTTATAGCAGCCTGCCAGTACCTAAAGGGAGCCTTCAAGAGAGCTGGAGAGGGACTTTTCACAAGGGCATGTGACATAGGACAGGAGGGAATAGGATAGGACAGGCTTTATACTAAAAGAAAGGAGATTTGGATTAGATATTAGGAAGAAATTCTCTACTGTGAGTCTGATGAGGCAGTGGCACAAGTTTCCTGGAGAAGTCACAAATGCCCCATCTCTGGAAGTGCTCAAGGCCAGACTGGATGGAGCTCTGAACAATCTGATCTAGTGGAAGGTGTCCCTGCCTTTAGCAGAGGGTTTGGAACCAGATGATCTTAAAGATCCCTTCCAAACCAAAACATTCTATCACTTATGACTCTGTGATTGTATAAAAATGATGAAAACTTTTTTTTCAAATATCAAGAAATAAATAACATTCTTCTTCATTATTAATGATTTAAAAAATTAGACATTTTTGAGTCAATAAATATGTTTGCAATAAAAAGATGATAATTTCAGACTTCTATGTCTCATTCTACTAAATAGGTTTAAATTAAATTGGGATTAATAGCAGAAATCCATCTGCTAATGATGTCAATTACAATGTCATAGTGTTTCATAAGTGTGAAAAGTATTTAAAATGTCCACTATTTGTTCTTTATTGCATACTATTTATAAAGGCTATGTCTTAATGTTTAGCTAAATGCTTAGTCTTACTTGTATTAACACACTAACTTCAGATTAACTTTATTGAAATAAGCATCTAAATACCACCTTCCACACTGTCTAATACAGAAACCATACTGCTTTTTTCAACTAATGAATGCAGATATAGAAACAGAAGAGATATATGATAATATAATCCAAATTTTCAAATGGAAGCATTTGGATCTCATTTCCTATTACAGTCACACTGCCAGCACAAGACTTGACTTTACAGTATGCTCATTCTTTTTTTTTAAGAGTATTTCATTTATTTTAAAAAGGTTGAGTCTTTAAATGTATGAAGGACATTTAAAATACGTTTTACAAATCTGCAGCTGACATTCTGATCCTCTTTTCCTTCAACAGTCATTATAGCCTCAAAAACAAACAAAAGAAAAAAAAAAGGAATTTTTTTATGTTTTTAAAGCAAATTACAAACTGGTCATTTCATGTTTTTACTGCTGGATTATGGCACACAAACTGCCAAGAAACGTTTTGTGTATGTCAAGAAGCTCTTTACTGAATTCTCTGAAATAGCAAGAAGTTAGTGCCATCTATAGACAGAACTTAATATTGAAAATAATAGGAAAATAATTATAGGCTTAGCAAACCAGTCATATCAAATGAAGCAAAGGTCACCCTACAGTATAAAAATTAGTAGAAACACGCCTCAGATCTGCTCATTTTTTCCAGTTTTTCTAGGAAATACTTTAACCGATAACAAAGCATTTTAATTTTTCTTTAAGTAATCCTGTGAACTCACTTTAGTACACCCTTGTTTAAAGTAACGCAGCAATGGTTGCACCATTACTGAGTCATTTCACTTTTTATTGTTATTGCTCAGATGAGCTGCTTTCTATAGGTATTATGATTGTTACTGCTTACAAATCTAATCTTGCAAAGCTTAAGCATCTAAATAACTTTAATTATATAAATAAGCCAATTAACTTCAGAAGTTTTTCATATGCTTCGTCTTGCAAGAACATGTTCATAGATCATAAAATTTTCTGTTGTATGCATCTTGTTTCTATTAGCTACAAAGCTTCTTTCCTGGTTTTCCATGAAACTTAAAATTATATATATTTAATGTAAAGATGGTATTGCAAAATAGATAAAAACATACACTGGCAACCAAAATCTACATAATTACCTGATGATAATTAGAAAATTACCAGCAGAGTAGTACTTTGTAAACCATATTAAATTAGTCTGTAATTTAGGTGTTGTAAATGTATGCATAAATCTATTTTCTCTTAGTTTTCATGTGTATTAAAAAAAAATAATAATAAAAAAAAATTTGTATGTCCAATCCATTTTTTCAAGAAACACTTTTTAAATTAAACCAGGTTTCATATCACAGGCAATGCTACGGTTCCATAAATAAAAGAGGGATTCAATTTGTTGAAGTTTTATAGAGGAAAAAAGATTGCTGTTAATGGTCATAAAGGATCGATATTTTCATTACTGTCAAAGGACCAGCGCCATCTCCAAGCCCTTTTGGGCAACCTCCTTTCATTAAATCTCCATTTCTGTCTTGAGAGTGAAGAGGTATGTGGGGCTGAAAACACCTGGCAGAGGACTCTGTGCTCATGTTGGAGATGTGCAGAGAGCAACAGTACAACCAGGAACACAGGGTGCAAAATGTCCTGTGGCAATAACTGCAAACTCCCTCACTGCATAAAATACATCATGTGAAAAAAATATATCACATGAAATATCTAAATGGCTTGTTTGGAGTTAAAAGGTGGTGTCAGGAAACTGCATGGTGTAAGAGGGAAATTCAAATATCTGGAAGCAATTAAGAAGTAGAGACTCACTTTTTAAGAAATTATCATATAATTGACGTTACTATGCCAGAATTGTATGGTATTTCTGAATTCACTTTGGCACCTTCAAAGGGCATGCCTGTGTATTATTGCATTCAATTCCATAGCTCATGTCTTAGCTGGGCTTCAATATTCCATTGAACACACACATCCATACCCATACAGATAAAAAAATACATATGTCAGGAATAAAATTGCTTTAAAATATTTACATTTCTGCTGATATAAAAAAAAAAATGATAGTAAAATATGAAGCATTACAGTACACATTTAAATTCTTCAGTAGAGGCAAAACAATTTCACAAGGAGTTCTCCTTCTGTCCAGTTCAGCACAATTGCAAACGTGGTAAAGAGTTTCTAAAAGGAATTAAGTTGCTTGAATTTGTTTGACTGCAAAACTTATATACTCTCCCTCTCTCTTTCCATTTCTTCCAAGTGCATAGACAAATTTCCTTCTTAACTAACCTATTCAAAAGGCAGATTTTGTTTATAAAAGTACTAAGCTTTGAATTTTCTTCATCTCATGCTAGTCAAAGAATATGTCGTAGTGTCTCCTCAGATTTTAGCAAAGGCACATGTGGCAGAACCATACATCTATTGTGACAAAGCTCAGCAAGCTTGACATTAGCAAAGAAGGATGAATGAACTAAAGGTAGTGCCATAAAGAAACAGATTTTACTGAGAATCTGATGATTTCATTTATTATTTTGTCCAAAGCTTTTATGATGTTCCTCTGCATTTGCAGGTTTCTTTAGGTAAGCTCATGAGCAACCTTTATTTCCAATCTGCTTCAGAAAACAAAGCAGGTGCATTTGAAATGGAGGGGCTTAGGTGGAATTTGGGGCAGCTTGATGAGAAAATTAAAACAATGGACAGCACTTGATACACTTGTTGCTTTCAGGGAAAGAATCTTCTGGTTTATTCCTCACTCAACACCTCTGTTTTGAGAAAAATTTAGAAAAAATGGCAGTATTCCTAGGGCTTTTACAACCTTTCTACTACCTGAATAGTGTAGGCAAAAAGCTCAGTAATTTCATTTGTCTCTCTTTTATTGAAACCTGGGAGGTTCACAGATAAAGAATATTTGTCAAAGAGTATTCATATATTTTCAACAGATCTGAAAATCTGGAACAGATGTTGCTTCCACCCCTTTCTTTTTCATGTACAGGATTTAATCCCAGTGAGAATACTGCTCACAAATGTCTATTTTAATTTCCTTTCAAATGAAAAATGATAAATACATAACTTTTCAGTATGATTTTGTAAAAAAATATTCTTACTTTAAATATTTTTTTAGAAAGAAACAAACTATCAAATTACACACACATGGGATCTCGAAGAAAATAAAGAATGTGGGGCTTATCAGTTTTTAAATGGCTCAATCAAGTAAAATTACAGTCTGACTTCAGGCTGCTTTATGAAGTCCAAAGGAGTTGAAGACAATGATCAACACTTGCTGAGGCTTAACAAGATTTTGGGCATGGGATCAGACCACAAAATGTCACATGTTTTTATGTACAGTTCTGAAGTGAATCAGTAAGATTAAAATCTCATATTTTGGAGGCCTTTTATAAGACCATAATCCCTTGGAACACTTTGAATAGCAGGACAGCCAAGATGAACACAAAAAGAGGACATGTCAAACAAACCAGCTTATTGATGTGAATTATGAAAAAATATGCAGAATAACAAAGCAGTAAAAATTTTTCAATTTAATTTATTTTTTTATACTTTTTAAACAGAACTGGAACAGACCAAAAAACAACTTATTGGCAATTGGCCCATCAAACATAAACAGGAAGATAATCCAGAAATAATTCAGTAATATATACCTATAATAAATATGATCATGGAACAAAGATTTTCTTCCAGCACCACTCGAGTTACATTAATTAGGTTTGAATATTTCACCATAAATTACTTGCATACCAGTAGAGTCAAAGCTTATGCCCTCCTAAATAGTATGCTTTATAGCATATCTGTTGTCCTATAAAACCAATTTCAGATCTGTGTGGATATATGTATGTGTATAAGTAATAATGTTAAATGAGGGGATAAAATAATTTGATTAAGATATTATAAGAAAAAAACCCCAAAAGCTAGGAAAAACATTCAGTGAAGAAATTGAATATAACCAAATATCAGTGTTTTAGGGGAGTTAGATGAAAGGGCGCCTTTTTTTTTTTTTTTTTTTTAAGGAAAAAAATGAACCAGTTTTGAAAAGCTGAGATATTTCCCTGCTGTGGTCTGGAGTCCTTGCAATATAACTTTATTGACTCTTGTGCTGTTTTGAATTTGTATGAGGCCATTTATACCATTTATGAAATCTCATATATTACTGTGAAGCACATAATGTGGTTATGTAAAATGTCTTTTAGTTGCCAAGGAAAATAGAGAAGAAAAAAAAAGTAAAAAAAATAAAACCCTTGGTGTCTTTGGGATATTTTAGTATGCACTGAGCTTTAGAGGATGAATACGAAGCCAAATCCAACCTGAATGCTTTGGGTTTGCCCTGAGGCTTTTTCTATATGTACTCTGCCTTCACTTGGAGATAGATGCCTATAGAATATTGAGAAACTATTTCTACTATCTATAAAAATGTTGGTTTATTCTTACTAGAAAATAAAGAAATTGTTAGAAAGAACAGTACAATATGGAATAGTGTGCTACTGGATAATCCTTTCCCATGGAAAGAGATTCAGTCAGTCTTCTACAGAAAATGCTATAGACTTTTACTCAATGTGAAAGTATCCCAGCTGCAGGGTCTGTAAAGTCATGTAAAAGGAAGTCAGAATTTGAAAAGGCAAAGTGATGGAAAGAAATTAAGGATTATTCTTCTTCCCTTGTGTGAAAGAGCTTTGCTGGAGTTGCAGGAAGGAAAGTAAATCTGTCTGGAAATATTGTATTATCTAGAGGTAAATTGGATGTTAACTGTGTCAAATTCTACACAGTTATAATTCTGCTGCAGGAGAATTCGGGATAGTGTGTCAATGTGGTAGCAGCTCTAAAAGACTGACTCACCCATACCAGAGAACAGCAGCTTACTTAGGAGCCTGAGAAATGGGACCCTGCAAGAAATCAGCCCATTTGAAAATAAAAACAATGGACTAGCTAACCAATTTGCAATCCAAATTAAAATATTGTTCAGTGTCGTAGAACTTTGTGAAGAAAACCACCTACAGGAATGCTAATAATTACTGATGTTGCTCATAAAAATACAGATAAAGTAGTAATTGTTTTCTCAGTTTAAATATGAAGAAAATAGTCTATGTGATGACTCATACTAGGAGAGGACATTTTTTCTTCTTATATCAAAACAGAATATAAAACATGAATACTTACCAGACAAAATGTTATGCTCAGGGGCTTATTGAAGTGAGTGGAAATAACTATTTTTCTGCTTTTATTATACAGGAATATTGCATAATTTATAATAGAATTGTTTTGATGTGCCATTATCAGCATTAAGCCTCCCAAAGATAACCTTCAATTTTCTCTTAGCGTCATAGAATATCACAGAATATTTCATGTTGGAAGAGATCTGTAAGGATGATCAAATCCAACTGTCTCCTCTTCAGAGGACAACTTAAACCATGTAACCAAGAGTATTCTCTTGATGCTCTCTGAACTCTGACAGGTTTGGTTCTTCTTCATAATACACCACAAAATGGTTTATGCTTTAAAGCTAGTCATGTTCTGGACAGTGTATAACACTACTCTTCATCTGGACGCAGTCGACAGCACTGGCAGTGCTAAACCTAGGGCAAAGAGAAAGTCTGCCCAAGTTTACCAGTGGTAAATTCTCCACTGGCTTTGGCTGCTGGACTCAGTTCTACTGCTGGAAATTGAGAGTAATCCTACCAGTGCTCCCTTTTGCATCTCAGATATGAGATGAATTCTTGATGCAGCAGCATCAATGCAATTTCCCCTTCCTCTCATCTCAGCAATATCTTAGTTATTTTGTTCCTCCCTGTTCTCCTCCAGGCCACTCAGCTATTTTGTTTATGCCTGCAACAATCCTTGACTGTCTTGCTTTACATTAGTAAAAGTTCCTTCTCTGGTTTATATATTTTTAATGTTTCTAAGAAATTTGATGAAGGACAGATAGCGAAAGAGGCCAGACCATCAGTAACTGTAAACTGTATAGCTCTGTGGATTTGAGTGAATTAAGACTAAACTGTGCTGATTCACAAAATAGGTTTTTCATGCTCGGACACTATGCTTTGAAACTCTGTTGTGGCTGCACAGATTCTCCTTTTTTTGGATGCCTATTTAAAATGCAGACATTTCTGTTTGCTGTGCATATTCATTTCAACATTACTTGAAGCCAAAGAGATCATATGGATCCACAAATAAAATGCCTGGAGTCATTCATGTCCACTCAGAAATACTACTGGTGTGACCAGAGGTGGAACCTATAATTTAGCTGTCAGATTTTGTTAATGGATTCATAAAATAAAAATTATAGGCTGACAGCATCCTCTGTTGGGAAACTTGTCATTGAGATATTCTGAGGTCCCTTAAATAAAAGCTGAGTGAGAAAAGTGCTGTTAATATGGTGGTGCTTTGGGGTAGATAGATTTTTTCCCAAATACTCTATGCTGCTCTGGAAGAGCAAATGCATACGTTAATACCCTGTCTCCAAAAGAGTTGTGCAGATTTTGGGGGTGAGAAAAATTATAGTTAAACACAGACACCATTTATATAGGGATACTATTTATTCTCCATCATGAAGAATCTTGACATGAAACTTGAAGTCTTTCTGAAAGATGTGCAGCACTCTGGCTGTGCTTATGGTCTGAAGGAGGGAGACACTTGTAAATCACAGAAGCAGAGCTATGGAAAATGTGACCAAAATTCTTCTTATCTTTAAAAATTTACCAAGATGTGCTTTACACCAAACCAAATATTTCTTAAGAAATACTGTTGGGTTGCAGCAGCACAGTCCAAAGCTTTGCTCCTGCCAGGCCCAGCACCAGGACCTGCTGCCCTGCTGCATGCATCATTCCTGGGAGAAGCAAAAGAAGTTTCCTCCTGTAGTACAGAAGTTCATAGGCTTTCTTTCTTCTGCTCCTTGGTAAGAGAAAAGAGGGAAAAGTCTGTTCATATAAAAATATTAGGTATATTTACACAAATCCTTACATTACAGTTATCCAAAACTCTATTTAAAAATTCTCTTCAGTGTATCACTAGGAACATTGTATTGGGTCTGAATGTGGAAATTGATTTTTTTTTCCAAACTTAATTGAAGAGGAGAGGGAAATTAACCCCATGAGATTCAGTGCTGTAAAGTGCTAAAGACTTGCAGTTAATACCTGAAACTCAAGTCTTTGGCAATAGACCCTTCTATGTGGTCTCATAGGTAAGGTAAAAAGCTTGGAGGGGATGTCATGGAAAAACATGGGCGTTATAATGGAGTAAATTCCCATAGTCTTTAAAACCTATAGGAGCAATCTCATCTTTATTTAAACTGGAGTTGAGGGAAAAAAAGATGTAAATAACCTCCTCAAAGCTACAGCAGTCAGAGTCACAGGACCATAGCTAATGTCTTGTATTATTACACCCTTCTTTTCTCATTGATCTTTAGATGTTCTGCTTTTTTATTTTCCTCCTTTTCTTTTTCATTCTTCAATTCTCAGTTCTCCTTTTTCTCCAGCCATCTGCTACTTCTCTATAGTTCTTATGTACATAAGCTGCATCACTCTTTTCAGTAAAACAGGATAAGCAATGAGTTACGAGCAAAGTATGTTTCTGAAGCATGCTCACCTGGGGCCATTGAGCGATACAGGAGCTTCACATACTATTTAGTGGTATTTAAGTATCTAAATACTTACCACAACAGAAGTCTACATGGTTTATTCATACACAGATTTTTCTGGGCCATTCACTATTACTAGTATCGAAACCACCCACAACGACGCAGCAGAACTCCACATCATTGTATAAACAAGTGCTTCATGAAAAGCAATTTCTCCATGAATCCTTGGGGCTTTGTGGGTTTTTCCTTATTTATTTATTTAAATGGCTTAACAAATGTACTCAGATACCACAGTGAAAGGCGAGATATACATAGCATAGTAGAATGTACACTGGAGAAAATAGAACAGTTCAAGATCAGATTCAATTCATTAACTATGTATCGTTCTCTTCTTTCCATTTTATCTAGACTGGAATAGATGTGGTAAAGCAGTAGCAGTTACGTGGAAGAAAATTATTTCTGAACTACACGCAGAAGGATAGCAAACTGCTTTTTCTATTTACTTTTTGGAGTTCAACAGCTCTTTACATGTATTTTTTTAAACTTTCACTTGGAGCATCTCTGATTTGATCAGCTTTTCCTGATGTCTAGAGGGTTCTTGCAAGAGCAAAACAGGAGAGAAAACGCAGTTAATATGATCTCACAAGCTTAACAAAAGGTAAGAATGCTATACATATTGCTTTTTAAGGGTTTAATTTTAAAATTTGCAAGATTTCACATTGCTAATATCTGTATTTGAGGCAAGAAGGGACAATTTCCCCTGAATTTTCTTTAAATTTTCTTAAAAGACATTCTTAGAAAACTAGTGCTGTTTATCCAAATTGCAAAACAAAACTGAATGCAACCACAAAAAAATAATAACATATTCTCATAGCTATTAGGGGGTGAAAAAAAGTGGATAAAAATAAACAAACTATATTGAATTTGAGAGCAGCCTATAAGAAATAATGATTCTTAAAATCACCTACTGATTCTTAAAATCTTACCTCATTTTGTGTCCCCTAAATGTCAACTTTGCAGTGAATAGGAGGATTCTATAGCCACTCCTTCTTCTGTGTAGGACTGCTGTGTTTTCTTCATAGCTGGATGACCTGCACCCCATTTAACCAAAAGCCCAACAGTTTAAAGCTCTCACATGCTCTGGGCACCAGCCCCGATCACTGCACTATATGTGGGCTTGGAACCCATCAGTTGTACTCAAGGCACTCCATAAGCTCCAAATTGCCCATACAAACAGAAGGAAATGTTTATGAGGGGAGCAAAATTGAGCTTATTCTTGCACTGCTCTGCTGCCTTGATGCTGACTACACACCTAAATGCACTGCTCCATATCTGGGTGTATAATTGTGACCGAATTCTGCTCAAAATTCATCCCACTGCTAGCACAGGTGTCTAAACCTTTGCTCAAATGTTATCAGGTTCACTCATTTCTTGTTATCTGTAAGAGTCCTGCACAGTCAAGGAGAAGATTCCCTGTGGTTATGTTTAAGATCAAGGCTTATGTGGTCAAGCTGATCTAAACCCAAGAGGTCTCATATCCACTTCAAGGGTCTTTCACAAATAAGGAAGAACCAAGAAGTTTCACACCTATCCTAGCCTGAAGGCTGGTGAAGTGTCTGATAAAAGAGCTAAGTGATATTTGTTTGTCTGCCTGGGGCCATTCAGATGAGGCTGGAGTAGGCACCAGGAGAAAACAGACAGATAAGAGATGTCATTTGAGGTCCTGAAGAAAGATGGGGACTAAGCATACAAACTCTGACAAGAATTGCATTGACAAATGGAGAAACAGGCAGAATGTGAATGAAAATGATGGAGCAGCAATGAATTGGGTTTCTGTAGCAAGCCATCGTGCACACTTTCTAGGAGGTGACTTGTAAGACATCTAGTATCAAGGCCTTAGGGAAAATAATGGTTTTCTCTTGCACTATTTAAAACGACCTCTCTGTACAATTCAGCCCTCAGGCTCAAAAGAAATCTTTTTATTTGGGTGCTGGAGGCTCAAGGTAGTGGAGGCTGTATAGAGTTTAGGAGGCTGTCCTCCTCCACCTGCAGTGCTGGCTTCACCAGCAGTTGTATCTACAGAATCAGAAGTGACTCCAATGGCCACTGATACCTGTAACTCCTCGCTCACTGGAGGCTGCCCTTCATGCCCACTGTAGGCAGGGGAATGCCACCACCACCAGCACTTCCTCACACTGTCTCAGGAGAAAGATGAAGGAAGAATTGGGATGGTGGACAAAGGAGAATCACCTAAACAGAAAGCCTATTGTAACCCCATAACCCAGGGATTTAGGATACTCTTAGCACCCCAAAACCATGAACATGGATTGAGAATGCCATTTGCAAAGAGAGAGAGAGAACCCAAAGATAGGTCAGTCTGAAACAAAATCTCTTCATGAATCCATGGCAATTTTTATTCATGGTGCTTGAGCCCAAAGTTTTGCCTTTTTATTTTCCCCTTTCCTTTAGTAGAGAATCAACTTGGAAGAATTATTTAGTCAGCAGAGACTAAAAAATTAAGTCAAGAATCATGTTTCTGTTCCTGATTCTGGCATTTGATTTAATCTGTGGCTTTCACTAAATCACAGATTCAAAGTCCCTCAGGTTTATCCATTTTTGAAAGGTGAATAAGACTAGTTTGATGAGTGTAAAGGCCTTTGAAAAACAGTGAACAAAATATGCAAAATAAGTCTATTTTTTTCTTTGTTAGCTTTTACAGTCAAGAGAATAATTCACAATGAATAACTTAAGCAGTGACATGAACTCCTTTGCCTTTGAATAATATTCACACACAATTTTTTTTCTGAGTTACTTGTTATTCTACCTTGGTTAAATAATTTCCATAAATATTTATTTGTTTATGGGCCATTCATGAAAAGTTTATTCAGAATATTTGTTACATGAAATTTAATGAATTGGTTATTTTTGATACATCTAGTCTCTGCTGCCTGACTAGATTAATGCAATTTGTTGAATCGAGTCTTTTATGCAAATTATTTTGCTTGCACATCAATGATATTTTCTGTACATATTACTGCTTATAATGTATATTTGAGAACATCTCTAGTCATCAACTCATTCATCCAGAAACAAATTCAATTTTAAATCGCAAATGTAGATAAAGAAAATTAAATACTTTAGTTAAGGTAGAAGCATCCATTTGCATCTGATCTTACAGTATCTTATTCTTCATGTACAGAAAATGAATACAAAGTTAAAATATATTCTGGTCTTTTTTTTATTATTATTTTAATTTAAATTAAATTACCATTAACTTCTTTCACGTAAAAGTAATTTAACATGATTAAAGAGAATATTCTGTGGTTTTACATTTTCCAAATGGATTAACAATAGATCTCTTGGAATTCATCAGGTATAAGAATGAAGCTGTAAACCAGTAATTTAAGTAAATGCAAGGAATACCAAGAGGATTAAAATGAGATCTCTAAGGTCAATAACATTGCGGTGTAGATTTTATTGTAACATCAAATCTTTTGAAACATTTACAGAGAAGAAATATACTTTAGCTCTGAGACAAATTATAGAACACAGAAGTCTGAGAAAGCTCTGATTTACATTTTCACTTACCTGAGGGAATCACTAATTGCTAGAAACTGTTCATTATTTAAGAGGTCTTCAAGTAAAATGGAAAGAGGGAAAAATTCTGGGTCACAAGCAAAGCTCGTTTTAAATATAACTTTGTACTTCTGTTTTTATTTTCTAAAAATAAAACCCTGTAATCATATTTCAATGATAAAAAACATGCATTAAAATATTTTTATGTTGCAGTTTTATTCTAGTGTAAAACTATGGAATAGCCAGCAAAGTAATTAACTGTAAGGACATTTACAGTTTTAATGCTCAAAGTGTTCTGTAAGAATTTTTATTTTCTTTAACAAGACTTTAATGCAAATCAAGGAATAGCAATATCTCATGGATCATAATCTCCAGAGTATCATTTTTCTGCATAACTGCTTTTCCCACATCAGCACAGTCCTTTGAGGACAAATTTTATTTTTAGCCTGGTGGAAATCTCAGTTAACATCTTTCAGGGTAATGGACAAATGGATAAGCTCTTTAGAGTCTTATACTAAAGCATTTGTGAAGCGTGCACACATTTGTATGCCTGTCAACCTAAGTGTCTTTCCATCCTCTCCCTCCAAACAGGCCTTCATCCCTGTAATTGCCACATTTGTACATACACTGAAATACACAGAATATCTGCTGGGGCAAAAGCTATGTTAGTCTGATAACTGTTAAAAATTTAGCTTAAAAATACTTGACTGAATATATAAATTACTGCAAAAAAATAAAAAATTTCCCTCATAAATTTTAGGCTCAGCTATATTTGAATTAGACCTTACAGTAATTGCACTGTCAAAGATATTGGATGCTCATTTAATTTAGTACAAAGAAAGCTCCAAACATAACCTCGATTTCAAGTGTTCATAACTTTTATCTAATATATCATCTCAGAGTAAAATTAGTTTACTCATCTCACCAATTAAATCTTAAACAAATCTGCATTCTCAGGCATATTTTCAAAATGAAAAAAAGATTAAAGACTGTTAACAGAATGTATGGTTACAGATAAAGATCCAAATCTAACCTGTCCCACTAATTCTAAAATATACCAGACTTGAAAGGCATATTCTCTTTAATATTTTCTGCTGCTTTATATTCACTGACACAAGGGTACTCTTTAACAAGATGATGTTTCCTGAGGCATAATAAGTGCTGGCAAGCTCAAAAGAAACAATGACTACAAGAAACACATATACTGATTGTTCCAGACAATAACACGAACATGCATTGTTTAATCTTTCTGCACTCTCATCCTCCTACACAAAGCAACATGGGCTAAAACAAAATCACTAGAAAATACAGAAGTGAAATCTGCTACAGACATTTCAACAGCTGTGCATTTACTGACTGTTTCACCCACAGGAAAACAAAGCTCAGGAATTACAGAAAGTTCTTAAATGTAGCTTAAATCTTGATTTAACTATGAGGCTCCTGAAATAGTATGTAAAGGCCACTGACTTTGAAAGCTACTGCCCTGCTGTCTGTAGTGACTATGTCTATGGGTCATCCTTATACAGAGATAAATCATAAAATAACATTTTAGTATTATGCAATGTTTTGTTTCTATTTGAGGTATAGCTTATCAGTACCAGATAGAAGACACTACATCATGAAACTGTATTCTGGTACTATGATTAGCTTATGAAAGAATTGCATCACAGTAAACAAAAAACAATTTTGCATGAGTTCAGTCACCTGTGTTTAAAAACAAATTTAGTAAATCCAGCTGTATCTGGTAGTTACTACATGGTAGTTGTAACTAAAGCATGAGACAGTGATGAATAAATAGCCTGCTGTGAATGATTTTGGAAAAAAAAAAAAAAATTGAACCGTTAAGAGGGTTTACAAGGCTCAGAAGGTTTGGGATTTTAGAAGCATAAAATCTTCCCAGCTGCACTCAGTGGAATTCCACAGATACTCCTGCTGCTCACAGCAATACATTATTTAACACATGCAGGGGAGAAGCTTTTGGAGAGAAACAGGTTTTTACACACCAGATGCACAGTTTGCTCGCATGTATTTTTCCTCTGATTGCCAAAGTCAGCTTCTCACTAGCAAGGAATGACAACACTGTCAAATGGAAAAGTCTGCAGAGAGCCTATTTGGCTGATCTAGGACTTCTACAACACTTCCTGGTCCCCAGTACCTTCAAGATTTTTATTTTTGTCTTCAGAGTGGTTATATATGTGTACTCTTTCTATTCCTAATTACTATGTTCTACACCATTTTCTGTGCTAGCTTTGTCTCCTCTTTTTTAGGGCACCCATTTTAACCTCCTTCCTTCCAGACCCTTTGGGACTTATTGTGGGCTGAGTAGAGCTTCTGATTTACAGTCTTGGCTTTTTCTCTTTTTGCCTTTAGAAACCCCCCCAAATCTGATTTTCTTACTAGCCAACTGTTTTCCTCCCTCATCATATTTAGTAGGATTTTTTTAATTTATTTTTCTTTTTTATTCAGTCAGCTCTCAATTGGACATCAGTAAGGCATGAGAGATAAGCATTCAAAAATCAAACCCCTTGATAAGAAAAGCCACATACAAGTTTGGCTGTGTGCATTTAACTTCAGAACTGTAGTAAACAGAATTTTTCAGATAGCTTCTTTAAAGAGCAACAACAAGGATACTTCCAAGCGGCATGTGCATGTACCCTGCCCAAGCTCTGCAGGGCACTGTGTTGCAGCAGAAATCCCAGGAATACTGATGCACAGCTTGGATTATCCACCCCAAACTGCAGGGGATTAGGCTGTGGACTATTGAGTCCATAGAGCTTGTTGACAGAAGCTGGTTTTTAAAGTATTGGACACATATGAAGTCAAAGCACTAATAAGCAACCATGACGAAGCAGAAAGATTGGATTCTTAGGCATGTGGTAGGAAATTAGTGGACAAATCTGATTTACTACTTAAAAGGGAAAAAAAAAAAAAAAAAAATTTATCACCAATGTTTACTTCATTATTTAAAAAAACAAACTAAAGCAATATTTTAAAGCAAGGGACTAGGTCAATATCCTTTATGTCTGTCTGTCTGTCTGTCAGTCTGTCTGTCTGTCTCTATATTTTACTACATTGCATTAATGTAGTATTTTAGCCAGTGGCAACTAGGAGCAGGTAAACATCAAATTAACTCTGAATTGCATTTCATGCAGCTGTGTCTGTGGCATTTCTGTAGGATCAGTCCTGGGCAATAATAGGACACTTTAAACCCTGGAGTTTACTTTTGGGCTGGACCTGCCACTGGAAATGTCTCTGCCACCACTGAGAATTACTAGTTAGATGGGGACAGAACAGAGGAAGACAGAGGAAAAAAATGTGTAGCCCTCATTCACAGCCACTGGCTCAAACTAGTCTACCTGCTTGAAGAGGATGGTGAGGAAAGCAGTGACATAGGGCCCAAAAGCTGGAGGTACAGACTGGTTTCCTGGTAGGTAGTACCTCAGTGATGTACATCAGTGCTCTCCTTTCCTACCATCACAGGGTGAAGAAGAGCGGGTTTGACTCACTGGTGGGCTAGAAGGGCAAAAAAGGGAGTTATTCCAATAAAAGCCCAGGGCCATCTTCCAACTCCACCTTTGGTCATTTTTCCCAGATCAGGTCCCCATCAACCCTTCCTATCCCCCCACCATCTTTTGCTGACATCTCACTCTACTGCAACGCCGATCTTTCCTTTCATAGGTCTTTTTACTCATCTCTGCCATAATCGAGAATGAATTTGGATTCATGTTTGCTTACAGCACAGAAAAGGCTTGATCCACCTTTTATGTAGCCACAGAAATGAACCACGAACTTCACTGAGTTCCCAAATATTACTACAGTGTGTACTGTAAGAAATCCTAGGGAGATCAGACATAGATGGCTCACGCAGTACAAACCACCTAATTGCTGAGCAACCCGAGGAGCTGGGTAAGCAGTATCCCTGGTCAGCACCTCGTCATTTCTAAGCTGAAAAACTACTTGTGGTAAGGAGCCATTCCTTTTGTATAATTTTTGGCTTTTATCTTAAGCCCAAGCTTTCATCACCTATTTTTAGTCACAGTCTCTGGATTTCCAATTCTATGGCTGTAAAACTGATATGAAACAGAATATTTGAGACAGGCTACAAAAGAAATGGGAGTCCTTGATAACCAGCATTCCCTAAAGTTATTACAAAGCTATATGCACTCCTTGATTTTCAGTAAGAATTATTTTTTTTTTTTAATTAATATCCAGGAAAACTCTAGAAATAAAGATACAGGCAAAATCCAGACTGCCTGGCAACTTTGAAATTTCTTATTGCTGGTACACTAGGCAAATTCTGAAATCCAGCAGGTTAAATCAGAGCAAGATGGGTTGTTAAGGATCAATGATTAATACTGGATATTTTATCTAAATAAATGGTAGATAGATATAGGTAGCTTCTTGACACAAGCTTTCATGACCTTCACTGTAAGTCATATGGAACATTGCTATATCCTTAGATTATTTTAAAGAGAAAAAAAGCATAGAAAACTTTATTGAAAGCAAGCAGAGTTTCCCTCAAACTCTATATTTTTTAGTCTTTCAGACAGGATCAACGCTGCCACCTCTTTGCAAGAGGTGACAAGAGCTATTCCTGCTAACAAATTGCATGTGTACTTGGGTGCTTAGAGACAGGAATCCATGCTGCTAAGCCTGTCTTATATCAAACCAGACATGTAAGCCTTGGCTGGGGAGTAATCGGGAATGGGGGTAGAACCTCAGAAATTGGCAATAGATATTTCACCAAGTGCAATATGCCACGGCGGGTGGCTCTAGTGGAAGCTGCACTTCTGTTAGTGATGGCAAAGTTTTGTTGCAGGTAGGTACCTTTGACCTAAACACACCATATGGATTTGAAGCAATTCCTTCCAAAATGCTGAATGTGGAGTACAGTATGTCAGAGCTTAGTGGGTAGAGTTTGTGGAAATTTCTTCAATGTCAATAGTTTCAGGAAGAAAACAGATACTCTGAAACATTCCCTCAAACAGGCCGTTCCAGCTCATTTAAACTACAACTTTTTTTATTACCACAAGTCAAAATATCCCTTCATTGCAAGAAATTTCTGCTACTTCACTTGCTTTACAACACAGCTGGTGTGACCTGAGAGATGTCACAACACAGTGTTGTGCCATATTCCTGGCTTGGGCTCTTTAGTTCTTCCATGAACATGAGATAGACAGCTCATTCCAGCATGAAATCAGTTGACTCCGACCACAGCTGAGAGCTGGACCACACAGACACAGAAACTCTGCAGAATTATTTTTTTCTGTACATCACGCTGTAAAATAATAAAGCCAAAGCCACACCATATTCCCTAACTCCCTATCATGCTTTATTTCCCTCCTTTTTAGTTACAGGCAGAGATCAACAGCTTTCTATACATTCTTCAGTGGCAATGTACTCTGTATACTGCAGTCTTGCAATCATATGAAGGATCCATTTGCCTGTTTTACCCATAATGAAGACTATTCAAACTAAAAATTAAAAATAAAAAAGGCTTGTAAGCCAAAAAGAAATTACCACTTTAAAAATATTGATAATATTCAAAGGTAATTTGCCATTTTATAACTTGTTCAGTTTTAAACTATGTTTCATTATTCACAGATACATTTACTAGACTTTTGTGTCTGGAATATACACAGTTGGTCCTTTAGAAGATGGTCAGTCACACAACTTACATTCTTCCTTATATGTAAAGAAATAACATCCAAAGCTGTTATTTCCCTAAAAATCTATAGAAGTTCTTTTAATTCACCCCTGAAAACAATATTTAAATTAGTAACAGACATCTATCTAACACAATGTATTCATTTTCTTCATGTCCCTAAAGGATATTTGGGGCATGAAGGTTCTTATATACTTGCAAAATAGAACCCTAAGTTTATAACGTATAGTATTAACATTTGCTTCCATTAACATATGCTAATCTAAAGTTCAAAAGGCCACAAGAAAAAAACAAACAACCTACCTGAATAAACAATGTCTATATAATTGCAAGTGCTAATTTAAATCAAAGATGAAACAGAAATGTTTTCTAAATATTTCCATCAAAAGCTTTTTCAGCAAGGAGAATGATCATCTGATATCATCCTCACCTATTTTGACACATTTAATTTTTCAGACATTTTGATTATCACAGTCTTTTCTCATCTGCAGATAGCCTCTTTGACATGAGTAATCACTCTTAGTGTTAACAAGCTTTTCCTGATACAAAAATCCAAAATGTCAAAGAAAATAATTCTAAGGTATCCTGACCTGGTGGATTTGGAGTGACAATATGATAATTTATGAACTGCTATGATGACAAAGTCATTATGGGGTCAGCTTGGTAGGAGGTTGTATAGAAAAAGAGACAGGAAAGAAAAGATATTGTTGATTTGCGCCTTCTCAAAACACTTCTGGAATTCACTTGCTAAAACTCTGAACTATCCATTTTAAGAGTCATGCCAATATCTTCAGGCAACCAAAAAGCTGTCTTCCAATTACCAGAATAATAAAAATTTTGAGCGGAATCAAACAGCTCAGTCAAAACTGGAAAAAAGGGGTAGGCCCCCAGGAGTCAACAGTTGCATGGGAGAAGCAAGTTGAGGCACACCAACCTGCTGGCTAGGTGAAACAGAGCAAGCCTAACCTCAACACAGGCAACACTTCCTTTGTTTCTTTTTTTTAAACAAACAAGACAGGAAAAATGTGTGTTTCCATATCTCAAGGGCAGTTATTCTTGGAGACTAAGATATGAGGCAGATCTGGAGCTGTCCCTTTAAAATAACTGATTTCCGATGTTGAAAAGAAATAAGAAATTACAAAATTAAACTCAGTTGTTCCACCTATTTCTATGCAACCAAGATTTCATTAGAGTTCTCTAGGCTCCTCTGCAGACACTAACTCTGAGAAATCCTGACAATTTTAGCAGGTCTACTTTTTAACACAACAGTTACAGCTGCCAGATCAATATAGGCATTCCACTGACATTCAGAGAAAATCAATACAGCCTAGAATGTGAAGTGAGGAGTCAACAGAAGCAGAGTCCACTATATGTACTTTAGTGGTCAAGAATCAAGGTCAGACTTCAGACTGAAGAAGAAAAAAAGTTGTTGTCTTACATAAGTGAAAACTTTAAAAATGTGATCTGGGTCATCTTGTATGGAATATAGAAATGTTTCACACACAACAGTAGGACTTCTGGTTTGCTCCTGTTAAAAAAAAATAAATATATATATATATATATAAATAAATAAAAATTAAAACATACATTGCATCAGTAGGGTTTTTTTAAAGCATTTATTAAAATGGCAAGTGAGAAGTATCAAAGCAAGAGCAAAAGTATCTGCGGTATTTTGTTTTTAAAAAGGGGCTACATATGTTTTTAAAAAGGAGCAGGCAAAACTGAATTTATAAAATTTGAGGGTAGAAAGTAAAATGTGTCATTATCATAAAGGTCAGACTGTCAAAAGATAATAATAATTTAAAAAAAAAAAGCCTCTGGAGCAGTAAAGTTAAATGGGTAACAGAAGCTTGTAAGGGACAATAAAGTACAACTAGAACCACCTAAGAAGTAAGAACCCAAAATGCGCCCAAAGGGCGTCAGAAAAACCTCCAGCTTCCTTCTCTGAAAATCCAACTTGGTGTTATATCATTCGTGCTGACTTTACTGCCAACTGCCATTAAACACTAACACTGAAAGTTATACTTCTGCTCTTTCCCCTCACTTTCCAACTACTGTTTTCTTGTTCTCATTTCCAACATGCCATGGAGAAACATTTTTCTGGGGCAATCTTTAGTGACAGTTCAAATTAAGGATTTTTCAGTCTTTAAAAAGTAACCCAGAAATCTGTGCTGCCACTTTTGTCCCAACTGGATGCAGACAAGGAGTTAAGAGACAATACATCTTGATAGAGCTATACAAGCTTTAAAACATGGAATGCTCATTTGGGTGCTTAATTTGTTTTGGATCAGGACAGGGTATTTTAATTGGCAGGGTGCATTTTGATTGTCTCGTTTCCCTTGAAAGGTTCTTATTTTCATGACTTTCCAACATCTTTTCCAAAACCCCTGCATTTAGATCAGCTTGGCTGGCATTTTTAAGAGTAGTTCACTTGTGTTGGGTTACTCCGAACACCCAGTTGGTTATAATCTATTGAGAAATAATGTGAGTAATTTACTCCTTCTGAGTTATCATTTACTAAGGAGAATACAAGCTTAGAAGTGTTTTAACTTGAAAACATAGTATACAGATGTGGAATGGGCAGTACTGTCTTTCCAAACGATGGCTGGCTGTGAGTCTTGTTGTTGTGTGCTAGCTACCCATATCAGTAACATTTCCATCTAGGAATGGCCATTCCTGCCTGTGATTGTTTTACAGGAATGGAGGAATATGAAACTCAAGAGAGTTTGTGCAGTGTGTGTCAGCAAGTAAGAATGGGAATATTTTTATGGAAGTGGAACCTAATATTGTTCTCTCATGATGTGAAAAATGTAAAAGCTTTCAAGATAGGATTTGTCTTGGCATTACCTTGATCTTACTACCTCTATATACTACACACACATCAGTAAGGTGTTTAGACCATACTTTCCAAAGTTCCCCTTAGCATTATTTTATATTTGCTCAATTTTTTTATCTTTCTAGACTAGTGAAAAACTTTCACCTTTCAATTATTTATTGCAAATTCTCAACACTATTTCTTTTCCTTGGCATTACTTTTCATCCAAAATCCTCAAAAGAGAGTTACTAGTTCCCGGTTATTTATGTAATTTGACTTTCTCAAGTTATTCTGTTCCTTCCTTGCTCTTCAAAAAAAAAAAAAATAAAAAATTATATTCTAATTACTTGCATGCATGAATTACTTTGAAATACGTGGTCACATGCAGCTGTGCTTTTGAACAAGTATAGCTGCAAGAATGACAGGGTCCTGGGCTTCATAGCCCACAATGGACAGTGTCAATTCAGTATTTGAAGTGCAAGAGTGGAAAAAAAAAATCATAAAAAAAGGGCAACAGCTTTCATATTTTCCTAACACCTTCTCATACATCCATACATCCATACCTGACAGCACAAATATTTCTCATTCTTTCAACATTAACTGTGATTAAACTCTCATTGACTTCTCCATTACACTGAATTTTTTGCTGTAATTTCCTTGTGAAGGCTAAAAAAAAAAGATTCCCCCAAAACACAGCCACTTGTCTTTAATATTTTTGAGCAATTTCTTGTATATATTGAAAGCAGTGATCTTTCACTCAGATCTATATACAGTCCTTTCCATAATCCTTTGGTTTAATAAATTGTACCTGGTATAATGGACTGTAGACAGCAGTTTTTTGTGCTGAGTGATTGTTTTCAATGACAATCATCTTGCACCATGGATAGAAAGAGACACTTGATTTATTTTGGGTTAATTTGGGTGAGGACTTATCTGTCCTTTGACCCTCCACCTGGAGGGTGACCCTCCACCTGTGAATTACCTGGGCAGCACTGGGGAAGCAGACACTTCAGATAGGGGACTGAACTCGGAGAGGGTGAGTACAAACTGTGGTTGAATACTAAAGGATATGAGTGTCCAGAAACCCTGCTATCCCTTTATTATTTGATAGTGAGCCATGAGGTTTTGCTGGCATGCTCATGTGATGCAGCAGGAGTGACTGATTGACCAGGATAGACCCCTTAATCTTTCCTTTCCCCATCACATCTGGGAGATGAGATAAATTACAAATCCTCCCCTACAACTGTCTTCATCTATAGAATTCCTACACAGATCCTCGTTGAACTTTTTGGTCTTTAATACCCAGTGAGACTAATGGGAAGGGGTATGAGAGAATATGGCTTTAGGTGCCAAATCTGCCTTTGGGACTCAGTAACATATTTTATTCTCAGTTTATGCAGCCGTTAACTCTTCAAATGTCAGCATTTACATACACCTCTGGATGACAAACTACCAGTAGCTGGAAATGAGTACTTATAAGGATGAAAAAGCATTTCACATTTAGATTTGCTAAGAAATGTTCGTTTCCCTTTCCAAGGGAAGGCAAGTCCATCTCTTATATTTGTCATTGCCAGGCTTGATTACAGTTATTCAGGCTAGCTGATGTCGAATGTGAAGATGAACTGTTGGTTCTAGCTAATATGCAATATATCTGCCTGTTTTTGCCATGGCTTAAACAATCACCACCAGGAACCATGAAACCTTTTTTTTTTAGGTTTTTATCCTGAGTTTTAAGTCCATTAATGGACTAAATCCCAACAATACTAGAAGCTAAAAACCAAGTTATGAATCAAGCCAGTTAGATTCATCTAGAATAATGCAGAAAATAAATTCCTGCTCATAGTCAGTATCCAGAAGCATAAAAGATTAACTGAGAATCTAAAAATATTTAGTAAATGTTTCAAAGTCTTCTTTGTTAGTAAAACTTTTTCACCATAACTGATGTATGTGAAAAGACGTCACACAAACACTGACAAATGGCTCACAGACCTTTGCCTTCCACTCCCAAATATGATCTTAGTCTCAGTTCTCTGTTAAAGAAACATTTCCTCATTTTTACATAGAAGTTCCTTGGATAAAATGACAATAAACAGCATAATAAAAATACAAGGTACATAGTTTTTGATACCTACAACATTAAATTTACAACCACCATCACAGCCAACCTATTCATGGCACTAACTAGCAATCTTCATAAATTTCAGGATAAGCTTCAGTATGGAATATTTGCTCACTAAGACAGTAGCTATGCCCTCCACCTGAGCAGTAACACACTCCTACTACTCTTCCTTAACAGTATTTTTGAGGTTTTATCTCAATAGTTTTACATTCAACACTTCAACATGAAAACATGTTCAAGACTTGTTAATATTTTCTGCCTTCAAATTAAGGTGGTCAATAGCGAAACACATTCTATTATAAGGTGCTAAGTACCTTATAGTGTTCATTTAATGCTGTGAAAGGTCCTTAAACTAGATACTTTTTTTAATATCTTTTATGAATTTTGACATTAATAAGAGGCTATGGGCAATATGCCCTCAACTCCTTTTCATGGAAACCGCAAAGATGAATACATCATTGGTACTTTGTTACCAACACTATTTTAGGTCTATGATGTGCAATTGCAAAACAAACAAACAAACAAACAAACAAAAAAGGTGTCAAAGTAGTGATAATTGTCAACTGCTAAAATATTTACTCAGTGAGATTCCTGGTTAAATACTGTCTGTCTAATCTCTGCTGATTCAGCAGTGGAAGCTGACAGTATCAACAAAAACACAGTCTAGAGCTTGGGCTTCACAGGTACACATAAAGGAAAAGAAGGAATAGGTACCTTCAACTTTTCTCCTTATGGATATCGTTCAGAAAACTGACAAAATATACTGTGTAAAAAACCATCTTTTTTTGTAACAATGGCCTCATAAAGATGTGAGAAAGAAACAAGCAGAATATATTTCCCTGCTTGATATCTCCAACTCCATATATTCTGAAGTCACACAGTTCCTTTTGGTGCCACTCTAACACTCTCCATCTGTATTACCTTGTCCTTCAGAGTCTGTGTGGCAGATGGTGCACTCCCACCTTGGGAATCTCCAGCTCAAAGAAGCAGAGGCATAACAAGATCAAAAGTCTGCATGTAACACACTAAGTTGTGGCTATGAGAAGCACTGGGAGAAAAGGCTGAGAAAACAATCATCCATTCACATATTTATAGTAATTAAAACCACGTATCAATACTTAGTTACTTATGTGAAGGGACTAATTCTCAATGGTATATTCACTTTTGTGTGTTAATTACAAACAATATAAATTTTAAGAAGCAACCCTTCTTTTTCCCTCAGTCTTACTTCTAAGAAAAATCATCACAGAAGCATTTGGTTCAGAGTGACAACTTTCTCATCATTAAACAATTTTATACACTATATACACAGCAGAAATATTTTTATAAACCCTATTTGTGGGAGTATGGTCAGAGGGCTACCGGGACTGGAAAGAAGAATAAGAATAAAAGCAAGAACAAAGACAGGAACGATTAACTACCTCATTATCTGACAAGTTATTCCCGGTTTTA
>JAWWEE010000122.1:60142251-60169171 GCA_035221455.1 Xenops minutus | reverse complement strand
TTTCTAGCTCCTTCTAGCTAGCCCCTATAAAACCCTTTTACCCTGTTTAATAAACGGCCATTTCACCTTATCCCGTGGTTCATGTGGAGTGGTCCTTCCTGTTATCCCGTTCAGGTCTGTGTCACCTATTTATTGAATTTTTGTAAATCTTTTAACCAATAGAAGCATGCTTCCGATGTGTCTCAGACCTTTATCATTTCATTACAAAAGCACTTACTAAATCTTTGTCAAAGGCCCCCTAATTTTAACATTAAAAATTAATTGATTAATTGACATTGACAAAACAGTGGCTACATTTTCAGTTTGGGTTTAACAGTGCAGTAATTCTAGGTTTCTTCATCATACCAGTTAGTCAGTAAAGACCTTGATCGCATCAAAATGAATAGTAAATCTTTCACTACTTAGTACAGAGGTACACATTACATATATTTTATAAAGGAATACACAGAATCTGCATTTAGTCTACAGCTACTTAAAAGTGGAAAGATAATCTAAAGCATGAATTTCATCTCTTGAGCACCATCTATAGACCAAATTGTAAAATCACAGTGATCAAGAAGCACATGGGCAACCACTTTAAAAAAGGATGAACTTTTTCACTGAAGCTGGCCAAGAATTTCCATTAGAGGTTTGAATAGAAAGGTGCTATTTGCTGAAGTGAAAAACCCTATGAATAGCATGCATTTTGACAAAATTACTGAGGAAATTCTCTATGTGTAGGAAATTCTACATATGTAGGAAAACTGCACATGTAAATGCTAACATTTTGTTTCCATAAGACTTTTTCAACATAATCAAAGAAATACTTAGATAACTAAAAAGCTTAATTGTTTTTATCTCTCCCCTAAAAGGGGTAAACAAGTCTATTTCCTAATCAGTTGCAACTGTCTTCATTCAGTATTTCCAAACCTTTTCTGTAACTACAATTGCAAATTCAGAGTTTCAAGCGTATTACTGCCAGAATAGCATTTTGTCTTTATCATTAGTCCAAGCACATTAAAAAAAAAAAAAAAAAAAAAATTACAAGTCTGTCCAAAATTCAAATTATTTAAGCATAAGGTAAAAAAAATTGGCACCTTCAAAAAGCGGTTATGAGAAAGTCAATATTAAGATTACTAGACTACTTAAATTGAACATGTATCCTTTATGTACCTGGAATGGTCAGTCTTGAACAAAGATTAGATTGAAGATCAGGAAGGATAAGGAAAAAAGTGATCACAAAAATAGAAAAGTGGAAATAAAGAAAATATGAAAGGGCTGAAAAAGATGTAGGTCAGAAGGTAAAAAAAGAAAGATGGATAGAACAGCAAAAGCATTCCACCAAAGGAGTACGGCATGTTGGCACTGCCACTGAAGGTTGGATAAAGGGCACGTCATATATATTTAGGAATTTTTAGGCTACAATGCAAAGATTAAGGTGTTCATTGCACAAAAAGGCCACGCTGAGGCACAGATGGGGTACTCAACATGGCTTAAATATAGAAAGATAATCTTCCTAATAGTCTTAGAGATATTCTAAAGGGTAGTTTACTTCAGGTCAGGAATGAACATTTCTCAGGACAATCTTTTGGTGACATCCATTTAACTGCACTTCTGTTCACACTGTGGAGCATCTCAGAGCACACACACTGGATTTCTTTTGTATAAACTAACTGACCATATGCTGCGGTGCTTTGAAGTTAAAGACTTCTGGGTCTGATTCTTCAAGAGCTATACCAGCTTGGACTCCATCTCAGTGAGTGGGTGCCAGGAAAGTCAGGATTTTCAGTAGACTATCATAAGCTCAGAAAACCCTGCAGAAACAGCATTTCACACCACTGTCAACAGAAATCAGTGTTCCAAGTACAGCTGTTGCAAAAAAAAAAAAAAAGAGCTAACTCCTGGAAAAGTCCTCATCCTGAAAATACCTGGGTGTTGCCCAGTCAGTGTTAGTGGCAGCTGTCTAAAAAAACGACACCTGTCACATCTTTACAAAAAAACGTGTGACACTCCAAGAGCTAATAGTTGCAGAGCAGCATCGGATTGCAGCTCTCCTTTGAGCCCAGCACATCCTGGCAGGAGGCAGCATTCCTCTCGTGGCAGCCAGCTGAGATGCTGAGCAGCCTTTCCTGGCCAAGAGCTCAGCCTTATGAATGCCACTTTCACTCCAAATATTGGCACCTATCAGCCCAGTTTTCATGCCAATGCAAAAGTTGTTATTCAGTGAGAGTGGGATGAAACTAGGTGAAATAAGGGCTTGATTTACAATCATCTTTCCACCCAGCTTCACCCACTGCCTGTGTGCGGCATAAAGGTCTTGTCTCAGCAGGTGTGAGCAGCCAGGAGTACTCACATGTGTATATTTGGGCAGCAGAAGAGGCCACCCCAAAAAGCAGGTGCTAATTGATGGGTGTTAGTGCAGATACTTGGGGCAGAACAGCTCAGTGTTTTGCTCTCCTGGCGTACAGCAAGTGGGAACAGGCAGCAACCACCATCGTGCACTTGATAAAAACACCACTCTGTCCATCACAAGGGCCCTGAGACCACATCCAGCCTGGACAGAGGGGCACTGGTTGAGCCACAGTGGAAGTTTGCACAGCACCTGCCTGTGTTATATCTGGCAGCCATCCCCACAGGCAGGCCCCATCCTTTATAAACAAGCAAACAAAAAATTCACATAGACTTTTATATTTTTTTCATATATATAGCTTGTGTCCAAGGAGAAGTGAGCATTCGAGCTAATTCTAATTTCCCACTTCTGCCTGCTTCAAAATGTCTCCTGCCTCTTGTGAGCACACAGGACTATGCCACTCACCCAGCAAACCTGCCCCAGCAGGAGTGATGGTGGGTGTGTGCTGCCATCAACTCAGAGGCTTCCAGCCAGGAACACACAGGGAGCCAGGCTGCCCCTGCAGCTCTGTGGGAGGGCAAAATGGGAAGGCTACACCACTGGGCATGCTTTGCTGGGGCACCTTGAATCTCCTCCAGCAAACTCCAAAGCTGAACTCGGGGTGCTAGAGAGGGACAATAACAGAGCAGAGACACACACATTAAGATGATCTCTCTCAAGCCAAGGTTTTGTGTCAGATCTGTTTCTTTTCCTTCCCCTTCTTTCAAACATTTTCCAAATCTCTGTCAAGAGGTATGGGGAAGGTTTGAGGTGACCTGCACAGAGGAGAGGGTTTGTATTCACTCCTGAAAGTGTTGACATCCTGCAATTCAGAAGGGAGATTTCCCACTGAGAAAACTTTTTGTCTTCATCTTCAAAGCTTTCCTGGAAGTGGGAGTCCTACTTCCAAATATGCCACGTTCACTGCTGTCCAGGATAATGGGGTTTTGGGACCACACAGAGACAAACTTCCAATGGTGCTACTCCCTCCCAGTCCTAGCTGACTTGTGATGCTTCTGGACAGGCTTCACCACTCCACTGTGCAAGAGTTTGGGTGCCACCACAGCTCCCACTATGTCCAGGGTCCCAACACCATGTGCTCAAGTGGATGATTCCTTCTGGGCTTACTCTGGCTGGCACAGAGACAGCCCCAATGGCTCAACACTGGGTTAAGATAGTCATTTGCCATGGAGAAATGAATACCTGAGAGGCTCTCAGACTCCACTGTAGTTAATATTTGAAAAAGTATCTAAGCAGCTCAGGAGACTGAGTTTCACAGAAAAACCATCCCCAATAGTTGGGTCCCATTTGCATTATATTTAAGTCTGCTTAGCCCCGAAAGCACTCTCCTAAGGCAGGAAAATAGAGGTAGACTAAGGCACCATGAAAAATATATTTATCAGAAGTTGTATTTTAGGAATAGGGATTTGGGGACCTCAGTCAAATCTGTTGCTTAACCTAGCATTTCTGTCCAGAACACTACTACAGAAAGTAAATTACCAAACATACCAGCTCTACCATCCTTTCAGCATCTAATTATGAGAAATTCAAGTCTGTATGTCCTTCAGGCAACTCTTTGAAGAAAAAAATGAATGTTAAGAAAAAACAAATCTATCTTTTGGCTGTGCTATTAGCTTATTCAAAGTCACACGTTTGAAGCATATAATGGAGTAAAGCACCACATAGGTATTCTTTGATGCAGCTCTCAAAGATGTACTGAACCATTACTTCAACAAGTACAGAAAAGCTGTAGGAGAGCAGAAGAAAGCTCTGCAGCACAATGCATGTTTTTCATGGTGGATGGCAGTTGCATTCTTGTATATCCAGGGATAATGCCAGAACTTTTTCTTCCATGTTTCACTTATGTTACATACAATGTCAGGGGAGTAATATGAGAATGTCTTAGCAAGGTAATCACATGCCCTGTGAAGTTCAGTAGCTTGTTTCATTAGCTATTACAGTGATGCCTTGAAATGTTTCTAAAAATTAGCCATTATTTGGCATGACTATTTTTTCCTCTGTATTGCTACATAGCAATTAAATTAGATGGTCCCTCTAATGGTTGCAGCTAGTAGTCATGTCAAAACCTGACTGGTGTTTTTTGAATCTGGCACACATAAAAATATATATTAAAAGATCAAAAAATATCCACACAATAAGAAAAACAAAGGAGGGACCAAAGACAGCATTCAGCTGTTAAATAGCAGACATGCACAAAAAGCCAGTGTGAAAACCAAGAATAATCTCCCCATGCAACATACACTGTATTTTCAAAAGTCAAGTGCTCAGGTCTCTATACTGCCATGTGCATTAGGAGTATTTGTAGTGTGTTGTAAAGCTAACAAGCTTAGTTAAGCAGAGGTGTGTGGTCTTTTAAAGTGTATTCCCAGGGTAGAACCTCCCTCCTCAAGAAACTCATTTATCACTGTGATGGTTTCACCTCATTTGAAGCCAAGTTATTGTCACCCTTAAAATAATGTACCTTGACAGGAAAGAATGAAATTCATGTGAAAAGTTACACAGTCATCACACTCTGGAATCAAAATATAGACTATCATATCAAAACATAAAGCAGATGAAGACTTTTTCTGTAGATATATTTAGGTGGTATTTGCTTGTAACACAGCATGGGCTTTTTCTTGTTTTCCTTCTTTCATTTTTTTAAACTATATGTAAGTATTTAAATAATGTGCATATGGAATAATATATGCCCTGTGGTTCACTGTCTTTAAAGGTAGTTGTACATGCTTGATAGCTGCCTCAGTACAGCAGCCAGGCTTGTAAAATGTTGAACTAGTCTGAGAAATGTGCAGATGTATTTAATAGGAAGTAATGATTGGTCACCCCCTAGAGCACAGTTATATTTCAGGTGTCGTGAGTGTGCTTAATCTTGTCCCGTCCTATTCCACAACTGATGCTTGTACTCTGTAGTGTCTTAAATCTTTCCCTTTAACCCTTCATCCTCAAAAGTTGTCAAGGAACTGGGGTGGACTAAACTAAATTAAGCTCTAAGTGAAAATGGTTTCTAGTTCAACCACAGTTTCTTTAAGAAGCTCAGTTTTCAGATATGTATTTTCAAAACAGTGCAACATACATGGTGTTCTCAGAAGGAGCTGTGCAGAAGCACTCTGTAAGTCTGTGCTTCTGTGCTTTGTTGAATCACATGCTCCTTTTGGCCTTCTGCTTTTCATCTTTTTTGTTTTAGTTTTTGTCTTTTTGCTGTCATCCTTTGGAAGAGTTTATTTTGAAGACTTTTTGGATCATTGTAGCTTTTTCTAAATGGTTTTGAATTCTTGCATTTATTATTATTTAATAAACAACTAAAATCAACTTCTGAAAAGAATTTTTATACAACTCTTTTCACCTTTACTATTTTCCAAAACATTATCGAAGTTTATCTGACTTCTTTGTGAAAATGTCATAATGCATTCTCTGTGGGGCTCTACCTGTTAGGGTCAGCAAGTATTTCCTAATCTCTACATGAATTCTCTGTTTCCCCTTAGTGCAGTCTGCCTTTTCAGCTCAAAGGCAAACTTTCAAATCTGTATTTAGGCTTATAGTTAAGTAGTCTGAATATTATAACCTTGTAAATCTCAGTGAAGTTGGAAGAAAGATCTGGCCATGTTTAGGGGACTGGAAATGAAGCTTGTGTAGGGTATGAAAGTGGCAGGTGGCATCAGTTATGAGAGGTGAGAGACAAAAATAAAGGAAAAGGCTCAGGCAGATAAAAACGTTTCTCCTGCCTTCCTTACCAAGATATCTTCTTTTATATCTCTTTATCTTGCCTAGTCTGTTTTACTGAATTGTCAAGCATATGGAAAAACAAGTACCTCTGTCTGGATACTAACACAATAAGAAGAGATAATTATTCAAGGGATGCTATGGAAGGTGTTGTATATAGGGGCTGTTTTAAAAGTCAGACTATTCCTCTATGCCTAAGGTTCAGTATAAAGGAAGATTATTTTAGAACTGCAAAGCTTATTAGTAAAAACTCTGTTGCAAATCCTGCATATATAATATGCAATTTTGACAGAAACAGCTTGTTTTGCTGGAATTTCATTCTGAAGAAAACAGCACTTTTGACAATTTGAAAATATGTCTTGAGGCTATATTCACAATTTAATATTTCAATTTTTTTCTGACATAACTTTTCATTTACTTTTTTCTTAGTTTACGTCATACTCATATAACATATGATCAGAATCCTGCCCACACAAACCATAAGAAAATCAAATGTTTCCATTTTGCCAGATGAAGAACCATCAATCCAAAATGATAAAATGTTTGGAAAGACCAGTTTCTGGAAAAGGTTAAATGTTCCAGGTTTTGTGCCAGTTTAATACACAGCTAAATGTCAAAGTCCTTTGCAAAACAAAATTCTGTTTCTATGCAACAAAATCAAGTAACTGGAGATCACAAAAATATGAGGCTTGGTAAGTAGAGGAATCACATTTCCCTAAATACTGAACTTAATACTGATAAAGGATTCTGTTTTCAAAACTGGGTACTACTCATATTTAAAGGTCCATCCTAAACTGAATGTGTGCATTTTTCTTCCTCCTTTACTCAAATTGCTCCTTCAGCTTCTCAGAGATGCCCTGAACTTCTGATGCTATTATGAGAAAAATCTAACAGAAAACTTTTAAGGTTGTTCATTTACAATGTAATCAAGTTTAATTTACTCATTTCCCTGCAACAAGTAAAATGACCAAGATGTGTACATACTATTCCAGTGATAAATGTCTGTTACAATTTTCCATCTGACTCCCACAAACAATTTTCTCTCACAGAGGAAATATTGATATCCACTTGGGAACAGTTCTGATACTTACTGAAGCAGACTCAAATTGGTCCTGTTAATCCATGCAAAATTTAATTACTAAAGAACTGGAAACAGCTGTAATGAACAACCTTAGGTGTGTCTCGAAACTTCCTAATGCTGCAGAGGCTCTCAACAAATCTTTTATTTCCCCAGAACCACAGAAATTAAATCCTTTCTTTTCAGACGCCTTTTCTCCAGCCCTGTATAGATCTCACCTGGAGCTATTTACCCTTGCTAATCCCATTACTTAAGAGCAGCAGATAACTTAAAGCACTAAATATGTCAAAGGCAATGTCATACATTTGACTGAATAGCAAAAGTAGTACCAGTGGACACAGAAATATTCCACTCTGGAGGGTTGATGAAAACTCAAGGTGAAAACAGCATTGATAAGACAAAGGTTATTTGTATAACAGTCACTATTGACATTGAATATTAATGTTAAGCATACTCTTTATGTCCTAAAATGATGAACAGATGAACTAATGTGCATACAAGAAAGCTATCAGACAGGAAGGGCTGCTTCTACCCTTGAGAAAAAGATGAATCAAATCCAGAATAAAAGGCAGACATGGATAGAGGAGATTAACTAGGTTGTTAAACAAACTGCAAATAAAAGAGGAGTGTTGACAAAAACAGTAGAAAGTATGTTCTGCAGTCACAGACTGCAAAACACTGATCAGGGAAAGGATTTGGTGATGACTGTTGACAGATACTTAAAACCAGCAACCTGATGTCTGGTAGCAGTTAGGAAAGCAAGCAAATATGGGGAAGTGTAAACAGAGGAACAGAGCACAGATTTCAACAGATAACTGTTGCTGTGCCCACACCCTGAGCAGTGCATGCTGCTCTGGGCAACACTTAACAGGAATCCGAGGGTAGGTACAAAGGAAGCAATCCAAAACATGAGCTTAAGAGCAGGCCCTTACAACTGGGAACATCACTCTGATGTGGGGCAACCAACAGTAAAGAAAAGCTGCCTGGCAAAAAGCATTTAAGGGAAAATAGCAACTCAAATAACTTTAAATGGAGGGAAATTTAAGGTAACACAAGACAATTCAGCAGAGGCGACACAGTGCTGTCCAGTGAGAACTTTCAGAACATATACTGAAAATCCTTGAACTGCATTTTTATGGAGCTGTAGCTATTCCTGTACTGGGAGCACAGCATAACTTCCTAAGAGTATTTTGGCATTACGGTGTGACTAATGTGTGTGGAATTGTCCAGCACACTTAGTGAGCCACAGTTTGTTGTACCGTTGCTCAGAGGTGTAGTTCTCTGCTCTCTTGCATTAGATCTATCCTTGCCGAGCCAATTTGGATGTATTGTGGTAGTTGATGCCTTCTCACTCATACACTCTAGTTGCAGAATGGAGATTTTAAAATTTATGCATGTAATATTGAAAGTGGAAAAGCAGTATTTCAGGACAAAACTCTGCTTCAATTCAGTTACCTGGTGGCCCAGATTGTATTAATGTTATGGTTTAGATGAGGAGAATTTTATTTTTAGAGGTTCATCTAATGACCTACCCTATTAACATACATGAGTCACATTATGGAGCAAATTCAGACACACAAACCGAACTCCTTTCAGATGAAATTAAACCTTGAGACTGCTATCAAACCTGTTCACAGGATTTTGTTTCAGGGGTCAGAGCCTTTATTGAAGCTGAAGTAACGCCCCTGAAATGAGAACAGTGTGGACTTCAGGTCCTAAGCACCGATTCTTTTGCCCGCGAGATTTACTCCTGCTGGGCTACAAAAGTTGCTAATGTAGATGTAGCCTATCTTTATTTTGCAGCAATAGCTCTTCACTGCAATTCCTGAGAACACTTTGGTATTTCGCCCAGCAACGTTTGTCTCCTGGAGTGGCTGTAGCATCAGGGTTGACCTATGAAAGACATATCCATACCACGGGAAGGGGACATTATGGAAGAATTATCATTGTCATCATTGTCTTCTGAAGAAAAAATAGAAAGCCCCAAATGTGGACTGACAAAAAAAAATAAAAATAATATCTGTCTTAAGTGCTGGACTCACAGGTCAAAGGAAACTGATAAGCCACAGAGCTTCTTTTCCTCCCCAAATATTATTACTGCATAAATACAAACCATGCAGATGGTTTGGCTACTTGCCAGTTCCACTTGGGTGTGAAAAGCAGCCTTCATGGTTGAAAAGTTATTTTTCTGAACCGCAAATGCCCATGGCCATGTGAGAGACATCTATTTAAGACCTGGCCCAAGTAGAACCAGACACAAAAGACAAAATAACTGGTGGGACTCTGTGCCACCCCTGAAGCTGCCTTGTTTTTTAATAGTCCCGCATAGACTCGCTAGGGAGCCACCTAAGACAAGCTCAACCCCTTCGCTGACAGCTACTGTCTGCCTACAAAATATGATTACTCAAAGATGTATTTTATTATGATGCACTTTCAAAACTTCCTGTGCTTAAAGGAGTTTATTTTCAGCAGACTTTTTAGAGAGGTCCTATCCATTAATCAAAAAGACAAAACACCCTGGAATTGACTGTTTTCCTGCAAAGGAGCTGTAAGAGCAGGTTATTCAAGAACTCATTTGCGGTTATAAATACTCTGAAGTGCAGAGCAGGAGTATCAGCAGTGGAGAGCACATTAGGAGCTGATGGTGCAGCTGTGTGAATATATTTCCCTTGACTTGTGTGGCATGGGGCTTAGAAAGTATAAAGGGTAGGAAGTGAGGTGGAACTGGAATTCAGAGCGATCAGGGTCTCTCTGCACTGAGAGCACGTTGAAGAAACAGCTGAGTACATAAAACCTCATAAAGAAAACCAAAACAATGATATTCCCTATTGTGACTGTTTAGTCTTTCTGTAGAGACTCATGAGGTCTGGGCTATCATCTATTTTTAATATCACTTGACCTGAAAATTTATGCTACCATCTGGAGAATGTGAGGATTTCTGTGTTACAGACTTAATGTTGTCAGGGAAAGAAAGAGGGAGGGGCAGCAAGGGAGGTACATTACAAAAATGTTTAAACATTATTCAGCAAATGCCACTCATTGTTTCACCTTTTTTTTTTTTAAAGACAATTAAACATATATATATCTTAAATTACAAAATGGAAAAATATATGTTGATATGTGAATTCATGTATATTATCTCAGATAATATACGCTCTACATTTCTTTCTATTTCAAGACATTTACTACTAAGGTGGACCTTCCAGAAGTCTGCTGTTAATTTTTTTTTCTATAATGAATTGGAAATACTAAATGCAAGAAGAAGAACAAAAAACTATTTTAAAACTTTTTTGTATTATTCTTGCTGTATTTATAATGTTTTGATTTCTGGAGTCATCTACAAATTAGTTTGCTTTTTTTTTTTTTAAACAAAGAGATATAAGCATCAAAAATAAATACACTTAAGATTTTTTTTTTTTTGCACCTTTAAGAATTAAATGCTCATGCTTAAAAATGTCTCTGAAAGCCTGACAGCTTGAAACCTTGTAATAATTGCAATTGCTGCAATGCCAACAAAGCATAATATATAATTAGATTTCCAATAAAGACACAAAATTAGCAGCTCTGTAAGACAGTGAAGCAATGACCCACACCAGAGCAGACTTAGTGTGGGAGGCGAGGATGCTGGACTTCACCCATTGTAAGAGTCACTCCTAGTCCCAGGGTCACCTGCAGTGTTCCCATAACGCAACATCTCCAACTGGATACATAGGGTACCAAGGGAGTGATCATTATCCAGTGTGATGGGTGGCCCGAGTGGCCCTTGCCCACATTGCTTAGTGCAGGAACCCTCCAGTACTGGCCACAGCCTTGCCCTTGATTTCCTCCAGGCCCATGTGGTACCTAAACATTCTTGCCTGATTTTTTGGCAGGATAGGAGAGGAGGTGCTGTTTCAGTGCATCTCAAATACTGTGAGGGTCAGGGTGCATCCCACCAACATGGTGCTTGCATAACATAAATCCAAAGGTATGTGCATATGCTCTGAAGTGTGAGGCAGTTTAGGGTACATAGACTGCTGCCATAGCATCATAAATGTGTGAGATGGAGGAAACTAATACCAATGTAGTCTTGTCTGTACTGTAGACTAGGAACTATCTTAAGGTGAACTATTCCCTGAATCATGCTGAGGGTTTGCCTTGGGAATGGCATTACCTGAGGAAAAGGGTGACTGTAGAAGATAATTTTAATCAGGCTACAATAACATCAATCTTGCATTAATACATCAGGACACAACAGTACTATTATTGTATTTGTTTTATATTAATGGTACCACTGAGCTGAGTTGCCAAACAGAAAAAAAATATGATTTTAAAATTGTGCATTTTTGCATGTTGACTTTCATGATGTGTGAAACTGAAGAAAGAGATGTAGACAAGCTCATGTCCAGAATCCTGTCTAAACCAAAATTAATTCAGACTGTCTTGATGGAAATTAACTAGATGCATGAAGGTGATGGCCAGTCAGAGAACCATATTTGATTTTCCAGTCAGACTGTTTTAATCCTCTTCCACATGTACTTGTCACTGAAATTTAGCTTGATTTTTAGAATTCTTGGTAACACCCTGCAAAGATTCAAGAGATGCATTTCAGTACTTCTGAAAGTCAGGAAATATGTTTAAAGGTCTGGCATTTGTAGCTAATAATTGGAAGACCAAGTAACTTGAATTCTTCAACACCAAACTTTAAACCATTCATGAAATTATCCCATAAAAATAAGGCACTGTACAGTTTTGAAAAAGTGACTTGAGATACCAGCAAAGTGATCACTTATCTTTGAAAAATCTCAATTGAAGTTTGGCCCAACACATACAATTCAAATGCCTCCCTGACTGTTGACAAACAGGCAGGTTTAGAAGTCCCATTTTCTCTATATATAGAGAAATTGCCCACAAACTAACCAGAAGCTATGTCGTTATCAATGGAGCCCCATGGGGTAAGGAAGAGTCATTTTGAAACCCAAAGTGATCTTTTCCTTGGTTCTCTTTCTCAGATTCCTCCCAACTGTGGCCACTTCCTGCCCTGTCTACTTCTGTTAACCTTCAGATTCTTTTTCTTCACAGCAGCTGGTAGGACTTAGACATATTTTCTCCCTTTTGCCATGCCCCTTTCACCCTGCCCTTGCAGCAGCTCTAACTCTTACACCTAGATTAAAGGGTGAGAGACGAGTGGCAAAGTGCCGTAATTGAACAAGAGCCCATACATGATGAAACTCTCTGCTGACACAATTTAGCCCTGTGAGTTAAGCAGCTGATCCTCCTTCTCTAAATAAACATGCTGGCTGGGAGAATGAGATCTTACTTGTTTGCAGACATACAGTACTCTGTTATCCTGGCAAGTACAGTATTAAAACAATCCTGAAGCTTGAATAGAAATAAAGTTTTTAATATTTTCTTAAATTGGGAGAAGCAAATCTATTTTGTTCATGCTGCTCCTCCAGCTGCAAACACTGTAAACACTGTATCCAACACCTTCCTGCTAGTCTCAAAGTCGTGGCTTTAACTAGCATAATTCTTTATATCATTATGTTGATTGCACATCTGACTTGTAACCTGTGGAGGTTCTGAAAATTTGTAGCTAGCTAGCCCCAGAGAATTCAAAGAAGATAGTAGAGGTACTTATTGCCTTTTATTTTATTTTTTTTTTTACAATGGACTCTAACACTCTTTATAATTTTCCCTATATTCTATGTTTCCTATTGCAAAGTAATGAAGCAGGACAGTACTGTTTTGTTATTTCACAAGGTAGAAGAATGAAGAGTTTAGAGCACAGCTACAAAATACACAACTGTATATCAAGTTTACATGTTTATTGATTGATTTTCTTTAACTATATTCTTACAAAATATTGCAGAATAGTTGCCAGTAAAGGGCAGGTACAACCAGGTTCTCTTATTGCCTATGCCCAGGTCTTTGTCAACATACACCAGCGGTATTATTCCTTATTTCCACTCATAGAAAGTGAGTAGAAAATAACTGCATTATCTATAGACTCTGCAAATCATAATCCAGTTGGTTAATCAAGACACATTCCCAAATGAACTTATTTGCAGTTGTTAATGTGAGTAGTGTGTTTCTGTAACAGCTATTTTTTTTTTTTTAACTGAGCATTGCCATTGCATTTTGCACTGGTTGCTCACTGCATACATAGATGTTCATTGTTCTGACTCCAGGCTTTGTTCCCTTCTTTCACACATTGAGAAAGTTTTCCACAAACTGAGTGTTTATGTGTTGAGTGCAGTACTCCATGGACTTTAGGGTCTAATGGAGTGTGAGACGGGGCCTGTGGTTTTTCATCTTGTTTTCAGCTGTACAAACATCATGTACTTTTCCCTTCCTTTTAGAGGCCAGTCTATGGCCTGCTAAAACACCAGCACGCAGCGGCATAGTTGCTGAGACTTTGCAAGTCAAACTGGGAGGACCTGATGCCATTCACCTTAACACCAAACATATTGACAATGTTTATTTTCTCTGCTCCAGCCTCAGCTCTCAAATAAATATATCAGTGGCTGATTTTCAGTGCTCCTCTGAAAAAAAGTCTAAAAAAGTATCTCTCTCTTTTTTAATAACAAGTATAAACTGCTCTCAGAATAAAAGGGGTGGGGGATGGGTAGGGTGGCTGCAGTAGCACGTAGAAAAGGAATAAACAAAGAAAACTATTAGTTCCTTTTTTTTAAACCTTTTAAAAAACTGGTGTTTATTTCAAGAAAGTTTTTGATACAAGCAAGGTCCTTGTTTTGCTTTTACACCTTACATTTTGTGAAATCCCAGAAGGACTGGAACGAGGTTGGCTGGTACTTTGTATATTTTTTAGCATGTGCACCTTGTCTCTGGGGAAAGCCATTCATTAAATTGCTATCCTGGGTTGATGACATACAGATTTACTTTTCTCTTCATCAAGAAAATTCTGTAGCTGTCTAAGAAAAAAAATAAAATCTCTCTTTGATACGACACCTCCTAGATGTGTTTGAACCTTTAAATTAGCAAGGGAAAATGATTACCAGAGGTTAGCATAGATGCAACAGTGTACAATACTCTCTAGAAGAACGAAAATCCAATCACAAATCTGTACTCCTGGACACAAGGATATATCCAAAATCTGTCAGTGTTTTACAACATAAGCAGGAGGCTATTTAAAGCCTTTTTAAATGGAAATTTTTACATAGGTGTTCAGAGATAGCTTAGTTAATGCAAAAGGAGTTCACAATTCTTAATTGATAGAGAACAAGAATCTTTTTAAATGAATGTTAATTTTAGTGCTTGTTCATACATTTAATATCTTCGGATTCCTTCAGCAGTATCTTTCCATCCTTTCAAATATGTCTATATAGTTATCCTGAATGGTTAATACGAATTATATGCACAAGACTTTTGACTGATTCTGATATAGTTATGTACTTGCATGTGTAGATTGCAAATGACAAAATGCAAAAACAGTTTCTGAAGTTTGCTGTTTAATCATAGTTTCTATATTCATGGTTCTCTTTTACTTATATTCTTGGGTATATGATGTGGAAGCTGTACAGAGTGATGACTGACTGTCACCACCACCTCTTCTGTCTCAATAAATATTTTCCCAAGTGTCACTCGACATGTTACAAATCTGTGAGCCCTTTTGAAATCAACCAATTCTAAAATGAATTAATTTGTTTAAAAACTTAGACTTTGGTGTTATTTCTATGTGGTTGTATTAGCTAAAGAAAATGTATTGAAGAAGCAGGATCCCACCATACTAGGTGTCTGCACTAAGATTTTTTGTGCTCACAAAACCACTAAGGGTTTGGGGAATGGTGCTACCAGCCACACAGACAGATTTCATAGCACTGGACTAATCTATCAAGCTAGAATTAGAGTAACTCAGAGAACCTTATTCTACAATTCAGAAATTTTAAAAATAGCTGCAGCAAGGAAAAAATTCAGTTCTGTAAAACTTGGGTCGCATTTCTTCTTTAGGTCATGTGTGGTGCATTTGGCACACATGCAGATACAGTGCTGAACAACTGTTTTAATCCTTGCTTGTGGAATTTTAGTTCTCTTAGGTTCTTTACCTAACTGGTAACGAAAAACATTTTTGGGATTAGACTTGTGGCAAATCATTTTCAAACACTTCAGGAAACCTGCCTTTTCTCTGCAGGGAGTACAAACTGAGAACAGGCAACTAGATGATAGACAAAACTAAATGGAAATGTAAAAAGTCATCACACAAGAGGTCATCTTCTTCAGTCATTTATTTTGAAAAATGTACATAAAAGCATAAATTTGCTCATCTCTCTTCCTTTTCCCATAATCTCTCTTTCTATTCACCACCCCCCCACCCCTTTTTTAAAAACAGGGAAGCTAATAATAATTGTATTCAGACCAAAATCTTTCAAACACACTGAGTATTGACATGTTGGTAATTAAGGTCTCAGCTCTCCTGTTGTGACTTTTATTAAAATCAATTTATATCTGTCAGATCTTGGCAGTCTGTGAGAATTCCCAGTGGGGATACTTGGAGCAGCTTTCCCCCATCATCATTAGCTGTGTGTCATTAATTTGATAATGTATCATAAGCATTTGATAGCCCTAGAGCCTGGCACTTTCAATTCAGGGCTTCTGTAATTGTCAGGAGCTATTTAAGAGCAAGCACATTCATCTGTACCCCGGGTGCACATATACAGCCCCACTAAACTACGGACTAGCCTGAGGATTTACTCTCATGCCAGGTGCATGTTTTTACACATGTACATGTTCATGTATGTTTTGAAGATTACCATGAAATTTGGCTGGAATTTCAAATTGAATATTTTGGAGAATTTTACGTAAGAATCCCAAAATGGGAGATGTACTGAAAAGGTGTAACTGTGATACTAATAACTAGTTATACAGTATTAGAAACCTAAGCTTTTCACAGACAAGTAAGGCAATGTTTTCCGAAAGCTTGGCTTGTTACTGCTTCTCAGTTGATCAGAGATGTAGTTTTTGTAACCCTACAACTGACAGTGGCACTGTGAAAAACCATGAAATAGCTGTAAAGCTAAACTCTTTTAATCTTTCATTAGTTTGTTCATCCCTGGTGTTCAAAGCTTAGTGACTAAATATAATGGCTGCATGCAGCAAAAATAGTTTGGAAACTGATTAGCAGCACAACAAGGGCTTCTTAACTTAAAAAGGCACATAGTCTGCCCTCTTCCCCGTTAAGCCCCATGCTGTGGGAAACTTTGATTTCACAAACTGGAACAGCTCTCAGCAAGACAAGTTATAGGCAACAGATTAAGATCTTCTTCTGCCACTGTCAGTGCAGAAATGACCATCAGTATAGTGTGAGGTAAACTTATGAAAGTACCTAATCTCGAAAGGAAGATGGCATAGGAAATTACTGCTTACTGAAGTTAAGGAGGCAGAGAGTTTCAGTTTTAGTATGCCTTTTAAATTCTTATGTGTGGAGCCCTCTGTATATATTTTACTGTATCCTCACTCCCCTAACTGGGAGTGAGGAGAGGAGTGTTTCCCAGCACTTGTGCCTGCAAGGCCTTCCAGGAAGCAATTCTTTGAGCTCAAGCTTAGCCTCAGTCCAAGAGCATTAAAAGCTGAACCTGGCCCAGGCTGCAAAGGGTCACTATTTTCACTATAGGCAGAATTCAGACTTTATTTCACTTCTTATTCTAAAGAAGTAAATAGTAATTTCCATCAACAAATCAAAGGTGTGCTTGATGTAAAATCTTCCTGAAGCATATCTGTCCCTACATTAAATTTTCTGTATCCTAGCAAAATCAATGGGAAGTACCTGAGAAAGTGTTCAGATCATTTGCTTTTTCAGAAGGAAACTGTGGCACTAACAGGGCTATTTGCTTTAAAGTTAATTAACATTTTTGAGTGTCCTTTTGATTCTTGAAAAGCTCCACTCATCAGCAACTTACCACTGTTTTTCCCTAAGGCCATTCAGAAAACAAACTTACTCGTTTTCTTCCCACTAGTTCTACAATTTCTTACTGTGCACATAATTAATTTTCAACTCCTCTGATGCCACTGTGAATTGGTTTGTAGCTGAAAGATTTTTGAACCTGGATGAAAAGGAAGGGACTGATCCTACCCAACGTAATATAACTTAACTTAAATAATTCTTCTTTGTAGCGCGATCTGTCGGGATAAAGGGTAGCAGTCCACACTCAAGGAAAGTGAAACAGGAGTGGAACACTTTATTAATGGAGCACGAGACCTATATAGGGTTCGGGGCGGAAGCTGCGAGAATAAGGACGAATCGCGACAAACAAGGGAAAAACGGGGTGGAATTAGGATAAATATGGGAAAATAGGGGGTGGCTAGCCCCTATATGGTATTAGCCAATAGGAAAATAGGAGCGGGGCTACCAATGGGGAAACGGCATCTAGGGATAAAGCAGCCAATGAGAACAGTTAAATAACGTAATAATTATCTATCTAATACATTAAATATCTAACTATTAAAGCATTTTAAAACATGGGAAACAGTCCAATATTCCAAGTAACAGTCCCCAGATCTAGCAGGTGTCCTTCTCATTTTGCTGACAGCTCGATTCACTCGTGAAAATCCTGGTGTTCACTGGACTCCCCTCCTACACTTCTTTACCTTAAAATCCTGCTGTGAGACACCAATCTGCAATGACAAACATCTACTCATGCACTTGGTCTGGGTGAGTGGGGCTGAGCAAGGAGACCTGTAGGCTGGGACCCTCTCCGTGGGCATGATTGCCCTTCCCAGGGGCTTCTGCAGCAGAACTCACACCTCTTCCACATGGACAACAAAATCCTGCCTAAGCATCTGTGTAGCCACAGGATAGAGGCACAGTTGGCTTTCCTGGGCATATATGCAGCATTCTACTAGGATAAGACTCAAAGGCCATTTGGTAGCTTTCACTGTTCTTGTGTCTCACTCCATTTCCTATTTCTGGCCTTTTACTGATGGCTCCCTGCCACAGGCAGACTCCACCACGCACTATTGTGCCAGCAGCCTTCTGTCCCACAGGTGTTCTCTATCTCACTAGAAACTTCTCACACTTATTTTTTTCCTGGATCACAGTAACTTAAAACAGCACATTTTATAGACATCGAGCTGTTATTACTAGTGGCATTGAGGAACAACCTGAGTTTCTGTTGAGATTTTAAATTATTCCTTAGGAAAAATGAAAATATTGTCAGTGTGAGAGCAGGCCCTCAGAGACTCAAACAGAAACAATTTATTTTTAATTGGTGTAAGAACATAATTGAGAACTATTTCATTGCAGGTGGAAGAAACCCACAGCTTATTGTTTTCATGTGATGCTTTACCTGCTTCTGCATTTAGTAGATGCATTTATTTAATAAAGGACAAGACTACAACACTCTCTAATTGCTTGAAAGGAAAGCTGGTTGATAAAGTATGCTGGAGCTGTAAAACCAGCTATTGTCCACATGCACCCACTACTCTTTCGCTGACATGTTTGACATCCATTTACCACTAAGAATTGATAGTAAGACCTCCTAATGGACATTCTGAAGTTTCTTAACTACATAGTTTCTGGCTAAGCATCTTTTTTATACCTTGGCCTTAAATAGAATGATTCATAATTCTTAAACATTGAAAAGCTGATTCACATTCACATTTAGTGAGTTTGTTTTGGCCAGCTTATGGGCTTTTATAAGTACTGCAAAATCACACTGTGCATATAACTTTCACTGTGACAATAGGAGGCCTTAACTCTGGAGAGTGCTGATCTGGCATTATTCTACTGTACCCAGGGGAATAGCCAGTGTTGAGGGCAGCAGACATGATTTCAATTTTGAGAAGACACTAAATTAATTTCTGATTTGGTAAACCCCCCTAAGTTAAGTGTTGTTTTTTATAAGAAGTAGTCCAGGACATTATTATGAACAATGCGTTATATGGCAGAGAAATTACACTACATATATCTATCTATCATATTTTGTATTTCTTGTGAGACTACTGGACATAACAAGAAGTGAACTACATCAGGTAGTTCAATGAGAAATGAGTTTATAACATACTTGTCTCATGTTCAGACGTGTCTGAACAAATTATTTTCTCATATAAAGAGATCTCAAGATTTAGTTGCAACCTCAGATAATTTCATACTCTATAGTGTCCCTGCATTTCTGGTTTTCACAAACCTAAAAGTATATTTTTTAAAATGCAAATTATGCAGGTTTTGCCTTTTATTCTTTTGTCTAGTGCAGGGTCAAACATATCACTGGCACTAAAATAAACATTCATAATAATAACCAGACGGGGAAAAATACTAACTGTTCAGTGGGACAACCAGGCATACTTTCATCTCTTGTTATACAGGGGATGTTCTATTGCTATTCTTTAACTCATGGCATCAAAGGAAGCCTGTAAGTCTTAGAAAGTTGCTTCATATTTCTATATTATAATTCTCTTTCCTCCTTTGTGATCAGCACAGAGCTCCCAAGAGAAGGGCATGACTATTTTTTTAAGATTTTATTAGGGTATTTTGCCTATCTCATTTACATAGTCCCCTCTCATTTCTCATCATTTGGATCTAAGAGTTTCCCTGTGTATATATAATTTCAACCTGTAGAACTTCAAAGTAGGTTTCAAGGGTATAATTAACATCACTGATTATTATAAAAGAGGTGATGATGACGGGACCTTTTGGCTTGCCTGTTACTTTCCATTATCAGATACTTGCCAGTGATTTTCAAGAGGTTTTGTCATCTTTCCTTCTTGTTTTTTGCCAGATATTAAACTTCGATTAAATTTGGATTGCCTTCTCTTTACCAGACAAAAGTCATTCTAGTCCAGTGAAAGTTTCTTTCTAAAAAAAAAATTACAATTTCTCTGCTTTTATTTTGAATCTTTAGGGGAAAAAAAAAATAAAATAAAAAGACAACTAACCATTTTCAGCCACCCTCACACTATAAAACACCCCAACAGATGATTTCTACTCTAAGGATAAGGACCATCTGTTGCAAGCTGATGTGGCTATATGCTTTGTTATGTAAATGACACAAATCTATGTTGTAGCTCAAGGTCATTTTATGTAGCTCTGTGTTTTCTTGTTTATAAAAGCCTCAAACACCACAAACCTATGAAATAAAAGAAAAACAGAAATGAACCAGCCAATCAATGAAACAAAACAAAACGAAAAAAGACAAAGAAAAAGCCTCGCAAAAATTACCCACCAAGCAGAAACCTATATTAGAAGATGGGAAAATTTTAGCTGGAAAAATCAAGTACTTGAAAGTCAGGAAATGGCAGCTCACAGTTACCCTGTGGTATATCAATATCACAGATTGTTTCTCCATGAGATCCCTCCACACTGTCTGGAAGGGACTGACACACAGCAGAGCAAAGTCAAAGCTTCTTGCATAATTATATTGAAGAGCTTGGGTTTACAAACAAAAGAGTATCCATACCTGGACACTTTCCTTTCACTTCCTTAGGTTATACAAAACAAAATACAAACCCAAATGTTGTTCAAGAACACATGATTGATTATTTATACTGCAAAACAAAATCTGAGATGAACATTTTTCAAGTGTGGGTTAGATGCAAAGGTATTAGCCCACTAAGGATCTGTGTCTGACAGCCTCGTAACAGCAGAGGGATGGGAATGGTGTTGCAGATGAGCATCCAGGAAGTAGGATCAAAAGAGATGTATAAAAATAAGGCTGCATGTGTGTTGCAGATGTTACTGGAGTCCTGGGTTCCTGATCCCCTTGTTTGTTTGCTTTTGAAATATCTATGACTTTTGTAGAGCATGAGCAAGGTGATAGTAGTGGAGATATGCATAACAATTACACCAGCTTCATCAAAACCGGTGAAGTCTGGAGACTGCCTTTCAGATTAACAAAGAAAACTCACAAAGTATGAGAATGAAATAGCTTTAAGAGGGACAGAGATTACTTGTTCCTTCTATAACTTCTTTAGGAAAACACTAGGCAGCCTTATCCTTTAGCTGCTGTATATCAGCAGCAGAAAGCTGCAGGCAGGGAGTTATGCATAAATATTTTAACTGCAGTTGCTGTAAATTTGGACGTTTTGAGAGAGGTTTAAGTTATATGTGTTGAAAGGAAATTAAAAAGAACATTAAAAATTGGATTTCTCATCTAGTAAAAATGTTCTTTTGGGTAAGAGCATGAATGCACCCATTTCAAAACACACTTTGTAATATGCTGCCTCTAAATGTGACTACCAACAGAGAAATAAGGACAGATTATAATAAATGTGATTATAAATACAAAGTATTGTTTCCCATCTGTGTCCCTCAAATTCAGTGTAGTATTGGGTAATACATACCAGACCACTGTGTTTAATAGCCTAAAGTAAGATTTTGCTGACCAGGTCAGAGTGAAAAGACACTTTAGGAGACTTTCTCCATCCCTCATTTATGCTAATTCTAAAGTCTAAAGTCCTAGTCAATTATATTACTTATCTTGAAATATTATTCCATGATTTTGCATCTGCATCTGTAAGAAGTTGTCCTTGCTGGCAAATTTGAAACTGTTAACATCATTCATTTATTTTTCTTAACAGTGTCACACTGTTAAGAACACATATATAGAACACATATATTTGGTGGTGTGTGGTATAATAATATCTCCTCTTAGATTTTCCTTAAAGCTGGGCTGATTCAGAATAGCTAAACAATGGGAAATTATTTCTTATAACAATTCTAGATTGCCTTTCATCCCAATGTTCTCCAGGTAGGTAACAACATTCTTATGCAATTTGATCTCTCAGAAGTATACATCTATACTGTGGTCAGTAAAAGACAAAACAAGTCATTGGAAATCCTCTGTTAGAAAGATTTTGGTGAGAAAAATCTTTATGGTCAGGAGATATGCAAATATTTCCTTTTTGAACTTAATGTTGTGGATGAGCCTATTGCTGCCTCTGCTTGTTTCTGCTCTCCTTCTGCTTCAAAAAAGGCATTTCCTGTGCAGTTGCAGTAAGTTTGACTGATGCTTTGGTCATCCAGCAGCACTTCATGAGTCTCTTCAACACGATAAGTTTCTTTGGTGAGCTCAGTTAACTTGAGTACCATGTTTCCAGGGGAAAATTTCAGCCTAGGGCCACACTGCAGGCAAACTCTTAAGCATGTGTTTAAATCTCATTCAGCAAAACATTGAACCTATTTCCTTTGATAGAATGTAACCATATTTCTATAAGTTCATGGGATTCTATTTTTTTTCTGAATAAGTACACTTCCTTTAAATTAGGATAATTCGAATTTTGGAATTGCATGTTTAGACCCTCAAAATAAAAAGGAAAAAAAAAAGAAAAAAGCAAATAAATTTTGTCTACTCTTTCTTGCTAGTTTGAGTCAAGTAGTTTAGCATCAGCCATTCCAGAAAGATCTCCCTCAGGTCATTCCACAAGAAATCTACTAAATTCAGTCTTGACTGAATGTTCATAGTATGATGAAAAGAGAAGTCTTAGCAAAGCTAAGAAGAACAGTATCAAGCTGGTATTTCTATTTGAATCAAAGCAAAATTTCTCAAGACAAGTTTTGGGGATTTATTTACCTTGACCAGTTGAGAGACAAAAGTACAGCACTGCAGCAATCCCTATGTATTTCTTTCTTTTTGATTCTTAATATAAATCACATAAATTATGCTTCACCAGGTATCAAACATCATGTCATACAGACAGCCCTTAGCTGAGGAAAACTGGCATCCGCTTGTCCAACTCCACAAGTAAGAGAAAGTATAAATAAAGCATAAATGATTAATTTAACCTTCCCCCCCTGCCTCCCGTTAACAGCTCAAGGACCCACAGCACACTGTGCTCCTGTGATGTACCAGTGCGGTAGAGCCTTCAAGACTGTGGCTAACCCCTTTCCAAGTACAAACACCTGTGAAAACAAAATTAGCCCTGCCAATATGTCTAAGAAGAAATGCTTTCCAGTAGGTTATAGATATAATATTCACCCCATTCAGGGGAATCCAAACAAAACACAAATGTCTTATTGGGGCAAGAGGATATTAAGAATAATAGACAGATTATATGATAGTTTATTGACGGCAAAGGAAGAGACATTAGTCATAGTTTTGTTATAAAATGAGACTTAATCAAAGAGGAATGGGTTAGAGGTCATGTGTTCTATTTGTGCTATTATTATTTTTAAATCATTGAGACTCCCATGACTGGCAAAAGAAATGATCCTGAACAGTGCAAAACAAGACAGACCTCACTGAAGCACTTCAAGATGAGCCAAAAGAATCCACTGCACGAGCCCTGCTGGCTGTATGCTAATCTTCTTTTTATGTCTTTTTAACAAGGGATGACTGGGATCTAGGACCACCTTTGCCAGAGAATTTTGTTTCAACAAACCACTAAGCTGGCTGGGTTATTCTCAGTGATGTGTAGCAACTTGAGCAGGATATAACTTATCACAGAAACAACATTGTTCTTTTATGCTGCTTCTTTTCCTTCCATTATAAATTTTTAAAGTCAAGATAACTCTGGTATGTGTATTCAATTTTCCTTCTAATTTATTATGTATATTAACTTCCAGGTACCTATTTTGATGCTTAAATACCAAGGAGAAAGGCTAAAGCCATTCTCTAATACTGAACATTAAGTGATTTACTGTAATAACTGTGCAATTACATGGATAATAAATTTTAAAAAGTGCAACCATAACTGCACCTATATATTTTGTATGCAGAACTGAAATTTGCCTGCTTAGGCCTTGGAGGTATAGGTCGGGCTAAAATCTTTAATATCTGAAAAGTTACAATATGCTTGTTTATAGGTGAAACGTGGCATCCTGTAATAACAGTAGTAGAATTTAATTTCAAATATAAGCCCAAACATAAATTTATACCAGAAAATTGACATTTTGGGGCAGTCAGATGAACTCAGGATATAATGCTCTTGAAAATGGAGTACCTTTGTTAAATGGTATTAACACTTACGAGAGAAGAAAAGAACCCTTTTGTTTTCTTTGGCACTAATTGAAACCTCAATGATTTAAAAGTAAGAACTGTACAAAGATCTCAAAATGTCTAATATATATCTCCTTTCATACTAAAACTAAATTTAAAGGGGAGATGCTTCCCCATATACAGGGAAAAAATCTTCAGATTTACCTTAACTTCTTGCCCATGTATCTTTTATGCTAACATTTTAAAAATATGTGCAGAATTTACAATGTTTTTTACTTTAGACAACTTCCACAGCTAAATACACTTAGAAGGAAGAGTGCTTCTTCTGCTATGCAGCCTATATTTTTCCATTTCTATTTTTATACTGTTACTACAAACTACTTTCCATTGTAACTGTAGCATATTTTGGTATCAGTTCCCTTAATTTATCCAGACTTTTTGCTGCACCCACTTCATCTGCTAGCTAATTATTTTATCATAAAATATAAGGGTTATTTTGTTGATTCATTCTGGAGTCATAGTCTTTGCTGCGTCACTTGCCTTTCTATTCTGGATCAGCATTGTTCATCTGCCTGATCTTATATACCATAGACTAAGGTCATCATGCGGCTGAGTGACACAAGACACAAATCACCTACAAAGCAGCTCCTCGGCCACTTCACACCCAGGAAGTGACTGGGTTCCTTCAGTCTATCCAGTCTTTTGTGAAACACAACTGGTCTAAGTCTAGATCACCTTAGCTCACTGCATCAGCAACACTTAGAACTCCATTTTCTTCAAGATTTATCTTACTCAGGGCCCTTTTCTGTCACAGCACTGTTCCATTGCCAGTCAAGTAGCACAGCCTCACCTGACAGTCACCTGTTTCTCCAAACAAACCTCAGTGAAACCTTTGACCCATACAAAATGTCAGACCCTTCTCAGAAGATGCAGCAGAAGATGAAGTATTATGGTAGATTTTCTGCTTCATCTAGTATTGCAAAAGTTTTGGGTTTCAGCTAAGGAGATAGGAAGCAAGTTCAAAATCCTGACATGATTGAGAGGATTAGACCTAATTTTCTTCCTTCTTTAATGATCCCAGTTTATAGTCATAGAATCATTTAGGTTGGAAAAAAGACCATTAAGATCATCAGATCCAGACATTAATCCAACACTGCCAAGCCCACCACTAAATCCTACTCATAAAGACCACATTCTTAAATGTGGTCTTAAAAGTCATGCTCAAAACAGTTGATTAAATTTTCACAGTAATCCTCAGTGGCAGAGATATACATACACATTTGAATATACATACAGATACTGTAAGTATCAACAGGAAAAAGTATGAAAATAGTGTAAAATCAGAAACGAGAAAAAAGAAAAAGAGTAGGGATTTTGGGTCACAGACAGGAAGAGAATGACTAATGAGGTTCATAAGGACTTTGCCCCTTGGAAGGACTAACATTAAAAGTAAAACCAAACAAACTATTCAGCAACAGCTTGACATCTTTGTCTCTTCAAATTATTATGTGTGTACAGTATTTTCTTTGTGGTTTTATGAATATGTGCAATATTTATAGATCATAAGTGGCAGTCTAGATACCAATACCTCAGGGCACTTACTGGCAGTGTATGTATAATACTGCTGAAGGTCTATTGACTTCTGTGCAAGGTCTATATGAGTTCACAGTTGTGACAATATAAAACTGAGAAAAACTTTGGGTAACTTTTACATTTTTATGAGCAGCATCTCCCATTCTTTTATTTCTATAATTACTTCCGTACCACTTGACTCAATCTCAGGGATTAGAGTTCAAGAACTGTTTAGTCTCAAATGTTTTTCCTCAGACCTTCAGATAATTGGTTTGTCCTTCATTTTGGCCCATAAACCTTTAGGAATTGGTTTTCTAGTAGGATGGTAAGGATCTTTAAACTATCTCTGCAGCTCTGATAAGCACAAGCAAAAGTGCTCATGATCCACACCAACTGTGAGGTTTGTACCTGCACTGCTGTGCTGTCCCTTTCCTGCCTTCATCACCTGCAGTCAGATTATCCCTGCCCTGTACACGTTTTTCATGCTCCTTGCTTCACCATGACTCCAGCATTTTTAACCAGTTATTCCCCCAGCTGGTACTTTACCTTACCCTTCACACAGGGATGTTAGTGAGGCAAGAAAATCTCTGACAGATACTTATTTCCCCAAGCCACAGATTATCAGGAGGGGACAGGAACCATTCAGCCTATTACCAGGGGGAAGAGCATTTCAAAGCAGCTAGAAGTTTCCTTTGGTTTGTCACCAGCTCCAGCGTTTGAAGATGTAACACACCTCTGAGTCTATTCACCTCTGTCCTGTGGGGACCAGCTGAAGTGCTTCCTGTCAGGGTCTGGTATCAATAGCACTCTGAGGGGTCTCAGTGACCCCTATAGCCTGTGCTCAAGTGGACAAGCAGCCAGATGGTCACACATTTCTGCATTCTTTCACTGTGTTTTTTCAGCACTAGATATACATGGTATCATCTTTGTCTTGCAGATATAAAGAGAACAGACGTCTGCAGAACAGCTTGCTTACTGTACATGGCAAGAATCAACATGGAGAATCTGAAAAATAAATCAATTATCAAAATGAACTGAAATACAGAAAGGTTTCAGGCCTTTTTTTGAGTTTTAAACTCCACCTTCACAGTGATAGAAACATTCCCATATATGTGATATATACTCATAATAGTCACCTTAGAGTTAGCAATTAGTATAGTCCTAACAAACTGAAAAAAAGTAAGCATTATATTCTGGAGATTTTCAATTTACTCAAGGTTTGTTGAACAGGTTTGAATTTTGAGGACAAACTGTTAACTCCAGAGAGGAGAGGAGAGGAGAGGAGAGGAGAGG